>CAMTZB010000019.1:19665000-20060000 GCA_947086495.1 Morpho achilles
TTCTCACGTCAGTAGTATAATGGCCTGGAATCGAATCCACGATCTTTCGATCGCAAATGCGTTACCCTAACCATTCCGTTACCGCCGCTTCGATTATTATCGATGATTATCGATTTATATTATTTACTATTTTTTATGCTATATGTCATGCTTTATTTATACAAAATTCCAAGTAGATTAATATTAGGATGGACTCACTCTTGCGGTAACGAATATACAATAAAATAAAAATACAGCTGTTACTAATAGTTTGAAATCAAAACACTATAGTTCACATATCTAGTACATTACATTTAGCGCCTTAAATCAAGCTTTGTAATGTGTAGGTGTTTTTAACCTGGTTAGCGTGTTTTGATAATGTCCATTTTAACTTGTTAATCTCAGTGAATTGTCGTAATGGAAATGCTAATATTGTCTGATTCTGATTTGATAGGTTATTTTCTGAACAGCAAGTAATTAAACGTACGCATAGCAAAGCAGACTTACTTTATCTAACCTGACTACTGAGGGTGCGGCTGTTAGGGGGAAAGCAATTGTAGATATTGTCCTAATGAAGGAAAGCAGTGCTTGCGTATATCTTACATAGATAAAGTATGAGAACGAATTGAATTTTAACATTTTTATAGATTTTGAATTGCGGATTATATCCAACTAATATTACCATTTCTTTTTAACGGGAATTTTCTTTAACATATCCCCGTACTTAGATAATACAATAAGTTTCTAAAAAACAATTTGCTTAAAAAAATTGCGTAATTCATCTTTTAATATATAACTGTATTTAGACTATACATTAAATTACTAATAAATAATTGAATGTAAGCAAAATATTCCTGAAATATTTATATAATTAGACGATAGATTAAGTGACATAAAATACATTTATTTACATGACATGTTCTTCAACACGTCCATTTACTTAGATAATACTTAAGTAATAATAAAATTATTTTGCTGCTATCCGCAATAAAGTAAAATAGAAAAAATATATAATGTTAAATGTAGAGTGGACAATCCGTTTCCTGATTACCTTACCTGATTCATGGAGGAAAAAATTCGTAAACACAGATGTACAAACCTCCACCACCGCCACCACAATACACAAGCTCTACACACGTTCACTATCACAATCTCAACAAAACGGATAATCCGCATTATACATATTTTCTATTTTACTTTATCGCGTATTATAACAAAGTTATTTTATAATTACTTTTGTATTATGGATCTCCACAAACGCCTAATTCTTTAAATTATTTAGGTAAAACTTAATAATAAGCATCTTACTAATAATAATAGCACTGCTAATAATAATAAACTTAATAATAGCATCTGCAAACGTTTACTTATATGAATTTGGTTTTCGCTATAAAATTTTTCAAATTTGTTTATTATGGATTATCTAAGTTAAAGAAATGCTAGGAATTATAATAGGAAAACTATTTGCTATTGTTAGTGCTGAATTTCGATCCATATTGCGGAACTTGGGCGTGAGAACTTTAAAAACTAAAAGTGTAACAAATATATGATTGTCTTAACAATTTCCGTTGGACCGTGCGAATGGTAATTGTTAACTCCTGAGACTTTTGTACACACTACAAAATCGCGAATACTAAAACTTACAAACACTTGACCTAGCTCTAGTATTTTTTATGAATCACCCCGTTATATACTACTATAACGGGATTATTCATAAAGATATTATAAATTTAGCAAGTTTACTTCACTTTTATTCAGGTTGGAGATAATTTTTTTCTTCTTCTTTTAACTGGATCTCTGTTGTGATATTTTATTCCACTGGCGAGAAACGCCGAACATGTGGCCAAACTCGTCACAGGTCAGGGGTGACGGCTTCCGCTATTGGATACGTCCACCACCGCCCCGCCTGTACTCTGGGGATGGGATAGCCCTTTTGCACCGTTGGAATTTGGGGAAAAAGGGTAGGAGAAGGAAGTTCTTAATACGTTGGATATAATGCCGGCTGATATCCGGTTGAGTAAATAGACCACCCTCATTTGTTACGAGGAGTCGTAAGGACTAGTTAGTTAAAGGACCAAGGTAAGTTGACCCATGGCCTTGTACGGCGCTCCCGTATGGGCGGAGCGGCTGACTGCCAAATCCCTGCCCCTTTTACGCGGGGCGCAGAAGATTTTGGCAGTCAGACTTGTGCGGGTCTACCGGATTATCTCTGGCGAGGCGGCCTGCGCCTTGGCCGGGTCCCCTCCATGGGATCTAGAGGCCAAGGTGCTTGCTCAGGCCTTCCGCCGCAAAGTTGAAGCCCGTTCATCGGGGGAAAACTCTGCGGCGGTTGTAGTGGATAAGCGGCGAGAGGCTCAGCAGGAGCTCCTCCGCCAATGGGGGCGGCGGCTGGAATCGCCCAGTGCTGGCCATTGGACGATTTCCGCACTCCAGCCCATTCTCCAGGGCTGGGTCGCCAGGAGGCATGGGGTCCTCACCTTCCGGCTGACACAGGTGCTTTCCGGACATGGTTGCTTCGGGAGGTATCTGTGGCGGGTGGCCCGGCGCGAACCAACCGGTGAGTGCCACGAGTGCGGCGCCGAATTCGACACGGCGCTGCACACGCTCGCGGACTGTCCAGCTTGGGCGGTTCAGCGGGCAAAACTCGTGGCACAGGTGGGGCACGATCTCTCCCTGCCCACTGTGGTTCGTGCCATGGTGGACAGGGAGCGATCGTGGGCAGCGATGGCCTCCTTCTGCGAGGACGTTATCTCGCGGAAGGAGGCGGCGGGACGGATCCGGGAAGTCGAGTCCTTGGATCCAATCCGCCGCAGGCGAGCGGGGCGCAGGCGACTCGCCGAAGTCCATCGCATGCCGCCCTAACAGGGACCTCCGAGCGATCCGAACGGGGTTTTATCGGACGCTCGCTGGAGTTAGGTCCCCGAGGCGGTCGATGCTTCTGGTGCTCCCGATGCATCGATTAGCGGAGGGAGGGGCCACTATTAGAGAGGCCCCAACCCAGAGGAGGCGCTCTGGGGTTAAGAGTTGCTGCTGCCGGGGATGGGGGGCAATGTACCTAGCGGCAATGTACCTACCTAGGTACATTGCCGCTGGTACCCGCTGGCCACCGCCACCAGCAGCGTGGTGGAGCACTGTCAGGTTTTTAGTCGGTGCGAGTCCGACATACCCGCCGCTCGTCCCCGTCGGGTGGTGATGACCCATAATGGGTTTTCCTGACATAAAAAAAAAGGTAAGTTGACCCGCCATGTGGTATCCGGCTGAACAAAATAGAACACCCTCTTTCTCACAGAGGTGTCGCAAAAGCCGATTAAGTTAAATTGTCGTCAGGCAGGCGGCCGGTCGCAACTTACCAACACTAAATCATGTGACAACATGTCTATAACATGTTGTGTCGACCCAATTTAAAGTGTGATAAGGACAGGAGAATAAGTCATAATAAAGCTGTGGATTTCTTACAAATAAATAAATTCTTTGAATGAAGTCTCAACAGTTATAGAGGTAGAAATGTAGCAAATAGTGTACCCATGAGAGGTATACCGTTCACGGTGTTAGTGTATAAGGTCCAGTTTAATATATCTCTGCCCCCTGACTCAAGCCAGCGGTCACATTTGCATATATTATCGCTAGAAGTGGACGGACTGGTATACATCTGGTGTGGGCTTTGGTGACGTAAGATTTTATAACCGCGGAGCATTTGTTGGTATTGGCTGGACTTGAGATGGTTTTTTATATTGTCTCTAATTTAATACTAGTTATGAGACGTTCGTTTTGAAAGTGGTGCAAGTCCACTTTAAGTTATTTTGATACCACCATATACACGGCTCAGCTATTATTATGGCTATAATATACAATTTTTAACTAAACATTGAACTGAGTTGAACTATGTATATGATTAATAAACTAAAACAGAAAAATAACAAGAATTTAAGGTGAACAAGTATGAACGATACGCTGTTGCTGTTAAAAAATTATGCCAATATCATTTGTATTTTAACCAATTTTCATAATACGTATAACACTCGTAACCCGTTCCGGCATTTAATGGCTCTAAAGCTAAATAAAGCTTCGTCGCTTGCCATTACCATAAATCTGACCACCGAAAATATAGGCGTCCAAAAAGCGTCCTATATGACCCAAATAACGATCACAAACACAGAAACACGTAATACACACACATTGTCTTCGCCGGCGAAGACGAGGTTCCAGTTTTCTGACGTCGGTGGGTAGAGGCGTCTCGCCACCCTTCCGACGTCGTAATGACTAATCTAAGTCATCAGCCCTCCACTACACGTCACCCTAAGACGTGGTCCGGCCTCACAGGAGGCATCCTTGTAGCGACGTTCCCTGACACTAGTAGAGCTTCTGCGCTCTACTCTCTGCATTTCTTGTAAAAGCCGTTAGGACTAAGAGCATACAGTCAAAATTAATAATAAAATTATTTTTCTATAATCCTCGATGAAGTAAAATAAAAAATATATAATGCTAAATGTAGGACACCCGTTTTCATACCTGATACATGCAGAATTCGTAAAAACACACGCAAAAACCTCCCCCACCGCCACCACAATACACAAGCATTACATACGTTCACTATCACAAACTCAAAAATCGTTTCGCCCCGCAACCGAAGCATCATCAGGAGGAAACACATTTGGAGGTTTGTGCATGTTTTTTTACGAATTCTGCATGTGGTAGGTCTCTGCAAAGTAACGCCTACATCTATAAACTGCATACAGTCAAATCGAATTTGAAATACCATAGGTTAAAACTCATTACCATAATGGGTTTTTACAGCAATAATGTTGTTCTAAAAAAAACAAAGAAAACTGTCAGTGCCTTCAAATACCATAAGTCGATATAATAAAGATTGACCAAGATATGTCAATACACAGACGCTGTAACGTTAACAATGATGTAGTTAGGATTTCCCGATCGTCTGCGAAGCTAACCATGACAGAGCAAATAGATAAAGTTCAATGACATCGTCTTAAAGTACTTTGGAAATGGCACTTATGTTACTTTGGGTCACTTGAGATCAGAGTTTTATTTAATTAATAATAATAAAGTAAAAAAATTAAAATTTACTAAATATGTAGCTGTAGTACCTAGCTCATGAGATAACCGCTATGTGATCAAAATTGACTCCAGAATTGTTCCTATTGTTGTTTCGGTTAACGGTCTTATTGCGAAGAGCTTCGATGAACATCTCGAGAAGCTTTGGGATATCCAGAAGAGGATTACTGCGCTCATTGTGATGAAGTGCTTCACTCGCGACTAATTTTTCAAAATGTATAAAATTACTTTTAATAGAAATAATCATCATCTTCATCCTCCTGCCCTTATCCTAAGTGGAATCGGCACAACATGTTATAACATGTTGTCACATGATTTAGCTCGGTATTTTTCGACGGGTCGACTGCATGACATCAACTTACATTAGTCGTCTTTTACGACACCTCGGTAAGAAGCAAGAGTGGTCTATTCTACTCAGGCAGATACTACACGGCGGGTCGACTTATATTAATCGCCGTTTACGACATTTCGGTAAGAAATGACGGTGGTCTATTTACTTAGCCGGATACCACACGGCTTCTAAAAGAATCAATATAATATAATAACAATACATGGGACAATTATACTCGGTAGACTCTCACCTAAATAACTACCTTAATGCTTATGTAATGGGTGACAGACAACCGGTAAATATATACATATATAATACTTAAATACATACACTCAGACTAGAAGAAATTAAATACGAATTGTTTCTAGAAAGTGTTGGCTCTCGGCGGGAATCGAATTTGCGACCTCCTTAAATAAACCGTCTTTAGGATACACTCTAGTTATGTGAATTCGGTGTAGCGTCTAACGGTCGGTCTAGAACAATGGGTTCCCATAGGCCGGAGCAGGGACCGCCTGTTCCCATGACCTCTATTATGAGAACCTAATTTATTATTTTCCTAGCATTATAAACATGTTAGATAATTGTTTAAGTTCATAATTTTATATTTTATTATTTATGGCTATTCACATGTAAGCTGTGGTAGCCCAGCGGTAATACCGTGCGACTCTTTCGAAGAGGTCACGGGTTCAAACCCGGGCAGACGCCAATGAGTTTTTCTGTTAAAACTTATGTGTGGAAATATTGATGTGGACATTGATAAAATTGCAATTTATCACACGCTTTT
Source organism: Morpho achilles (assembly GCA_947086495.1). Lineage (NCBI taxonomy): Eukaryota > Metazoa > Arthropoda > Insecta > Lepidoptera > Nymphalidae > Morpho > Morpho achilles. Next base: position 19,671,168 of record CAMTZB010000019.1, read on the forward strand.
CGGTGAAGGAAAACATCGTGAGGAAACCTGCATATCTCTAGAGAATTCTGGAGATATGTGTAACCTACCAATCCACATTGGAGCAGCGTGGTAGGTTGTAGCTCCAAACCTTTTCTCCAAAAACGGAAAGAAGAGGCCTATTCTCAGCAGTGGGATAGTAACAGGCCGCTACTTACTTACTTACTTATTCACATGTATATGTGTATTTATAACCCGAACTATATAACTTGTTGCATTTAGTCAGTACTGTCTTGTACAGGGTCGAAGAGTAGCTATATCCACACATTCTTATCATTTAAGTAATCCTCTATAATTTCCTAGTATAGTATCAACCTAACACTTCGTAGGCAAGTTAAAAATCTTCAGAGTAAAAAAAATTCTGATTCAAATGACTTTTTACTTTTCCGCCTCAACTATCCTTTTTGGAACTGATAGTTGAAGCTTAAACCCACCACGCAACTCGGATACGGATTAGTACGGACATATATATATGCCAAGGGTTCTCTTAAGATATGCAGGCTACCTCATGATTTTATCCTTCACCGTGTAATTAATTGTTAATATCAATTAGGCACAAGTTTTAGTCGAAAAATATCCGCCGTGTGGTATCCGGTTTAATAGAATAGACCACCCTCCTTCTTACCGAGGTGTCGTAAAATATGACTAAGGTAAGTTGACGTCAGGCAGGCGGCTGGTCGTAAAAACGCAGCCAAATCATGTGAAAACATGTTTATGGCATTTTGTGCCGCCCCATTTAGAGTGGGATAAGGGCAGGAGAATATTTTAATAGATAAATATATCGACCGAGTAATTGAACCTCTGAACCAGGAAATAATAATACGAGTGTATACATTTAGAACTATGAAAAGTCTAAACTAAGAAAAATATTCAAATAGTTTCTAAACTTCCAAAAATTATTTATTATTCTTTAGAATATCGAAACAACTTAATGAGTTATTTAATATAAATTCTTAGTTGCATGTTAAATGAGTGTTATTAATTTAGGAATAATCAACTTTTTCAAACAAAACATAACTTTCATGACGTGAGAACTAAAAAATTGTGGGAAAGTTTCGTTTTGACTACAAAAAGCAATTACTTTGTTTTTAATTTTAACATGACTTTCTGCGAAATCTTTTTTTTTTCAAAATAAAAACGTCAAGAGTTAAAATATTTACATACAATAACTTTCCTACAAACGGTCGTAAATTTCCGAGCTTCATAATAAACTCCGCGGTTAACTGCGCGTATATTTTAAACTGAAACATTGTTTGTATATAACCGTACCTTTTCTCTATTCTAAAATATTTTTTCTATAATATATCCTCCTGCCCTTATACTCTAAGATGGGTCGGGTTGTCACATCATTTGGCTACGTATTTTATGACCGGTCGCCTGCCAGACGACAACTTACCTTAGTCGTCTTTCACGACACCTCGGTAAGAAATGAGATCTATTCTACTCAGCCGAATACCTCACTCCGGGTCGACTTACCTTAGTCGCCTTTTACGAAGAAATGAGGGTGGTCTATCTATTCAGCCGGATACCACACGGCTTACCGCTTATCTTTACTATAAAACATTGAAATTTTATTTTACAAAATTTATTACTTATAAGTTTAGTTAAATTTCGTCCATAACACCGATAATAAAGTAAAGTAGCGCGCTGTTATTATCTCTCCGCTGAGCATAGGGCTCCTCTCTCCGTTTTTGCAGAGAAGGGTTGGAGCTAAGATCTACCACTCTGCTCCAATGCGGATTGATAGGTTCCACATATCTCTAGAATTCTCTAGAGATATGCAGGTTTCCTCACGATCTTTTCCTTCACCAAAAACCGTGTAACAAATTTCAATTATCAATTAGACACATACGTTTTCAATACAAAAACTCATTGCTGCTCGGGATTTGAGCTCTTGACTCATTGGAAAGAGTCGCACGGTCTCACCGCTGGGATATCACATCTAAACACTAGGTAAGATAGGTATTTAGAATACAAACCCATGCCATTATGTAAAATTTGGCAAATTTTGGGTAAAAAAAATTTTACCCGTATCAAAAACAACATATCATTCTTTCATCCTTCATTTGTACCAAATTTTATGTATAATGCTCTGGACTCTAGTCTAGAGTAACTAATCTAGAGGATTAGCTGTGAAAGGCAGAAAGACAAAATGGTAAACTTTTGCATTTATAATATTAGTCTTGATATCTTACTTACCGGTTACAGCGGAAACGGGAGAGAATCTCACAATTTCAATTAAAAAGATATTTGGTTGTTTCTGGTCACGATAAACAAATCTAGGCATTTTTATCATCCAAATAATCTTCAATTGTGTAATATGTTTTACGTATAAGCAAATTTTTTTACACTTAATTTAAACCTTTCTGTAGAGTGTAGTATGGATCTAGTATCCAGTTGAACTAATATAAATCAATGTCCACAACAATTCTGATGTTAGAAAATCATATATTTCCCATACGGCGTGCGTCAATGGGCCGCCACGACGTGCGGTACTGTTATGTAGTTAAGAACGCCGTGGGTACTTGGAACTTTATGCTCCTGTATTAGGATGTAGTAAGCCAGCTGTGGCAGGAGCCCTGCTCTGGATAACCCATTCAGGGCCAGTGTTCCCACGGTCCTACCCGCTCCGACCAGTCCGAGCTACTTGCTAAGTAATCCTTAACACTTTCCGCATTTGGTTTCACGTGTAATATCTGTAATATTTAATATTTACATGAGTTGATCTTGTATGTATATCTATACTAATATTAAAAAGAATTTTTTTTATGTATGTTTGCAATGTTTTCATACAAAAACTACTGGACCGATTTCAAAAATTCTTTCACCATTCAAATCATCTTTACTGAGCAACATAGGCTATATTACATTAAAAAAAATATGTTAACAAAAATCACTGCCATAAGATCGGTATGTATGCGGGTGAAACCGCGGGATATTACTAGTATATAAATATATTTTCCGAATCTCGGAAACGGCTGCAACGATATTCATAAAATTCAGTTATACAAAAGTAATAATAAAATTATTTTGCTATAATCCGCGATGAAGTAAAATAGAAAATTTTACGACTCCTGCATGTATCAGGTATGATAACCGATTGTCCACTCTACATTTAGCATTATATGTACATATATATTTTCTATTTTACTTCATCGCGGATTATAGCAAAATAATTTTATTATTACTTTTGTATTATGGATCTCCGCAAAGTAACGCCTAATTCTATAAAATTCAGTTATAATAAAGTACAAAAAAAGTGTGGTTCTTAGTTTTTAAAGTCTATTTATTTTCCAACATACTTCCTTATTCAAATGTAATGAGAATATCATTTTGCTATAAACCACGATAAAACTAATAATTTATCCGCGATATCCGCGATACTAATTTATTGCGGATTATATTTAAAAATCCGCAAAGTAACGCCTAATTCTATAAATTATTTCCTCATTTTCAATAACTCACATCAATGCTTGAAATGTTATTTTGTTTCTATTGGTATTACGCCTTGCGATAAAATAAAATCACTCTATAGTATCTTATTTTTGAATATTAATCACTACGTTCTTTCGGCGCCATTGCAAAAATAATACTTTCGAGAAAAGTAAATAACGTTTATGATCCGAATACTGCACACAATCATAAGTGAAATTAAAAAAGCGAAAGCATAATTATTTTGATTGTCTCTTTGAATGTGCAGCACTTTTACTAAAACAATTATTGTGGATATAATTATCGTATTATTGTAATATTCCTTATACTTTTATTTTTTAATCGGTTTCGTCTATAGTATATATATGAAATTAACTAGGTCTATGAATTTTTGATTATTTATTTAAAACAAAGTCTTTAATTATTGTATGCCTTAAAACTGGTCTAGAGGCACCGGAAATTCAAGCTCGAAGCTTCAATGAAAACGACGATGGTAAAATGATTATGATTAATTCGCAAAAAGACTGTGCATCAGATAATCAGTTGGTTTCAAAATAAGCAGGAAAAATAAACGAGGGTCCGCTTGCGGCAACTGTACCGCAAGAATGAGGTACGGAATGCACAGTGGTTAGGTCGGCGCCGCTTTTTGCCGGCCGCGTGCGCTTCGATGCCCTCTAGACGGCGAGTAATTTAACACGAGCGTTGTGGTGCGAATTTTTGCATTCTCATGGAGTTTATATTTACACTTATCTACTAAATCATTTGTAGAATAAGGCGTTAATTTGCGGAGGTGCATAGTACAAAAGTTATTTTTCACTAGCGGATTAGCACTGAAAATTAAATTGTGTACCGACTAATTGTACCTCAATTTTTAACTAAATAATAAATTTTATTACAGACAGTCACAAGAACTCCCGACATTTTTCTGCTAGTAGAGTCATCAGGGCTTTAAGTAAGTCTATTATTTGATTATTTATCATTACATTTTACAAAACAAACTTCTCCGCCACGTCTGTCAGTTCAAAATGATCTCTTACAAGTATAATCTAAGTGAATATCTTGGAAGTTATAGCAAAATTTAAATTAACGCGTGCCAAAATATTAGGAGAGGGAAAACTGAAAACAGGTTTTCTATTATATTATGTATATAATCTATTGTCGCAAAGACAAAGGTCATTTATTATTTTATTTATTGATTTATTTAATTATGTACCATAAAAAATGTTGGAAAAAACGTTATTTAAAAAAAAAGTGTACAAAGGTCAACTTACTTTTTATACTGTGAAAGGCGTAAAACAAGCCGCAAGATTCAGAATTCCAGTTTCTACTTTGTCTATTATTTATAAGTATATGTCACCAATTTTGCATTTAGTCATCGTTATTTACCGCCGGAAACCGGCTGAGCTTTTTTGTTTTATTATGAATTCCACTACTAGTAATAAAATCCATCCTTTTTTGTATCCACGTGGTTTTATTATCTATCTATTACCGAGAAGTCTTAATGATTAAAACTTGGTCATGTCCTCCCTTAAACAGCTTTAATGATTATTGCTGTTGGCTGTTAGAAACCTTAGTAAGACTATGATCGTATTAAGTACGGAATACATTATCATTACATTGTATCGAGGCACAAGTCAAATCAAATCAAAAGAATATTTATTGCGAGACTTGTCACTTTTCGTTATCTTGTATTAAAGCTTCATCAGTTTGGAAATTTGTTCTTAATTAAATAAGAATTACATATTTAAACTTTACAAAAATTGTACAAAATCTATACGCAGGCAATATATTATTATATTCGCACAGAAGGAATAAATAACATTACCAACTTATTCTGCTAAGCTTATACTGTAAGCTATATGAGTAATGATTCTTGTATACATGGTAGTTATGGATCTATAAAATAACTTCTTTAGCGCAGCACTAGACACCATGGCGCCATCTAGTAACGAATCTCGTAAACGGTGCAATAATTTCTAAACAAACGTTCACGCTAAAGATAGCGTGAGGAGCGGGTACGGTGTAGTGGGGCCGGGAGCGCCGACCCACATACCCACCGACAGCCGCTCCCAGCCGGACGTCATCGACATAGTGCTGCACCAAGGACTCGACAATCCGTTCGATGTCGAGGTCCTCTATGACCTCGACACGCAACATCTACCGGTTCTGGTCACCCTAGCCACCCAGGGAGGCTTCTTAGTGCCACGCCCGCCACGGACGCGGACGAACTGGGAGCGTTACACCACTGAGCTTGCCGGGCTTGAGCTAGCAGGTCCGATCACCACACCTTCGGAAGTCGACGATGCTGCTGCACTCGTCGCGGAGGCGATCATCGCCGCCAAAGCAGCAGCCACCACCACGTCGACTTCACCAGACTCCACCAACCGAAGGAAGGACCTGCCGAGCTCGCTCCGCTGCATGCTCAGACGGAAGCGCACCCTGCGTCGCCTATGGGCCCGCACTCGTTGCCCCAGGGTGAAGGCTGACCTGAACCGGCTTGCAGAGAAGATCGCGCGTGCCATAGTCGCTCTCGACGAGGCGCGGTGGGAGGATACCGTCGATCGAGCGACGGAACATGACACAGCGCTCTACTCTCTCTGCAAGAAACTCACCGGACACGACACCCCCGTTTACCCGCTGCTTGATGCTGCGGGTAAACGCACCTATGCCGCCAAGGATCGTGCTGAGATCCTGGCGGCGCACCTGGAAGAGACGTTTACGCCCAACGCCCCCAACACCTCCAACCTCCACGTCATCCGTCATCACGCGGCTGTCCAGGACAAGCTGGAGAGGTTCCTGTCGGCCCCTACACCGCCGCTCCGGGGAGAGGACTTCATCTCCCTGTCAGAGCTGCGGTCGGTCGCTGCTCGCCTTGACAAGCGAAAAGCGCCAGGTCCCGACGGAATCACGAACGCCGCGCTGATGCTGCTGCCCCGAACAGGTCTCGTAGCGCTAACGAGACTGTTCAACGGAGTACTCCGCACCGGCCACTTCCCAGAGGCGTGGAAGACCGGGAAGATCATTGTTCTTCCCAAGCCGGGGAAGGACCGCCGCCTGCCTGGAAGCTACCGGCCGATCACCCTGCTCTCGCACATAGCCAAGCTGTTCGAGCGTCTGCTGCTGCGTCGAGTCACGCCCCATCTGCCCCTGCGCGAGGAGCAGTTTGGATTCCGCAGCGGCCACTCGACGACGCTCCAGCTGGCGAGGGTCATAAACCACCTGACCAGTGAGCGGAACAACGGGCGCTACACCGTGGGGGTCTTTCTCGACATCGAGAAGGCCTTCGATCGTGTGTGGCACGCCGGGCTCCTGGTCAAGATCTTGGATACCACCATGCCGCCTGCCTATTTGCGAGTGCTGGCATCATTTCTTCATGGCCGTAGCTTTTACGTGGCAGTGGATGGTGCCGAATCCCAACCACGCACCATCCAAGCCGGAGTACCCCAGGGCAGCTGTATATCGCCGCGCTTATACGCGGCGTATACGGATGACATCCCCACCCTGCGCCACCATCTGCGGGAAGGGGAGGAGGACGTGCTGTTGTCGCTGTTCGCTGACGACAGCGCGTATTTCGCGTCGTCCTACCATCAGATTGTCGCCACTAACCGCATGCAGCGTGTGCTGGACTTGTTGCCGGAATGGCTGGACAAGTGGAGGATGGCCGTCAACGTCGGGAAGACGGCCGCTCTGCTCACCAGCCGCTCCAAGCCGCTACGTCATCTGAGTCTACGAGGCCAGGACGTAGAGTGGAAGACCACAGTAAGGTTTTTGGGGTGTGAGTTGGACCGCAGCCTGCGCATGGTCCCCATGGTCGATCGTGCCGTGGGCCAAGCTGCTGCTGCCAGGTCCCAGCTCCACACGCTGTTCACATCCCATCTACCTGTCAACACCAAACTGCGAGTCTACGGTGCCTACGTCCGCTCGCGCTTGACGTACGCGGCACCCGCCTGGTACGCGCTATGTTCGGCGTACCAGAGACGAAGGCTTCAAGTCCAGCAGAACCGCTGCCTGCGACTGATCGTAGGAGCCCCGAGGTATGTGCGGAACGATGTCGTGCATCGGGACACCAAAACGCCGACCGTGGAGGAGTTCGTTCGTCGCCTTGCGCGCAGACTGTTCGCGCGCGCGGACAACAGCGCGCACGTTCACCTCCATGGCATCGCGCCACTCCATGCGCGACCACCCGATGGACGTTCCCTGCCTCGCGAGCTCCTGCGGTCACCGTCTCCGCGGCCCGATGCGGATGACGACGGCGACGATGAGGACGACGCGACGGGCGAGAGGGCGAAACCACCGGACGAGACAAGACCACCGATTACGACACCACCACCGGACTTAACAATTCCTGACGAAGACTACGAGGTCTGGGAGCTACCATTCCCAGACCTCCCCACCGAACCAGACATCCTTTAGGTCACCTAGGTGACCTGGGCTCACGGCCCGAATACCGACAACCCTTAGGTCACCTAGGTGACCTCGGCCTACGGCCGGAACATGGACCAGGCAGAATGCCTGCGAGGAAATGCCCGGGCAAAGAGGTACGCCTCGAGGCCCGTACCCCGCCTACCCCCCAACCGGGGAGTAAGCGAGATGACCCTGCTGTCTAACAAACGTTGGAGGAGTATGTCTGCAAAATTACATCGCCGCTTTGATCGCTTGAACGTTGATCGCCGAGTTTCTTTCTGGTACTTCTCGTTAAGAGCAACATTCCGAACCAGTTATAGCTTTATTAATTTTATTGATTCTTGACGATTCAGAAGTGATTAAAAGAGCTTGTTTAAATAAAGATTTTTTTGTTGTTGTTGTTGTTTATCCATCCTGTTTGCTAATGCGGATCATTGTCAGTGCTTGTGCCACCACGGTAAAGCGCCTCTTCCCAGGGAATTTTATAATAATGAATAAATATTGTGCTTAAAATCAAGTACTTTTAGATAAAAGGCTAAAAGGCCTTACCGGACATGACACACCCGTCCCGCCCGGTGACGCTGTAAAAGCCGTTAGGGCTAACAGTATATAGTCAATCCGAAAAAAAAGACACACCCGTCTGCAATGACAAAACATTATTACAACCCCACGTGGCACGACGAACGTCCGACTCAAACTGCCATTAGGCACGCGCCAATGTATGCGTTATTTGCCCACTATGAAAATAAAATAGTTTATAAGGGTGTTTAAAATGCGAGGACCAGACTGGATGAAGAGGCAAAACCTAGAGTTCCGAACCGCAATTGCTAAGGGACAATTTTAATGGCCTTATTTTGATCACAGCTAAAGCGGACCAACAGTCGGGTTGCATGTACGATGGGCGGTGGTACGCGGCCGGCGCGTCGGTGCGTACCCGCGACGCGTGCCTGGCGTGCGCATGCGCGCGCGGCGCTCTGTCCTGCAGGCAGCGCTCTTGCGCGCCGCTGCCCGAGCCGCCGCCGCGCTGCCACATGATACACCGCCGGGGCGAGTGCTGCCCGGAGCTGCGCTGTGCTGGTCAGTGGAAAGATACCATACTCACTGTTAAAAATGCGTTACTTTTAGTGATCCAAAATAATTTTGCTACAAACAGGGATAAAAAATTAAAGATGTTCCTATGCAAACGTACTTAACCAGGTTGGTGGCCTGGTGGTGAAAAAGTAATTTTGAGTGTGATCTTGGATTAGACCTTGCCTCTCCTTGAAGAGAAAGGAGCCGAGATCAATCTAGTTGCTTCAATATAAAATTGGTTTGTATAGAAGTTTGTATAGAATTCTGTACACTTTACAGATGGCGTAGAACATCAGCATATAGCAAGACTTGATGATGCAGGCATCGACACCCCACTGTCAGAAGGTCACGGTATGAGACTTTTAGATCATTCGATTTTCTATTGCAGTAAGTAAGTAGTGGTAAATACTGATATATTTACCTGCGGTTACCTGCGGCTCATGATTTTTAAGTCGGTTAATAACTACTAGGCAGAAGCCTCTTCTGAGCCACTGCGCCAATAGAGATTGGTACTTTACACATATACCAATTTCCTCATGATGAATAAATTTCCAATTTCTCCATTGTAAAATAATAGTAACTATAAATCTGCCTGGCAACAAAATTCCGCGATTGCATCTATTTATCTTTCAAGGATATCTTACCATACTAGTCCTTCTTATCTGACATTGGTGAAGTTAAATGTGGTATTTGGAAAGCTATTAAGACAGATACCTACTATTTTCATGCTTATCTGCTTAAATAAATTAATTACCAGTTAACTGAAACACAAGCAGTCTAACGGTGGATCGATTGGCTAGTGTTCCCAGTATGCGCGGAGGGCGGCGCCGTGTACGCGGCAGGGTCCGCCATGGGCGCCGGCGCTGCCTGCGAACAGTGCTTCTGCCTGGGCGGCGCGCGGCGCTGCGTGCGGCCGCGCTGCCTGCCGCCGCCGCCGGGCTGCGTGGCGCGCCCCCCGCTCGGCGCGTGCTGCCCGCAGCGGTACTACTGCGAGCACGCGCTCGCCGACCCGCTGCCCGAGAGGAACCCACACGGTGAGACCTCATGGATGACTACTTCATCTTCTCCTTCTTACGGGTTGTTTTCAGCAATTAGTTACCGTTAGGCGACCACTGTTTATGAGGGGCTGTTTATTCAAGCCAGTTAAGCTCCTTTTAAAAGCCGTGAACCCTTTTTTATACTGGAAAAACCCCTTATGGGTACCGCCGCCCGACTGGAACAGGTGTCGGTTATGTCGGACTCGCACCGACTAAAACTACCTGCGTGCTCCACCACGCTGCTTATGGCATGGACGGGGTATCGTTGTACATATTGCCCCCATCCCCACCGACAGTAGCTCTGATCCCAGAGAACACCTCCTCCGGGTAGGGACCCCCTCAAAGGAGGAAGCATAATCGATGCATCGGGAGCACCAGATGCATGGACCGCCTCGAGGACCTGTAAGCCAGACGTAAAAGCTGTGATTCTTGCCCGGATTCCTCAAGCTTTTTTCCTCAATGAGCCCGGAATGTTTACCCGATGCTTCGCCATCTCGGTGCAATACAACATGACGTAAGATAGCTTTTCTGGTTTCCCCATCCATTCTGCATATTTGGCTGTCAGGCACACCTATAAGAAGTAGGTGTTTGTTGAGAAAGCCGTGCCTGGTACTGATACTAAGATAGTAAGGAGACTATTGATCAAGAGAGGATTCAAGGATGGCATGGATTCACTGGATTGCCTACAGTCAGCCCAGTTTACCCAGTACGTATTATGGTTTTCCATGGTGATTTCTCTAAGCCATAATCTTATTTGGCTGGAAGGAAGTATGATCGATTCAGGTCCCTCCGTGATATTTGAGCCGTTCCAGGCCAAATCGTCTGCGTCACACTAAACTGTACAAGATTTCATTAAAAAAACGATGCTAATCCATACTAATATTTTTTTGAAACTCTATCTGTTTGCATCTATTGCATCTCCATCATATTTATCTCTGCTAATATTGCTTTCAGATTGCGTTACTCCCGAGGGTACATGGGCGATGGAGGGAGAGCGAGTCAAGGCTGCTGAAGTGGGTATGAAGTGCATTCAGTGCTTCTGCCTTCGTGGATCGGTCAGGTGCCAGCACCTGGCGTGCGCCCCTTCATTGCAGGGTTGCACGCCTCTGGTGCACCCGGGACAATGCTGCCCTCATCAGTATCAGTGTCAACGACTTAAAAATGGTGAGTAATTAAAAATTCCATTATAATGTCAAAAACTCCAACATTCGAAATTGATGTAAAAGAAATGGGTTATTTGAATAAATTTTAGTAAATATAAAAAAATAAGCCCATAACGGCTATGCTTCTTCTTTGTTTGGAATGAGCTATACCAACTGTTTGTTTATAAAATTGATTTTGTTAATATTTTATTCAGAAGTTATAAAATGACTGAACTATTATAATTTTCAGACACAATGTCCAAAACACCGTTTCAACGACCAAATTTATTGATGTCTTTGAAGGATGAAGATCGATCGCTTCATGTATCCAAATCAACGAAACGTGAAACGACACTTAAAGGATTGACTACTGCAACTGATAAAAGCTCTGTAGCTGTTACAAAAACAGATCCTATTACTACAACCAAGATGAATGACAATACTTTGGAATCAAATACTACCAGTACGAAAATAACACCCCAGAAGAGCGCCAGCACTTCTCTAACAACAGGACAAACAACGCCAAAAGTAAACGATATAACACCAACAGCGGCAACTGAAAGTACAACAATGGACGAAAGTTCAGAAGAATTCCTTACAGAGCAGCCAGAAGGATCAGTAAAAGTCCTTATAAACGGAACAATAAATTGTACTACAGAGTTATCATCTACTTCTTTGCTTTTGAACGTTTCGGATACAAATAATACCGCATGGATTAATAGTATGACTCAACCACGAATACCAATTATCAACAATATTGAGCTAGAAAGTCATACGTTTTCGCCAAATGATATAATAACCCAAGGAAATTACAAAGAATACGACGAGAATGAAACTTTTACGATAAATGTTACCAGTTCACTCAGATCTAATACCAGTCACTCAACCACGACGACAACTAAACCCTTGTCCGCCCTCCCAAAAACAGTTTCTCCCGCACTTATGGGAAATAAAAATATTTCTAAAGTAAAGAAAGATGAATATGATTACGACTATACAGGACCAACACTTCCTCCGTCGTTGCCGAATTTAAAGTAATTACTAAATATCTTTATTAATAATCTATCGTGAATAAGTTTTAAAAAACAAAGTTTTGAATTTCAGAATTATACCTTTTGTAGCGGCTGATGCAGTTGTAGAAGACGATATATCATCAAAAGAAAGCCTTGACTATACACTGTTGGACAGAGAAGACAAATACCCAGTCTATTATCCAAATAAAGAGCCGAAGGAAACTATTTACGCTACCCGAAAAGATGTTTATGATCCAACCCAATATCCAATATTTATATCAAAGAAAGTTGACCCGCAGTATACTAGTTTGACCCAAGAAAATGATTCGGTGGACGTACCTTATCCGAGCATCACCAATGAAATGTCAGCGCTTGTTCAGGAATACACTGTAACGGCTTCTTTGGGTAACTCTGCTAAAATAAATTACAAAGGTGAAAAACTACCATCTAATACACACACGCAATTCGAAGTAAAGCCTCCAGCAGTAAATCTATTTTCTCCACCAATGGAGACGGAAGGTTAGTAGAATGGAAGGTCACTAAATTAATATGGACTACAACATTACTTATTTTGCAAATAAATTTTAGGTGGTTTTGTACCAAAAGAGCCGGGAATTATTGATGATTATTATTCTATGTATCCAAGCACACCACCAGGAAATTTGGTACCTCATTTGACGACCTCGATGCAATTGGAGCCCAAAGGTAATCAAAAATTTTCTTTACAAAAGTTATCGCATTGATTTTTCGTGTAGCGCTCGATTCGCATCATTCGATATTTACTTTTTATATAAAAATATGTTTATTGAATGTTATATTTTTCAGATGAATGTATTTCTAGCGATGGAAGACATGTTATGGAAGGCGAATCGATATCTTTTGCGTGTTCCATATGTTCTTGTGCTTGGGGCGAGTTGCACTGCGCCCCGCGACCCTGTAATACACCACCGGGATGTAAGCAGAAGTCTGCTAGTATTAGCACCGATTTGTGTTGTGGTGAATTGATTTGTGAAAAAAGTAAGTTAATAATTTGACAGATCTTAACTTCAATTTTTTTTTACTAATCTTAAATAATTCTCGTGTTTACAGTACCCAATACAACAGTAATACAACAAACAGAATCGCAGAATTTTGAAAATAATATGAATATATCTAAAATATCTAATAACAATGAAAAAGCTCAAGTTTACTTTCAAGAAAGCTCAACTATATCAAGTACTTTATCCACAAATGAGGGCGAAATGAACAAATACATCAGTTCAGAAAAAATTGTCACCCAAAATAAGGAACCACTTGAAGGCATGATACCAATTAGTTTGGTAACGATGACAACAGAAAAATCAAATTATTACACGACGTCCACTGAGATAGCTGATAAAGTGCACGTGGACAATAGTAATCAGTCTCTAGAATACGATGAAGAAGACGACAGTGATGGATTTTCTCTAGGCAGCGTCTTGAAGCTTCTACTGAGTGAAACTTATGAAACAACTACCACTCCACCTAAAAAGAAATTCAGTCCATCGTCAAGCACATCTCCTAAACCGATAACCAACGCTCCCACTTTTACCACTACAATGAAACTAGCTACATCCGAAAGTGGTTTTATGCCTGTAACCCACCGTTCACCCTACATGCCACCAAAAAAATTATACCCACACGACACAATAAGCAGAATAGATCATCTTGTACTTGGAGAATCCAGTGCTATTAGAAAGGCTACCCCGAAACCGATAGCATTTAAGCCGATCCCGACATCTACTATGAAAAAATTGGTGACGAGTATAACTACTCAGCAACCAATCACAACCAAAACTGTAGAAATAGCAAGTAAAGAAGGATTTGTGGGACAACCAGTGGACGTGCGTCCGCCTGCTCCCAACTTTATATCAGGGATAGCGCTAGGGTTGCCCAAACTTGCCGGTTGCAATATTTACGGTCGCATGTACCGCGTGGGGAGGATCATTACTGAGTTATCCTCCCCCTGTCAAGAGTGTAAATGTACCGAACTGGGTGTGCAGTGCAGATCCTTGAGCTGTTAGAAACTGGAGCTTCGAGCTGTTGTAAAATATTTGCGCCAAGTGATAATAGTGAACAATAACAAACAAATTATATTTTGTAAGATTTGCCTTGCGAATAGGGTAATTTAAATCAATATTTGTACAGTGTGTGGTTGTTTGCGTTTGTGCGTGTGTTATACAGTAAGTTTTATTATACATTTACTTAATACTGACAATATGCGTTATAGTTGATCTCAGATATAATTTCCTTTGCAGAGACAATATTGACTGTTTTTTTTAACCATTTCAAAGGACGCTTGCCTTGACAGTAAATAATTTTATAAATTATACATCCTATGTGTAAGATATATGACTGATAACTATTTTATTTAAATAAATTTATATAAAAAATACAATGTTTTTAAATATATTAGAGGTTCAGAAAAAAAGACATTAAAATTTTAAATATCTTTCAGCCTGTAAAGCACGATTGTTTTTAATTGTAACAATAATGTTCGCTTTTTGATAGCTTTGGGGTTTTATGTAAAAAATAGATTCTCAAAGAGTTAATTCCAAACCAATAGAAACGATTCATAATCGTAATGTAAATTCAAATTATTCTTTATTCAAGTAAACATGTAAACATGTGCTTTTGAATCGTCAACTGTACTGCTAGTTTGGAAAGCTTTTTCTACTGAGAAGAGCCAGCAAGAAACTCGATGGTTGCTCTTTTCAAAATATATTTCTTATAACCAATACAGTGTCTTGTACAGGGTCGATGAGTAGCTATATCCACGCATTCTTATCATCTAAGTAACCCTGAACAGTACCTATGCACTACTGTGTTAGCCTCTTTTTACTGTATTTTTAAATAGCTGTAATGGCAAAACTAAAATTGATTACAGAATTTTATTATAGAATCTTATACCCAAACCCACAAAGCATTTTTGTACTTTTGCAGCGCGCAAAGCTAAGTAATGAGGAAGAGTATTGTAATAAAACAAATGTTAGTAAAAACTGACTTTTACTAAAAACAGATCACAAACATTGTTGTCAACGCCTGAAATAAGTGAAAGAATATGTATAGACCAGAGAATTAAATCATGAAACACTTTAATTGTATGTTAAACAATTTGGAATAGGCATTCATATTCCCTTAAGCTATGAACACTTTACAGGTATGTTTTCGTTCCTAATCTATCTATAAAATGCAACAATGGTTAACATCAAAATAGAACCAATTTACAAATATTTCCTTTATCGACGTCAACTAAATATTTTCATAATAAACCAAAACAAAATTTGATATGCAATACATTTTACTTATAAATATAACTATAATATACCTAAATAAGATACTTTTTCATGGTAACAAAGTCCATACGAGAGCCTACAGAAAAAATGGACTAGATCATTTAATTTCTTTGGAACGTCGACGAATCTCATTTATCACAATTTTGCTAACCTTCAGAATTTTACTCCCAAAAAAATTATTTTCTTAACTTAAAAATAGAAAACTCTTAATTTTTAAACCCCCGTGAAATAAGGTGAGTTATTATATTAGCAATTCCGTGAAACATTAAAGTAAAATGTTCACTTTTTTATATTACGTACATGCATGTTTTGATACAAAACGATTGAAATTTAATGATTTCATAGAAATCACAGAGGATTTTCCTTAATTTAAATACGTTCGCTCATCATTTATAGTAACAGCATACACTTCGGCAGATAACTTTTAAGGTTAGAATCAAACTATTTTTCTTGCCCAGATTGAGATGATTTCATATCTAATTCCTGCATGTATCAAGTATGAAAACGGATAGTCCACTCTACATTTAGTATTATCTATATTTTTATTTTACTCTATCGTGGATTATAGCAAAATAATTTTATAAGTACTTTTGTATGATGGATCTCCACCATTTATATCATTATTAACTTAACCGAAATTTCAAGACGTTATCTACCGATATCTAAGAACTTTCTAGATATATCACGTAATAAAGACTAATTAATGATTACACTTAATGCTAAAATCACTTTGGTTTATTTAATATATACATATAATACCGTTTGTAATTACATTAATAATTTTGTCATTTTTGGAAGACTTTCGTGCACATCGTTGTTCTTAAACCTTTCCTAACAAATCAGAAAGTGTTGCCATTATAAAACACACGATTAACTGTCCTTATTAAACGAAATTTTTACAAATTCAATTGTAAATTATACATAAATTATATACATATAAAAACGTCAAAACAAAATATCTAACTAAAGTAATGTTTAATTTAGATTATTTTATCCTATTTACGTATTATTAATAATCATTCAATTTTGAAATGTTAAACGTAATGGCTTTGTGGTCCCTTGACAGATATCCCATATTATCTTATGCATTTAATTAATATATGCAATTAGCAAAAGATAGTTGCACATCTCAGGGGAATATCTGGGATAAGCTCGCCAATCTACAATCGAATCATAGCTGAAAATTCTTGGCGGAAGATAAGGTGGGGGTCTCAGTTGGATTTTAGCTGACCATTCAACATTGCACTGCGATTCAGGCAATAAATGATTATTTACTATTCATAGTCACAATTTCAGTATTATTTACCATCCATAGTCATATGTATACAATTAATAATATTCTTATTAGAACATCAAGTTTTCTCGTTCCCTCTTGAAAGGACGCCTTCAAACTCATGATAAAAGCTGGTTTATAATTAGTATACCGTCACTTTCTTTCATAACATTTTGGTCTATCGTCTCGAGTACTTATACCATCCAAAGATGTAAATCTCGTGCTCCCCAACGCTCTGGAAGCTTAGCTATCAAGTCTCTGGAAGTTCTGGTCACTCGTCAGGTCAGGTGGCCCACTTCGTACCAGAACACGTAGTGGGTGACGGCAGCGATCAGGCCGCATGCCAGGAAAATGCCTGATGCTACCCGACATACTTTTATGCTTTGTTTGGATGAATTTTCACCTGAAACAATAAAAGATTACACTACACATCTGTTAGCTTACGATACACTGAAATACTACTCAAGGGATTTTTATGCTATTTACTTCAATAGTAATTTGTTAGGTTTGGTGTAAATCGTCGAAGTACGATCACAATGACGAGCCAAAAATTAGGCTGAAAACTTTTATCGAAAAAACTGCTAAAATCGATTGAAATG
Organism: Morpho achilles; assembly: GCA_947086495.1. Classification (NCBI taxonomy): domain Eukaryota; kingdom Metazoa; phylum Arthropoda; class Insecta; order Lepidoptera; family Nymphalidae; genus Morpho; species Morpho achilles. The sequence continues at coordinate 19,688,471 of CAMTZB010000019.1, forward strand.
CAACAAAATACTCTATGTCTAATTTATTTCTTTTAAAGAGTTAAAGAAAGTAACATAATTTTTTATTAATTATAACTATATTTTTAATGATCATGTAGTATGCGGTAATTTAATAAATATTTGGACGGATACATGGGACTAACTAAAATATGTTACTTATGTTATTTATGTTATGTTTAAGCATTTAGTGCCGCTGTGACCTAAAGGTTGAAGTTTTATAAACCTGATTAGCCCATCCAGTCCTGTCATACTATTTTTCAGAAAACTTTCCTCCTTCACTTGCCTTTATTTCACTCCTACTATCCGCACAAAATATTACCATTCCCTTTTCTGGATCATTGGTCAACTGTAGCTACTCCTTATCTATGTCATATTTAACTCAGGCCATCGATATTTTTTCCGGCCTGCCTCTAGTTATGTGACTATGCAGACTGGAATTCTGATGTTGCTCCTATTATAAACATATCGTACTTCACACTATCCATCCACGTGTTTTTATGTCTCTCTCTAGTCATATATCTATTAAATGAATATTCCTTCTAATTATGCATTCATACCATCTTAACTATATAAAACATTACCTGTGAAAACCAAAAACCCAAGCGGCACGCCCACTGCAGCGCCCAGTGCGTGCGCGGCCCACGCCACGTGGCTGTAGGACAGTTCCGGGTCCGTGGTCCTCAGCAGCGCCCAGCATCCCTCCGAGGCCACCAGCACCACCACGCTCAGCGGCCTGAACCACCACAGGGGCACGTGACCGAACCTGCAATCCCTTCATCATTATTTTAGGCTCTTGTCACTGATTCTTTCCCTCAAAGCCCGCCTCGTGACACACGTTTATATTAGTTTCACCTGTATGTATGGAACCGACTCTTGAACTCAATTTTGAATCACTTTGACACTTATCAAAATAGGCGACAGGGGATAATTTACAATTTTTTTACCAGTCACAAGAAAGTGTAAATAAATTTAAACAATATAAATACACATTTATGGCATGTTGAACTAAAATTGAAAAATATCGAAAAATGTTAGTATTATTGTAAAAAAAAGTTTTTTTGTCATCTTTTTCGTATAAATATCGAGCACCCTGTTTATTAGAAGTCATGTAGTCATACCTGAGACACACGTTTGGTAGATGTGCGGTGAGCAGAGCGTACACGGCAGCCGAGGCCCCCACGACACGCACGTGGGGCTGCAGGGCCCCAGCGCCCAAGGCCCCCGCAGCCACGCCCCCCACCCAGACCAAGGCCACTCGAGACCAACCTTGCTCTAATTCGAGCCGCCAACCCACCTGAAAAATTAAGAATTTTAGAGCCTTTCAAAAACAACAAACTAAAATAATTATTTGCGATTCAGTTATGTAAAAGATAGAGAAAAATTAAAAAGGCGGCTAATTATGATTCTATCTCAATATAGAACAAATGGTTTCTCTTCTTTTCTATAAGTTTTAATTCATAATCCTAATTAACGCATATAAAAGGATTTGTCACAAAGCCATAGGAAGTTATTCCATAATTTAAGCTTATTCAAGTTTTAATTCAAGATTATGAAAAACAATATCAAAAGCCATACACAGCGATAAAACAGGTTCCCACGCTACGGGAAGGTTACAAAAAAGACTAAAAACTTACTTATAACTTGAATGACTTAAACTTTATAAAACAAACAACAAATAACTTTAAGGGGGAACGAACCGCTAGTGCCACAAGTGCGTTCAAAGCGAGATGGGCGGCGCCCGCATGTACTAGCCCATACGTTAGCAGTCTCCAGGGCTCCCTCCACCAGGCCCCCGGGGCCCATTCCAGCTTGGACCTCCAGTCTTCTGGTCCGCAGAGGTACACCATCACCTGTCAGTTATCGCATCATGAAATAACTTGCACGAAAATAACTTCAAGATTCACATAGATAATGGGACTCGACTAAAGCCGACCCGCGCTGCACGTTAATTATAATAAAAAAATATATTTTAAAGCAATAGAAATATAAATATTACTCACAATAATAAATAACATTGTTATGATGAAGTAAGGCGGCCTGAGGAACTCCTTTAACTTCTCCTTCCTCTTTTGAAATTTAGTTTTCGCTTGACTTTTTATTCCAGCCTTTACAGACGGACATTTTGGTTTCTTGATTCCCCAGACTCCCAACGTGAGACCAGCTTGGAGGCGGCAGGCAGGTTTCTGAGGAGGCTTGCTCCCAAGCAGACGCCTGTTTTCGCCGGGGCTGTTGGTTCTGCTATCGCCTCCAAGACCCAACTCCTCGTTCTCGATCCAGGCCTGCGCGGGCGGAGATTCTTCCGGCAGAATTCGTCTGCCTTGGTGTACCGGTACATCTTGATAGTCTCTGTTCAGCCGTTCCACCTGTTGATAATAGTTGGTATATAAGATAACAAGACAAATCGGACATTTTAACTCAGTTATCAATACATTCTAATGGTGAATGTCTGTCTGTTAAGTTTTTACAGCTAATCCGGTGGAGCAATATTGATAAAATTTAGCACAATTAAAGACTACATCGATATGTAGTAATATGTATATGTAGTAATAGATAAATATTAAAGTTCCTTTGAGAACAAAAAAGAGGGGTAATTTAGGACTAAAGTCAATACGAATGAAATGGGTATAACTTATGAGATATATTTTAATAACCTTATCTGCAAAGTATATAAACATAGGCGTAAAGACCGATACAAATTTAGATTTTGGGCGGGTCTTGGCGCACCAAGACATCTATCAACAAGTCCATCTTGGACTTGGTAATGTATCTATTGAACAACAATGGACTTTTCTCGAGGCGTTTGGTGTGATGTGTAACTAATCTTTATATGCCAATTATCATCAAGAATGATCTTATTACAGACCTCTTCGCATTCCTCCGCATCTGGAGCCATTATGGTCTGCCAACAATACCCTGGTCATCTTCTACAGGTCGTCCGATCGCAGAAACACCATACCTCCGGCGGCCTCTGATAACAAAATGATGAGCCACATAACGACAGATCAAATTTATACGACACTTGAAGGAAAATCAAGAGCATAATATTCAAATCCCTAATTAGGGATTCCCTTTAATTTGCCCGGAAATTGTAGCCGTTGATAAGTTATTGTGGTTATTAGTTTATGGAGGACACAGATTTGTAAATTATACGCCCTTATCATTTACTAACATTGGTTTAAAGGGATTACCTGTTATCTATCGGACGGATATATTTCCGTCGTTCTGTCAATCAATTTTAGTGTTCCTATTACTTACTTTAACGGAGAGTCCATTATATTATCGAGGATTACAAAAATAATTATAATATTTTGAGTAACTTATCTATCTATATACTAAATGTAGTATGTACTACCACGTAACTTTACAAAAATATACATTAAAACATTTGTCGTAGATTACTCTGTTTATTGGTGAAAACCATATGAAAATCCGCTAAGTAGTTTATCGAGAAATAAGGAGTTTATTTAGGAGTTTATCGCGAACAAACAGGCGGAAGCAACGAGGGACTTTGTTTTAAAATATGTACGCATGGTAAAAGAGAGATCACTCTATTTTTATTATCTATGTATTACTTCACAAGCATCCATAAACATAATATGAATTTGGATCTACACCCACTTTCCTACACAAACAGTCAAACTTTATTGATTTTGAGGTTAATTTTATAAAGAGGGGAGACGTGTGACCAGGTTTTATGTATTTGTCATGCCCTTATCCCACTAAAAGAGGGATGGACACATCATTTTTTAACTATGTTGTGATGTGATTTGGCTAGGTATTTGACGATTAACCGCTTGTCTGACATCAACTTACCTTAGTCATCTTTTACGACACCTCGGTAAAATGAGAGTGGTCTATTCTACTCAGCCGCATACATGACCAGGTTTGTATTTATCTGTCAATCAATTATTTATCTGTTACCTTTAAATGTCTTAACACCTCGAAGATAAGCTTTCTTCGAGCTAAGCCATCCTACAGTGCAACATGTTTGAGATATATTAAGCTAATATAATGGGTTTTCCACCGTACAGTCCTGATCTATTAATGTTTAATTGTGTTCCTTAGACGGATGACCCACATATACATGTTGTTATGGAAAACCGCGTAATTTGGTTATGATTTAATGTCTATTAATACAGCTTGCCTTTATTGGCCAAGGATAAAACAATAATAATGTAGCATAATTATATTATTTTAAATTAACCTACAACTATGTTTGTTTTGACACTTAAGATTTGAAATACAGAAATACAGATTACTTAAATATACTAAAATTATTATCGAATAAGTATAAAAAGAGATTTTACTCGTTAAATTTTAGATAACGATGTCCCTTCTGTTTACGAAACTCAAAAATTACCGACCGGATTTTCATTTGAATTTCAGCGATACATAGAATAATAATTTAAAGATAAATTTTTTAAAATAATTTAATAAAGTCATTGTTAAAACGCAACAAAATTAACACAAAGCAAACAAAATGGCGTCGAATCGAGAGATATTAGTTAATAAATAGTTTATAAGTAAAATCTTATTTTAATCCTGACAATCTGTTAATGGACTATTATTAATTAAAAATAATTAAATTATTAATAATGGCATAATTAGTAGTAATTATGTCATTATTAATCATTTATTTTATTATTATATATTAATTTATATAAAAGTAAAGTGAAGTAACGGCCTGTTCATATCTCACGGCTGGGCATAGGCCTCTTCTCCCTGTTTTAGGAGAAACCATTTGAGCTAAGACCTAATCACGCTGCTCCAATGCGCATTGGTAGGTTACCCATATCCCCAGAAATCTCTAGAGATCTGCAGGTTTATTCACGATGTTTCTTTTAACCGAAAGGCTTGTGATAAATTGCAATTACAAACTAGACACATAAGACTTAACATTTGTGCTTGTCCACGGTTTAAACCCGTGACCCCATATATATAGTTTTCAATTTTGTAATATCCTTTACGTTTAAGCGTATTCTCAGCTATTCAGTGGAATGAGCCTGGATCAAAGCCTTAACTGTGACTTCATGCCCATTAATTTTACTATTGATTATTATTCAATACAGTAAGTACTAACTGTAATGCGCGGTACACCAAACTGCACTTCCAAACAAAGACATCATTATTCAAACCAATAGTAATGATTGGACCTGCTATGTAATTGGGTGTCATCACTCTGTATGCAGGTACCAGGTACGCGCCATGTTTGTCCAGCTTCCTAGATAGGTCTGAATGTCTGTCTGTTATAGTCTAGCGATCAGATATGCATAACGATGGATTTGCGATTATGATGCGTCTATGAATATTTATGGTTGATTTGTTGGCGTTCGTTTGGTAAGGACGATCTATGGAGTCATTTTATTGTTTTGGTGTGGATTGTTATGACTTTTTTTATACACGCAACTAAGCTGAAGGGGCGCCACAAAGGTGGCTCACCTCCTCGTGGCACATCCTGGGACAGGCCCTATAACGTGAATATTCCTCGCACCTGGTGGACGGACCGACAGTAGGAATTTGCCAAACTTTTTGCCTCTTTAATTGCATAGGGCAATTTAGATTAGCTGGAAACTCAGAAGTTTCCCTAAAAGTGTTGATTTTAGCGGGGCTTATTTTAAGTTACTTGGACATAGCTTCGGCCACCGTAAGCCATGCCAGAACACTAAGAAATGAACCTTATGAACCTAATAAATGAACCTTGAACGGACCTTAGGGTTGCGAGGTAATAACACCACTATAAAAAAGGATACGCGCGTCGTCAAGACGTTGCGGCTGTGCCTTAGGCTTTACAAAAAAATGGGTCATATCAAGTCCCTTTCATCAAGAGGATGGCCACAAGGAACTTAATCTCTATAAAAGAATATTCCAATTCTAAGTTTCGGGGCTTTCCGATGGAGTAAATGGTTGGGGGTATCTCGTCGTAAGTTTTCCACTAAACATTTAAAAGCATGGGGAAAATGATTACCGAAAACTCTAACCAGGAAGGTCCCAATTCCAGCGGGAAATAGTACACTTCGACGGGGTCAGTCCATCGTATTTGGGTAGCCAACTGATGCTTGGAAGATGTTTGCTGAGAGTAGGAGAAAAGATTCACGGGAATGAGACCAGCTCGACTGATGCTCACACCGATCTGAATAGAGCAGTTCGTGATGACACAGTGCATAGCAAAAATCCTAAGAAACGTGTGTCCAAAAGGAGCAAGCCTAACATATAATATGTCTAGCAGGAAGTTGCGAGTGCGTCAATCCTACCAATTTTACCCGACGAAGCTTTTGCATTCGCCCGTCCTTCCGGTGACGTGGTCAAAGCCATTATTCCTAACAGAATAAGTCAATCTAGAAAAAAAGCCTAGCAATGGAAGTAACAGACCATTAATTTACTTTTAAGTAAACGCTTTTATAACGCTTCAACTTGCAGTGTATGTATGTGAAGGTGAAGGTAGAGTCTTACAAGTTAAATGTAACCCACTTCCTGATGTCCAATTGGGCTGAAATTTTATATACTGGTCCAATCTCGATGACAATGCGTGTTTATAATGAGCATGACATGATGCTGCTGCCAGGATTGGCTTCAGACAAGGAAACTGATGAACGGTTAATTAATGGAACATAAAAATTTGTCAAAAGCTTTTTGAAATTATTATTTATTATAATAGTACCAGGGTGACCGAGCCTTGCTCGGTAATTTTTTACGAAATACAAAGAAGGAAATTAAAAAAAATAATAATAATTAGGTAGTTAGGGATCGATCCTAGGTACTTACATTTCTCGAGACTGCCCGTTCCCCAAATAAGCTACGTTAACTTGACAGTTTATGGCAAAAATTCAATTCATTATAAATAATAATATTTTTTAATGAAAAAAAACAGGGATAATACGATTTTTTTCACATCAAACCTAGCTAGATCGATTTTCTCCCCCAAAAACTCCCTACATGCTGAATTTTAGGAAAATCGTTGGAGCCGTTTCCGAGATTCCGAAAAAATATAAATATATATACAAAATTAACTCATTTAAATATTAAAGATAGTTATATAATTCCCTATTAGGTGAACTAGACACGTTGATAAATAACGTCAAGGGCAGTGGGCCAAGGGTAGTCTCATTATTGCAGTTAAATATTCGTTGAACGTTAAATGATATATTAATAATTCTATACAGTTATCTTATCACCACAACTGGTGCGTGTCACATAATACAATGAACTTTGAAGTAAATTAAGTTCAACTGATATCGTTACTGAGAATTACCGCGGTTTGGTTTTGTTTGTTATTGTAGATATAAGAAATTCAAAAACAATAAGTTTAGGTAATTTGTATAATTATATAAATCACCGCCGCACAGTAACCATTGCGGTGGTCTATAATACAAAAAATAATTATTTCTTTCGGAATAGTCTACCAGAGAAAATCTATGTAGTGCTAAATTATAACAAAACTTCGTTCGCATACCTTATACAAGCAGGACTCGTAATTCGTATCTACTACATATATAGTTTACTAAGCTGTGGTAGCCACACAATGACACTATGCCTCCCTGGTTCTCACTAGGGAGGTTATAGGTTCAAAACAATGAGTTTTTCTATTTAAACTTTGTACGTATTTGATATTTTCAATTTATCACACGCTTATCGGTGAAGGACAACAACGTGAGGAAAACAGCATATCGCTAGAGAATTTTAGAGATATATGAAAACTACTACTCCGCATAAGAGCAGCGTGGTGGCTATAGGCTTCATCCCTTCTCTTAAAAAAGGGGGAGGGTGTCAACGTCAAGCAGTTCTCGTAGATTACTAACAGGCCGTTACTTTTCTTTACTTCACACATATCATAACATACATTGTTGGGGCAATATTTTCCACCGAGGGTAATCGGGGCTTGCTGCAACTGTATGGGTAGGTTACAAATTAATGTCAAACACAAAAAAAAGGAGATCGGCCGCGCAACACAGTGCACGGGCCTCTGAGTTAATTGCAATAAATATCGGTGTTCGGTGGATAATCGTATTAATATATACGAAATATAAAAGATAATTAGGTGTTTGTGTGTATAAACTATATTAAAGAACAATTTAATTTGTGATTCCACGAATATATGTGGATTAAGTTTTTTGTGGTTATACTCCGGCCGGAGCGGCGTGGACGCCATAACTTAAGAAGAAGCCTCTAAGTCAAAGGTCAGTATCCTTGATTATTCGGGGTGTAGAAATTGCCGGTTGTCTGCCTATCCTACCTATGCTCACCAACTGCAGCTATCGAAGGCACGCAGTAACCGCGAACATACATAAATAACTTTTTGGAGAAAGTTTTAAGATGTACAATTTAGGTATATAATTTGGCCTAATAAGTCTTTCAAAAGCTTGAAAATATCATTTTATAGTTGATTGACATTTCCCGCAATTATATATGTGTATATCTAGATAAAAATATTAATTAAAAAACTCAACGTAGTGAAATTATCTCTTATCTCCTTATCACATAAAGAATAACTGATAATATTTGTGCGGCTGAACAAATTGTCATAGCTAAATGCCATTTAATTTTCATGCCATAAAAACAATCGGAACCAGTTTATCTGTTTGGATGTTCTTTTAGCAAAATTCCAATACAATAATTCAACGTATTTAGTGGACTGACGGATAACAAAACATATTTGTTTCCTGTACTTAGATACCAAATTCGCATTTAGTTATTAATGAGTTTTCAGTAATCTGTAGTGAATTAACCTTAACGCGATGACGTTAAATAACAGGATAACTTAGGATTATATTAACCTTAAAAGCGATATGCAATTATTAGTTACTAACTGAACACGAATTGATGACGTATAACTCAAGCTTATGTCAAATTTAACTCCTTATATTTAAAAGGTAATAATAAAATTATTTTGCAATAATCCGCGATAAAGTAAGTAGAAAATCTATATAATGCTAAGTCTAGAGTGGACTATCCCTTTTTTATATCCGATCCACGCAGGATTTACAAAAACACCTCCAACACCGCCACCGCAACACACAAGCACTAACCACTATCAAAAACTCAACAATCGTTTCGACCCACAATCGAAGTATCAACCTTATATGTCAGTCAGACAGTTTTGAAACTGCGTCATCGTTGTAAAAGTATGTAAATTGTATAATTATGGGTTATTTTTTAGAAATATATAGATTTCTCTACGATTACCGTAAAGAGTTTAATTGTAAAACACTAGCAAATTTTCTCAGTATCACTCCAGAAAATTAGCTGTAGAAACATAACAGATAGATATACAGACAGACTCTAGTATTTAAGACATTAGATACATAAGTTTTTTTATTTTGTCACTTTACATATACCTAACATTTTCATCTCATTATATCATCAGACTCTGACGTTGTTTTATTATTTCCCAACCTCCCCCATCGTGGGCTTAGTCTCGATGGTCTCTCGAAGCAGACCGCCAGGAGGTGGTAGGCTCCGATCGATAGGTCACCGACTCCCATTGCGAGGACAAAAGGCGGAAGCTATTACAATGTACGCAGGCTGCAGGCAAGTGACGGAACAATACAACTCTTGCTATACAGATACTTTGCTCTCGGCTTTCATTTAGCTTCTGTCTGGCCGTTGAAAATATTCTTTTTATTCTGGAAGTTATACGGGAAACTAAACTTGTTCTTTACAGATAACAAATTGAATGCTGCTTTGCGCCTTGCAAAAGTACGTTAGTCGATTGTGGGTTTGCGTATAGGATTCTATATAAAATTCCGCAATCAATTTCAGCTTTGCCATTACAGAAGTTTAAAAACACTTAATAAAAGGCCAATACAGAAAGCCTACTATTGAGGAATACTTGGATGATAAAAATGCGTGGATGTAGCTACTCTTCAACCCTGTACAAGATAGTAATAACTAATGTAACTAGTAATAAGAATTATATTTTTAAAAGAGCAACCGCCGAGTTTCTTGCTGGCTCTTTTCGGTAGGAACACCTTTTCGAACCAGCAGTAGAGTTGACCATTCAAAAGCACTTGTTTACAATTTTATTTGAATAAAAAATATTTTAAATTTTGAATTTTGCTTACTCTTATCTATACTTATTATAAAAAAAAACCCAAAAGCTGTCCGTCTGTATGTGGACGATTTAATCAATTAACTGTATGTGAATGATTTTTGTACGGTTTTTACTAAAAGCTAGTGCTTGCTGTTCCCGATAAAATCATAATATGCCCAGTGTACTTTTATGATGTATTCACTCAGCAGATCTCAAGGAAGGTTTTAGAGTATAATTTCAGTTGTTTGTTTAAGATTTTTGGGTAAATTCTTTAATATCGGTTTCTAGTTTACCTATATCACTATTTTTGTTAACAAAGATGTGACTACGATATTTTGTTGTAAAAATAGCATTATATAAATGCGTAAGTGTGTCTGTCTGTAAGTAAGCCTTTCACGGCTAATCCTTTGAAGCAATAAGTATGAAATTTGGTGCAGTGAATAGAACGTAATGGCAATATGTGGAATAATTTCTCTTTATTCTTTTGAGAATTGAGAATTTGAACAGGAAAAATTGAGGACACTCGAAATTGCCGCGAAGCTACCGCAAAATATCTGTTTTTTGTAATTTTTTACGATAGTTACTTTATAAAAACTCGGCTGTGTTATATCGATCGTTGGTACTTGATTCCGTAACAACACAACGCGCCCACCAGTCTGGCTGAAGAGGCTCCATCATACGCCTTTAATGAGGTTTACGTCGAACCGCACAAAGGCGGAATTTATGCATGCGAATTTGTAAACCTGCATAATTATGCCGACACTCTTCGTTACCGTACACTTAACTAAGCTAAAATAAAATACGTTGCAGTAGCTTCGGATCATAAAAAGGATACAAACTGCACGAAAAGCGGCTTTTTGGGCTAGGATACTTAAATTAATAAATATATGAAATAATACTTTTGATATATAAGATCGAGTGGGAAAAGGAGAACGATATTTCCTATAAATAGCGGAGTTTTTAGTTTTAAAAATATAGGAAACATTTATTTACAACGAAAATATACAAGTGTTCTCTTGAATTACTTACGTGCTAGGACTATACAAATCATGCCCACGTGGAATGGTCCCAAGAATCTGCCAGCATTCTTGGGACCATTCCACGTGGGATTCCGCGTTGAATCGCTAAGCTGATTCTTCGTGCTAAAAAGGAGCCAGCCTCTCATCTGAAGAGGCAATAAACCGATGTATTAGAACGGATAAGAATCTTTTGCTGCTTTTAAGGAGGTTGCCATAAAGTTAGTTCGTTTACGTACAATGCGGCTTACCAAATGAAGTTTTTTTTAAAACACAGAAATAATCCTTATCAACTTAATGAAATCGTGGTTACATACCTTAAGAATTTATTGATTATTGTTTTTGTTTATTAACACTATTAATCATCATTATTCTCCTACCCTTATCCAACACTGAGTGGGGTAGACACAACATGTTTTTAAAATGTAACATGATTCGGGTAAGTATTTCATGACTGGCCGCCTGTCTGACTTCAATTTACCTTAGGCGCCTTTTACGACACCGTTTTTAGAAATGAAGGTAGTGTATTGTATTCGACCGGATACCACATGGGCGGGTCAACTTACCTTAGTCGCCTTTTATGACATCCCGGTAAGAAATGAGGGTGTGTATTCTACTCGGCCGGATACTACACGACAGTTATTAACACTATTTAATTTAAATGAATATTTTGGGAGTTACGTTAAATTAAATGTAACGCGCGCAATATGTTTTTCGGTTTTAAGCGCGCCGCTTTTGCCTTGCCAGCTCAAATGAGATTATTGTCCCATAAGTCGTTACTCTAGTTGTAAAACAATAAAACAATACAGCACAATAGTAAGGCCTTCAGCCCGATGGGGGGTGATAAAATAGATACAGCTCGTTATACAGGGGGGTGGAAATGTCAACGTCCGCTTTACCACGGACAGCTATTAGCGCGCGACGAGAATTATGAACCGTAATCCTATTGTAATGTAACGAATTACAGAAATATTATGTACGTAATGATCGGGGTTTGATGCTCGTGGCCCTGTTCAGGGGGTAGTGGGTTCAAATTTCGGGCAGGCATTAATGAGTTTTATAAATAAAATCAATATTAGTGGCATTGATACCTTACCCCCATTATTCTTATTGAGGTGCCGTAAAAAGCGACTAAGGTAAGTCGACCCGCCGTGTGGTATCCGACTGAGTAGAGTAGACCACCCTCTGTTACTACGGAGGAGTCGTAAAAGATGACTAATGTAAGTCGACCCGCCGTGTAGTATCCGGACGATTAGAATATACCACGCTCATTTCTTACCGAGGTGTCGTAAAAGATGATTAAAGTAAGCCGACCCGCCGTGTGGTATCCTGAGTAACTGAGTAGAATAGACCACCTTCAGTTACTACCGAAGTGTCGTTAAATACGACTAAGGTAAGTCGATGTGAGGTAGGCGGCCGGTCCTAAAATACCTAGCGAAATCATGTGACAACATGTGACAACTACATTGCTAAATCGAACTAGCTGTAAATGCGCAATTAGAGAGACAGACAGAAACACAGACAGACTCTTTTATAATATATATGTTATTATCGACTATGTAGTAAAATGAGGCGTGGTCCACTACACGCGCCACTCTACTGATTATTTACAAACACGAAGTGACTCAAGAAAATAATAATTACTATAAATAGTGAAAACCGCATTAATTATTTCTATTATTGCAATAACATTGGCCCTTAAAATAAATATATAAATAGTAAATAAGTTTCCTCTTACCTTAAGAATTCTAATCAAATATTAATAATATATGTTTTGTTTTTCCGTAATATCTTTAATTTTAAATATTTTTATGAGTTAATCTTGTTTATATATATTTTTCTGAATTTTGGAAACTGCTCCAACGATTTTCATTAAATTTACCATGTTTTGAGAGGGTTTTGGAATCGATCTAGCTCGGTTTTATAGTTTATTAAAAAAATGGTTTCTGTTTTTAGGCACTGAAAAAACTGCTACAATTTTATGTTAAGGTTAATTGCGCTATCAATTTCAAAGTCACGATAGCTTATTTGGGTAACGGGCGGTAAATTTAGAATACCACGATCGATTCTAGATAATATTTTCTTTTTTTTATTGCATTTTTTTATATATTAAAAAATACAGAGTAAGGCTCGGAAACCTAAGTACTTAATTTTAAATTGATATATTTTAGCTACTATAATATTAATAATTTAGTTATATTTGGTATTTATATAAGTTAAGGACTAAATATAAATTTTGCTCGGAAATGAGACTTTATTAAAGTAAAACAGGAATGGATTTACAAACTAATAACTACGCGACAGATTAGATTGTAATAATTTTATTTTACTATATAGGACACTTACACACACGGTCGTCAAAGTAACTTACTACTTGTGTTATGGTGACAGACAAGTGGTGTATATACGGTGTATATACATAAATAATTTTTAAATACAAATATACACCCAGGCTCGAACCAATAAATTTTTTACCAACTTTTTAAATAATTATTTTTTGAAAAGAGTGATGCTGATTCTTTTCGGTAACAGCACGTTGCCGAATGCGAGGTAGCATTAAAATTTGAAGATTCGAAAGAGCTTTTAAAAACAAACTTAAATAAAAAATAATTTCAATATAATAGTAGATTATGATACTGTTGCATAATTAGGGTGTTTTAAAAAAACGAGCTGCAGGCGAGTTTTTTTATAGTATCACACGAGTGTTATAAGACCAAGTTATGTACAGTGTCATACACTACTTTATCTACTCTAATACTATAATACGTAAAACAATATTAATAAAAACCAAACTTTGTTTAAATATTGAAAGGATTTTTTAATTGTCAAATGTTAGCGCCAAGGCCCAAACATCGGTTGCGCATGCGTGTTGCGTCGCCGCGGACTCGTTCATTGAATCACAGCTCCTTGGTCCAGCTGGAGGTTGTATAGGTGTATCGTTATGATGAGTTATATTATGATACAAAGGTCCATACAAGACCTGTATCGATATAAAACTTTTTATTTTTTTATTTTTGGCGTGTACCTAATGTTTGTCATAAGAATTTTGGTTTCAGTTTTATAATCTTTGTATTTTAGTATCAGAGTAGATAAATATTATTATAATACAATCAAGTTGATATCCTAAAAGATAAAATGATGAGCTATCTGAGCTGTTAATACAGGATGTAAGATAAAGTGGCCGGCGGCTGCGGGGACCGAATAAATGTTGTGTTGTTGAGGAAAACCAGAAGTAGTGTGTGTGTCACGTGCGAGCGCACGCCGTTTTGTGACTCAACTAAAGTTAATCAGCAATATAATGCATTTAGATGCAATTGAAGCTTATTTATTGGATTAACCTAATAATGTAAAAAAAATCCCGTCGTGCCTGGATCTGCCAATATCGCGTGTTTAATATTAAAGTGACCTAATTTAGACCTAGTTGTTATCCTTATTTCGATGCTATCTCTGACATCACGCTACCAACAATTAAAAAACTTTTCTTGCTGTTCTACGTTACGGGCCCTGTTAACACTCATGAGTTTTGTAAGCGGTACGCTGTTTTATGATTTGCCAAAAATAACTTTTTTGAAATAGGTCACCAAGGTTCGATCTAATATAAAATAATTTTATTCCTTTTTGATATTTAATGAACTTGTAAACAGAATTCTCTACAGCTCGTTTGGAAAATAGTATGGAGTGCCATTTGGACACTCGGGGCTAGCTTTTTTAAATATATTCTCTTTACTTGTTACATTTCGGCATTGTGGTCTTAAGCAGGTTCAGAAAGTAGTTAAATCCCAATAGTACGCCGTGTGGTATCCGGCTGAATAGAATAGTACCATCCTCATTTCTTACCGAGGTGTCGTAAAAGGCTAAGGTAAGTTGAGTCACCGTGTGACATCCAACTGAGTAGAATATATCACCCTCTTATCTTACCGAGGTATCGTAAGAGGTGACTAACTAAATTGACGTCAGGCAGGCGGCTAGTTGTAATATTACTAGCCAAAACATGTCAACATGTCGTGCTGATCCCATTTAGTGGGAAAAGGGTCGGAGAATAATGGTTGAACTACATTTTTGTTTGTTATAATTTATATCGACTAAATATATCACACAATTGTCGTGGAAACGACCGGTCCAATTAAATAGTAATTTAAAACAAGTTATCTTTAAATTCATGAATACCTATCGCTTGATTTGACTTAACCGGTCATGAACCGTGGTCGGCTTATCACATTATTGTAGAAGCAATTAAGCACTGCTGATATGTAATTATATTTTTTGAATCGACAATATGCTGTTAACCCTAGTGACTTGTACCGTTGCCGTGAAGAATAGGCGAGTGTAGAAGTACAGGTTTTTGTTTCGAACTGACATTATTTATTGTTAGTTGAAAAGGAGACTGTCTCTGAGAAAGAAGCGCAGAAGTCAAGGTTGCGATAATTAGAGAATAGAGGGAGGGAGCTCTACTAGCGTTGAGGTTAGTAAGGGTGTCTATCGTAAAGCCTGGCTGGTTAAAGGCTGGTAGTATATGATTAGTCAACAAGCCTTCCGGAGAGCGGCAAAAAACCAGGACTCGATGACGTCAGTAGACTGAGACCTCGTCTTGGCAAGTCATTGTGTTTATATTATTTATGTATGTCTTTGATATCTGATCGTCAGAGTCATGACGCTTTTTGCACGCCTATACCTGAATATATAAATTTGACTGGCCCGTTGCCGTAGTGGGTAGTAATCCTGCATTCAGCTCCGTGGATAGCGGGTTAAATTCCCGCCGAAGGCCAACCATTTTCTATTTATTCATTTTCAAATAACTACACTATCCTTCCGTTAAAACAAAAACACTCCAAATGTCAGTAACATGAAGATTTAATAATAATAATAAAAATACTTTATTGCATAACTAGAAATAAACAAACGAATATAAATAATCTTAAACTTAAAAGTAGTGCAGAGGCGGCCTTATCACTAATAGTTATTTATCTCTTACAGGCAACGTTACAAAAGAGACACTAAAACTAGGAGTATACAGGACGGTGCACAAAGTATTTAATAATAAACGTAAATACATTCTAATAAATATACCCCAATACCTACCTTAAATTATACATATTATTTAAACATTTGTTCTTAGTTGAAGATTTGTCTGTACTCAATCCTTAAATTACTTCTGACGAATTCTAAGGACCCTGCTTTTATAGAGATAGTAATTAGGCCCGCCGACCAAGTACCTAGGTACGGTTCGAAATGAAAAGAGGCTTTATTGGTCCCCATTGAATACCCCATAGCTAATCCTCCCATTGTTATTATGAGTAAGGCATACAGTTGGCTAGAGTATTTGTTTTATGCATCCATTGTTTAAATATCTGTAAAGTCTGTTTGAACTATTCTATTTTACAAATACTTCTTGGAAAAATATAAGTCCTTAACGGAATTTTTTCTTACTTTGGGAATATTTCGGTCAATTTATTATTAAATCCAAATCAATAATATTATGCGAAAGTCAGCTCATCTGTCGCAATAGTAACTGGCTTATGGTGTCATTTTTATGTTTACTTCCATTATTGGCTGTAAGAATTTTGTGTTGAACTGTCTAATAATATTATAAATTCGTAAGTTTGCCTGTCTGTAACGCTTACCCGGCTTATGCGTTTAAAATATTTATTTCCCTACATACATGTTAGCCCGATTACTCTTTAATTGTACCAAATTTGATAAATATTGCTCCAGCAAATTAGCGAAAACGGCTTTCAAATTTATATTATTAGAATGCATTTATTTTATAATCACACGTTTTGTGTTACATATGATCTGTATGAAACAATTTGACAAACTGCTAGTGATATCAATGTTGCGACTCAGTAGAGTCAGCAACTCATTCGATGGTCTCGGTATTCGCTTCTACAATAAAATTCCGCAATCCGTACTAGACCAGTCCACAGTAAGGTTTAAATTAAGTGTAAGAGATATACTTATACTTAAAGCATATTACAAAATTGAAGATTATATGTATGATAAAAATGCCTGGATTTGAAAATAATTTCTGCTTCATACAAGACTGCGTTTTCATTATGTAAAATCGAAAAAGTTTCAAAGATTTACTGCCGAGTTTCTTGCTGGTTCTTCTCGGTAAGAGCAACATTCCGAACCAGTTGTAGCTTCATCGATCATATTGACCTTGACGATTCAAAAGTGCTTGAAAGAGCTTATTTGAATAAAGATTATTTTGATTTGATTTGACATTTTAATTAGGCGCGTGCGGTCGCGTGTCGGAGTTTGTGTTCTTGTTTTCCGATTATTCCGTTTATTACCGACTACATTCGTTTGTAGTTTCCCGAAATACATTTCAAGGATGTGAAACTAAGCCCACAATACCACGCAGCTGTTACAGTTTTATCGTTTTTTCCCCATCATTTGAAATTACGATGAAAAATATTGCATACTTGGTGCGAAAGGTTTTTTTTTGCTTTATAGAGAAATTATATCCCTAAGTTACCATCATGATTCATTAAATTATCTTGTTTCGAATTGATAATATACCTTTTACAACAATGGGTTTTTAGTTTCATTGTTTGCGATTGATGAGTTGACTACCGTTTAGTATTGAACGGAGTAAAAATATATATACTAGCACAAATATATACTTACATTAATATTAAAATATATGTATGTATATATGTCCTCTTATATGTATGTAGAATAATTTAAAAATTAAGTACGAGAACGTATAGCTTTCATTTAGTATTGCATATAAGTATTATCGTGACTAATACTTCCAGTATTTTGGTTATTTGGATTTCCGCTAAGTAACACCTATAGGTTAATAGATTAGTATTTAAAAAAATCTGTAGAACACCCACCTAGTTGCTTTATTGTTTTCTGTCACAAAGAAAAAATACAACTTTCAGATACGAGCATTATTTAAATATTGATTATCATTCATACAAACTTTAAAGAGAAAACATGTCTAACATGATAAACATTGTTAAAGTAAAGTTTATTTACATATAACAATTGATTAAAAAACACTGGAAACAGTCTACGTGAATCTAGAATATTTTTAATTGGAATTTGAATTTAAATTACGACTGCGCCTAAAAATATGGACCATTGCAGGAGATACAATTCTTTATTAACATTTATTTGATTTTTCAACTAATCCTTCTATCTAACTTCATCCTACGAGATGGACTGATGGCCTAAAAAGTCGCTGCAGCCGCTGTATCCATGGTGTAGACAATTGTAAAGAAATCTTTGTTTAGTGAACAAGAAGTTGTTTAGTGTGTAGCAGAAAGAACAAGAAGTTATACTTATATATAATACCAACAACAACAAGATATTTATTTATTTCTGCAGGTCATCATCATCATCATCTTCCTGCCCTTATCCCACTCTATGTGGGGTCGGCACAACATGTTATAAACATGCTGTAACATGATTTGGCTGCGTTTTTACGACCGGCCGCCTGCCCGACGTCAACTTACCTCTGTCGTATTTCACGACACCTCGGTAAGAAAAGAGGGTGGTACTATTCTATTCAGCCGGATACCACACGGCGGGTGGACTTACCTTAGTCGCCTTTTACGACACCTCGGTAAGAAAAGAGGGTGGTACTATTCTATTCAGCCGGATACCACACGGCGGGTCGACTTACCTTAGTCGCCTTTTATGACAAGTCGGTAAGAAAAGAGGGTGGTACTATTCTACTCAGCCGGACACCACACGGCTAATTTATTTATTTCTGCAGGTAATATATAAAATTGATCTTATAGGTAGATACAGAACTTAAATTTATGTCATAAAATAAATTAATATTTAACACCACAAATTTGCAGAAATGCATATACCGGTATTGATGTTAATTTGATATGATTAGTCTTATCATTTCTTTCTTTATATAGGTATGCGAAACAAATATAATATCACTTACTGGGAAATCATTTGCAGTGTTTGCGATACTGTGTTAATACACGTCGTTAAAGTGTTTCAGCTGATCCAGTGTAGATGCACTTTGTTGCTTATCTGCATCCAGATGCAGATACTGTAGAGTTAATACAAAATTTATTCGAACTACGGACGCGTGGACCGCCGGCGAGCGTCGCGCGGCTACTGATAAGTGATAACATCGATGCGCGCTGATAACGAACAGCTGACTGGGTGTTGTGGTTGAACGGCCAAATTAGATGACCCTTTGCAGGTTGTTATGTAAATAAGCGCAGATCTTAAATAGATAACAATTAGAGCGTGGTAAATTTGAAAAAAGTTACCAACTTGTATTTGTTATGTACTAAATATAATAAATGGGAAAGTCTGTCAGTACGCCGTGTGGTATCAAGCTGAATAGAATAGACCAACCTCGTTTCTTACCGAGGTGTCATAAAAGGCGACTAAGGTAAGTTGACGTCAGGCGGGCGGCCGGTCGTAAAATATGTAGCCAAATCATATGACAACGTGTTTGTAACATGTGCCGACCCCACTTCGAGTGGGATAAGGGCAGCAGGATGATGATGATGATGATAATATATTGCCAATCTGCGCGCCTAAAGTAACTTCTAAACGTATACTTTCAGTTGCAGGATTCTGTAATCTATTGGGCAGACTTGAAATTTTGAACATTAAAGTAGTTATCATGAGTTAATTATAAGAGATTTTTAAATAATTCACGTTTACTTACGATACGCAAGTAAAGTTTTAAATTTTTCCATTCTCGTAATATTTTTGACTGGCCCGTTGGCGCAGTAGGTAGTGACCGTGCCTTCAGCTCCGCGGGTCGCGGGTTCGATTCCTGCCGAGGGCCAACATTTTCTATAAATGAATTTGTTGGTCTTTGAGCCTGGGTGTATATTTCTATTTAAGTATGCATTTAAAAATATATAAGTATATATTCACCTGTTGTATTTCACCCATATCACAAGTATTAGGTACTTATTTTGGGGACGGACGACCGTGTGTGTTAAAAAAAAACAAACATTTTTTATTGCGATAAAGGGACTATTTTATACTCAAAGAATTTTTCGAATTGGTCCAGTAGTTCCTGAGATAAGCGCGTTCAAGCAATAAAACAAACAAACTTCAGCTTTTTATATTAGTGTAGATACAAAAAGGATGCTAAAAATCCGCATCAGCATCAGTTTTTTTTAAATTCTGCGTTTATATAAGTCAGCTCCGCACACAGACGGCTACAGGTACATTCAGTTGGATCGATGACAGACGTCGAGCGGTTAATTACGAGCCGGGTTCATCTCGGCGTACGATGGCTGGTTTTGTAAAGCCTCGAATAGGTTAACGTTGCAAAAGTAATAAAGTGATGAACTAAGTAAGATTTATGTTAATTTATTTATTTGGTTGTTGACGTTTTTACTGAAATTAGGACCTATTAGCGTTAAGCCGTGTGGTATCCGGCTGAATAGAATAGTACCACCCTCATTTCTTACCGAGGTGTCGTAAAAGGCGACTAAGGTAAGTCGACCCGCCGTGTGGTATCCGGCTGAGTAGAATAGACCAACCTCATTTCTTACCGAGGTGTCGTAAAAGGCGACTAAGGTAAGTTGACCCACCGTGTGGTATCCGGTTTAGTAGAATAGACCACCCTCATTCTTACCGAGGTGTCGTAAAATACGACAGAGGTAAGTTGACGTCAGGCAGGCGGCCGGTCGTAAAAACGCAGCCAAATCATGTAACAGCGTGTTTATAACATGTTGTGCCGACCCCACTTAGAGTGGGATAAGGGCAGGAGGATGATGAGGACCTATTAGCGTTATAGAGTTACTAGCTTTTACCCGCAACTTCGTTTACTAGGACTGTTGTTTCGTGACAGTTTGATAACAGATTGCGCTTTTGAATGTCATCCTATTCCTGTAGAATGAACAGGATCTCTATAGCCTATGTGTTATTCCGGTGTATAAGGAATAATTGTGCCAAATTTCATCGATATTAGTTCGGCATGTTCGCCGTGAAAGAGTAACAGATATACATCCATACTTAAAAACTTTCGAATTTATTATATTATAGTTATTTATTATATTTATAAGTAGGATTATATGGAGTGGGGAAGCAAAAGAAGATGATAATATGGATTGGAGGATTTGATAATACGGACTTCCGCGAAATAACGCCAGCTAAGATAGTAAAAGCTTTAATCGTGCCAATTTTCATCAATATTTGCCAAACGGATTAACCGTGAAAGCGTAACAGACAGCCAGACTTTCGCTGTTATAATATTAGTATTGATTATGGATTACTTATTTTAATATCACTTGTAATTTACTTCTTCGTATCTGTTGACCATGTTTCGATCTCTATTCAATTCAATTCAAAATATTCTTTATTCAAATAAACTTGTAAAAAAGTGCTTTTGAATCGTCAACTTTACTTCTGGTTCAGAAGCTCTTCTTTCTGAGAAGAGCCAGCAAGAAACTCGGCGGTTGCTCTTAAAAAAATACAATTCTTAATACTAGTTACATTTAAACGTTTTTATCTTGTACAGGGTCGAACAATATCTATATCCACGCATTCTTATCGTCTAAATAATCCTCAACAGTACAGTAGGCTTTCTATATCAGCCTCTCCTTAATAGTGTTTTTAAACTACTGAAATGGCAAAGCTGAAATTGATTGTGGAATTTTATTATAGAATCTTATACCCAAACCCACAAACGACTTACGTAATTTTTCAAGGCGCAAAGCAGGGGCCGCAAGCTATATGGCATCGTATATTCCTAAAATATATATAACTAAAAAATAAAAGGAAAACTAAAATAATATCAGGTTAACATAAAACAAGATAGCACAACAACAAAGCCAAAATCTACTATTCAAGGTTTAAATTCTTCATTTAAAAAACGATAATTTGGTATATTGAATTGAGAACCAAAACAGGAGTTTTCAAGTCGAGACAATTCATTTACCCTAAAAAGGTATACAAAAATCCTTGGTCGAACAAATAAAGAACTTCTATATCACGAAAAAGTTGACCCATGTCCCCATAAAAGTGAACCAATCAGGTAGACCCTGACAATGGCATGAGATGAATTTGGACATTGTCGTTAAGTCGATACCTTATTTGTTACATTATAATTTGTCTCCTTTTATTAATATAAATAATTTCGTACCTAACTTCTTACGATAACGTTGTACTCGCCCTAAAAACCCTTTTACCTAGCAAACTTATGAAAAGTGTATTAATAAGTATGTATAAAATGCTATTGGCTTGTTATAATAAATAAATAAATATACTTAACATCCGTTTTACCGGGATTATGGATTCAAGCCCAGGGCATTTACATTGATACAATTTATATTAGCCCTTTTGAATTGAAGAAAACATCGTGGGGAAACCACCATATCTCTGTAGACTTTCCGGGATATGTGTAACCTACCAAACCACATTGGTAGGCTACACTGCAACTTATGCCCAGCAGTGGGATAGTAACGGGCAGTTATATAAGCACTATAGTATATAACATTATTTGTTATATTGTTCCCACGCTGCGCCCGCGACTTTATTCGTAACAAAATAAATTTAAATACCCTCAGTTATGATCAACCTGTTTTTCACTTATTCGTAAGAAAAACGAAAATATTTCATACCAGACAGACAGATTAAATTACATTGATAATATTAGTAGTGCTAGATACAGATAAACATTCAAACCGCATATCGCTACAAGTAATGATAAAATTATTTGGCTATAAGTAAAAAAGAAACAACTGTTTTCCCTATTAATTCAATAATCTACTACTAAAAAAGCACTCGGGATTAATTTTAATTCCATAAAAACAACAAATTAATCTGCAGTGCTAAAGTCGATCTTCGAAAAGGTGACAGTATATTATAAGCTGTGATATTTTCTATTAAGTTTGTATCCGTGCCAATTTTGTATATTTCATTCAAATAGAACGTCACCCCTGGATATAAAATGTTTGTAAAACTGGTTTTTCTTTTATCGATGAAATCCTAAAGATTAATTATGATTGATCGATAGAGGCAGGTAGCATGTTTAACACACTGATCAAAAAACGAAAGTAACAACAATTTTAGAATCATGGTAAGAAACACTAAGGTCAGTGCTACATTGCACGGGAATTTTGCCGCGAATTGACCAATACATTTGCGCCAATACATTTTAATATGTTGCATTGTGTTCAATGAACTGAAATGTACAAATATTATTGGAATATATCCAGGCATAACCTGAATTTTAAGGTCTATTAAGAAAAATGTAAACAATTCCTAGACACGAAATTTCGCGATTGTTATACAAGTTGTTTACAATTTGCCTGATGCGCGGTCAGTTGTTAGCATCTGTAAGAGTTTATGTAAACATTGTGTTTTAATAGCCGATCGATATACAATGTAAATAAAAACCAGACGAATATTACATAATCTTTAGACAATCTGATGAGATCACCAGACACACCCATCTTGTTAATATGTTTAATTATATTATAACTAGCGGCCTGCCCCTGCTTCGCACGGGTATAAAATATATAGCCCATGTCACCCAGTGAAAAAAAATTTTTTTATTAAAATCGATCCAGTAGTTTTGATTTATTAATTACTGCCAATGGCCCGCAAGCGTTAACGAAAATTTGGAGAAAAACAATTCCCTCTCCCTATACTAAGAAGATTTCCTGCTATCTTTGAAATATCTAATTTCAAATACTACATATTTACTTATTTATTTTTACATTTTCCCTATGAATTTTTTTTTACAATTAATTACAGAATGTCTATATATACAACATTCACAGCTTCCTTGTCATTAAACAAACTCTTAAAAAAGCGACATATAGCTGCAAAATTTGAAGTGCTATTAGGCGAAGCGCGGCCTTCTCACGGCATTTTAAAACTGTAATATCTCCGAAAATGTTTACTTAAATTACATGCTGTAAACGGCCATATTGATCTATATTAAATCAACAATTTATTTAAGGTACTTAATTGGATAAGGCTTAATGCTGTATTGTATAAAAATTGCTTTGAACATAAGGCATTACTTTTCGTAAAAAGTAAATGACAAAAAATGCTATTGTGGGTTATCCACAAGAGATAGACATATACCATCGCGGACTTTTCTGTAGACCTTTTTAAGGTGTACAAATACTTAGTACATCATTTGGATAAATCTCGGCGGAAAAAAAGCGGAAACAAATGTAATTATTTACGACATCACATTAGAAACCTCAAAAATTACAATATTTCTCTACTCCGTATTGAATGTTATTATATACATAAACCTTCCTCTTGAATCACTCTATCTATTAAAACAAACCGCATCAAAATCTGTTGCGAAGTTTTATAGATTTAAGCATACATAGGGATATATGGGCAAATAAAGAATGCGACTTTGTTTTATACTATGTAGTGATATCGCTCCAGCACATTAACCGAGACAGCGTGACATATAGACTGACTTTTGCATTTACCTACAACAAGAATACATTATCGGTATGCCAAAACAAGCCAGACGGTTACATAGTTCACTACCGAGTTCTATTGGCCGATAATGCAAGCAAACATAACAAAGATGACATCATATGCCGTTAACCACTGTGTGACACAGAGTTAATCCGATGTGAATATGGCGAGGCGACTTGTTGCATTTCGGAACAGTTTCCGCCTTAAGACTTAAGACGCTTTTCTTAAGACCACTTTATATTCTCGTCCGGGGAACATGTTGTCTTTTTAAAGCTTTTATTTTACTTGGATCGTATGTGAAGGAATTTTGCAAGTTTATGCTCTTGGAGTTTTATATATTTGAACGCCGGGACTTCTCAGTAACAACTCGAGCAACAAAATTACTTTGTCTAGGTTAGGATTTAATTTAAAGACTGTAATATATTTAAAAAATACAAATTACTAATACTCGTAATTGGTCTTGTGTGCCTAAAAAATTACTTATGATACCGCCTTAAATGATATTTGTGTACTCATCACTCAAATGGGGCCGGCATAACATGTTATAAACATGTTATGCCGGCCCATGATTGTTGGCACATGATTTGGCTACGTATTTTACGACCGGCCTCCTGCCTGACGTCAAATTACCTTAAGCGTATTTTACGACACCTGGGTAAGAAATGAGGGTGGTCTATTCTACTCAAGCGGACAACACACGGTGGGTCAAAAGCTGATTTTATTATCCTTCTGCCCTTATCCAACTCTAAGTGGGGTCTGCAGAACATGTTATAAACATGCTGCAACATGATGTGGCTGCGTTTATACGACCGGCCGCCTGCCTGACGTCAACTTACCTTAGTCGTTACGACATCTCGGTAAGAAGAGGGTGGTCTATTCTACTCAGCCGGATACCACACGGTGGGTCGACTTACCCTAGTCGCCTCTTACGACACCTCGGTAAGAAATGAGGGTGGTCTATTCTACTCAGCCGGATACCACACGATGGATCAACTTACCTTAGTCGCATTTTACGACACCTCGGTAAGAAATGAGATTGGTACTATTCTACTTAGTCGGATACGACACGGCTATTGCAAGTTAAATTTGATCTACTTCCTAATATCCGATTGTACTGAAATTGAAATGAAAAATGCGTGCTTATGATGCTTGACGACTTGATGCTGCTGTCAGGATTGGCTCCAGATGAGGGAATTCCTGAACAGTTAACACTAGGGACATCAAATTTAGTTGTCTTTTTCAAAGCTTTTTTAACTTGTTACGTATTATTTTTCTCTAAGGCATAGATTACGTTGCATACGATTACGTTTTCTCCTTTTATGTGAACCGAATTATTGTTTTTGATTGTAATGAAATTATCGTTAAAGTTAAATTGAAGTTTGCTGGTGTATCTTCTAAATCAGTAACTATTAATTATATGTTTAACGGTAGTTTTCGATACTTAGATAAGTTTTTTTTTCGTTAATTTAGTATGTTAACGCACACTATATACAATAACACGATATATTAAGAATACCACAATTCCCGTTCCGAGATGCACTTCTCTTGAATGATGAACAAAGACTGACTGTCACTGAAACGTTTTATCAATAGGAAGACTCAACCGGAAACAACACGTCACAGTGTTGTCACCATTTTAATCAAAAAGGGCGCGATACTCTTGTTTCATGACTGTGTTGCTATAAAATACAAAGCGGAAGCTAATGGTGACAACAAGTACATAGAGCTATATAAACATCGTTTCATCTCACTGCATTTGATTTTTAATGTCCCTACCGCTATCATTAATCATGACATCATTACCGCTATACAGCAAGCTACGAAAAGAAAAGTCATGATTTGAACCCGAATTCCATGTTAGAATCAAATTGAAATGCATGCTATTTAGGTAAATCTAAACTGTAATTGTGGCCATAATTTATCAGCACAATTTACGCATTCGCCGCACGCAAATATCGTGACTTGTGTTACCCAAATAGCATTCTACGCGTGCCAAGGTATGTTACATAAATCATGCCATTTAACTAAAACTTTTGGCATCAAGGACTAATTTTGTTAAGCCTTGAAACAGCCGCCGAATTTTGAAGCCTTTGGCGTTTTCTGCCGCTCAGTCTTTTACCCTTCTTCCGGACATCGGTAAAAAATCATTTTCAATCAATCAAGCACGCACTAATGTTGGCGCCAAGCTGCGAATGGCGAGCAATGTGCTAGCAATAAATATAAATGGATATTGAGATAAAAGCTTGTAATCTCGTCATAAATAGACCGCGTACATTAGGACTGGGCATTTAGATAGATACGTCACTCAATTACATCGATTATAAATTTATAATATTGTAAAACTATTTTGCCACGCGGTTCCCTTCCTCAGACTGTTTACGACTTCCCCTCTCATAATATTTTGGCGCGCGTTAATTTTATTTATAACTTCTAAAATATTCATTCAAATTACATGTGTGTACTTTAACTGACCATAATGAATACATGAAATTTTTAAACTAATTAAGGTTTTGAAGTTAAATAATTAAAACTAAATAGATTTTTATAAACTCTTTCTTTTTCTCTATATTACCCGTATTCTTTTTCTTCTTCACTTCTTGTCCTTTTCCTTCTGTTACTCAAAGGTTGGAAGAGATCCCTTTTAGGGATAACTCCGCCTTTATACAAGTGCTTTTTTTTTCTTTCTTTTTTCTAACTATATGTGTAAAAAGACTTCCAAACACCCCATCGTACGAGACCATTTAATTTTTTCAAGGATTATAGTGCTATTTGCGTAACTCTGTTTTTTAACATTTGAGTATACTAGCAACACCTAGCTAGCCTTTGTTATTGCTGTGTAGACTGAGGGAAATATCCTATTCAAATAGGAACTTTAAAACGAATAGAATACAACAAAAAAAATTATATTTCACGTAATGTTTGTCAAAAAATAATCTTTAATTAATAGTTCCTTTAAACATCGTGTATATCACACACTCTAACTTTACCGTCAAACGAGCCTTAATCATAAGTAATTTGAACTAAAGCTTACCCGTGTTTAACACAACAGCAAATACATTTACACACACAAACACAAAAGTGTATCTTCGTAACCACAAATAACACTTCGTTACACCCAATCCAATACATTATTAACAGAATATCCCCATCACGACGGCACACAATTTCGCTTCACACCAAGTCAATATTTCGCGTAATGACCGCACGCACACTTAGGGCCACCCCAAGCCGTTAATGTCAATGAAACTATGGAGCGTAGGACATACCTGAAAAGACTGAACGTTGCAGATGATGTCTCAAGTATTATAAACTGTATAAATAGGTTTAAGTCTAGTTGTTTACAAATAAAATGTGCAGGGCGGGTGGAGCTCTGGGCGGGCGGCGCGACGCGCGGGGTCGACGGCCGCGACTCGTCGTCATGGCGACACCGATGCAGGTACGTACATGCAATGCCATTTGATCTGGATGTATAGAGATGTAATCCTTGCGTGTGCTAGCTTTTGAAAATTAAAATTGTATTCAGTAAAATATACAGTTGAAACAAGGCGGGGTCGATATCTGTATTTAAAACGTAACGAAACGTCTTAGAGAAAAATCGACACTCATATAATTTATAGAATTAGGCATTATTTTAAGGAGATCCATAATACAAAAGTAATAATAGAATTATTTTGCTATAGTCTGCGATAAAGTAAATAGAAAAAATATATAATGCTAAATGTAGAGTGGACTATATACGATACGTAAAAACAGTTACACAAACCTTTACCACCGCCACCACAATACACAAGCAATACACACATTCATTATCACAAAGTTAACCATCGTTTCGGTCCGCAACCGAAGCATCATCAAGAGAGACTCCATCAAAAATCGCAATTTTTTTTAAAAGTAAAACTACTAGCAATTACGGCAGAACTATATCACGAATATTATAATTCAAAATTAGCGAGTTCGTTTAAGCAAACTAAAGCATTTTTATGCATTTTCCTTAGCAATGAAAACTTCAAACCCATTTATGATTACTTTATTTGTGCCTTATTGTAGCCCATAAGCCGTATAAAGATTATATACCAAACTAATGTATAGGAAAAAAACCGTTTTTTTTTTTCAAAACACCAGAAACAAGTGTATTTAAACGCTCAGTTGTCGCGAAGTTGCAAGTACACGTAGTTTGAAATAGTTTTCAATGTTTATGATTGTTTCTATTTCGATCCTAACACGTGCTTGGATATGTTTGTTTAATATCTTCAAAGCTACGTGGGATTCCCACAATTGGGCACCCCGCCGGTATATCGGTCAAGGCTCTACCTCCGCCGTGCTATGGCGTTAATTGTTTATTAAACACGAAAATAACAAGGTCTCCGCCGAGCGGTATCCGGCTGAGTAGAATAGACTAACCTCTTTCTTACCGGGGTGTCGTAAAAGGCAACTAAGGAAATCGACTTACCCAACGTGTGGTATCCAGTTGAGTAGAATATACCACCCTCTTTCTTACCGAGGTGTCGTAAAATACGACAAAGGTAAGTTGACGTCATGCAGGCCAGTCGTAAGATACGTAGCCAAATCATGTAACAACATGTTTATAACATGTGTCGACAACAACAAGATCTATGGATAATAACTATCCGGAGAGTTAAGGAATATTAAAACTATCCTACCCGCGACTTTGTCCGCGTGGACCTTATTTCTGGAATAGACAGTAGCTTCTGTTACACTCCAAGTCTATTATAATATTTGAATTCTTTTAATATTGCAGTTTTTTTATTATTTGACATACTGTCATCTATATCATAACACGTAAACTATGTAGTGTAGTTAAGTTTTGCAACTGGTTTAAAGTAGCTCTCGTATAGATGGCGTTACGTGCTCTTTTGATTTGCAGTTCTCTTAAATACTCGTAGATAGCGCTCTGTAATATTTCCTTGTAATACTAACATTTTTAACTAGACAGCGTTACACACATTTTTAACTCAATAATTTACAGGGGCTCTTTAGTTGCCAAGAATTCAGGGTCCCGCGAAAAAAGAATAATTATAATAGTAACACTTTCAATTACATTTACAGCCATTTAAATTAAATTAAAGCCGATTAAACTGTAACAATAAATAAATATATATATTTTTATTTATAAATAATATGCTATTAATGAAAATCGACTGTTTATCATTGATAGTGGTATAAAAATGTATTTCAGTAGTTAAAAAATAGTTATATATCAAATGCAAAGTCAGATACGAGATTGATTAATTTTTAATTTTAGTTTGCGATTTCTAAGATATTCGTTTAAACTACATTGTGTATCATAGTTTTAGTTTTGAATTGCGTAACGTAACTAACGTATTACAGTTTATAAAAATAAGTAGTCTCTGATACTAATTTATTTTGATTCATAAGATATCTTTAGTTTTAATTCATTTAAAACCACGCCACAGGTAACTGTAGCGTGTAGAGACCAATTGGAACACGTTCACAGCTTTTTATCAACTTGAAACTTAATGAAATGAAAACTGTTTCTATCTTCCCCATGTGAAAAGAAGACATGCACTTAAAGTAACTTAATCTAAATTTCACATGACAAAGATAAAGCAACGGCTTCGTACACCACATGTCACAACAGAAAACTGAAGTGACATGCAGCACTGCGATAATGAAGTATATTCAAAATCAAATTCAAAATTTTCCTTATTCAAATAAACTTGTAAACAAGTGCTTTTGAATCGTCAATTCTACTGCTGATTCGGAAGGCTGTTCCTACAGAGAAGAACAAGCAACAAACTCGGCGGTTGCTCTTTTAAAAATAATACTTATAACTAGTTACATTTAGTCATTACTGTCTTGTACAGGTTCGAAGATTAGCTATTTCGACATGTTCTTATCTTCTAAGTTATCTTCAACAGTATAGTAGACTTTTTAGATGCAAATTCAAAATTTTCTTTATTCAACTAAAATTGTAATCTAAATATAACTCTTTTAATTAATTACATTAAGTCATTACTATCTTATAAAGAGTCAAAAATTGGTATATCCTCGCATTCTTATCGTCTAAATAATCCTCAACAATATAGTAGGCTTTTGTATCAGCCTCCCTTTAACAGGTTTTTTAAACTGCTGTAATGACAATGATAAAATTGATTGCGGAATTTTATTATAGAATCTTACACCTAAACCCAGAAACGACTTACGTAATTTTGCAAGGCGCAAAGCAAGAGCCGCAAGCTTATGTCGGTTCCTACTGTAACGTGTTTTGGTGTTTGGTGTTTGGGTTTTGGATTGACTTGTATTAATATCTTTATTGTAGCTTATAATTGCACACGATGCCGACATGACATAGATGGTAGACAATAGACAATCATAGATAATGAACATAGACAATTCTAAATGACAATTATGCCACAGACTACATACTCGTAACATCTCCCTTTTTTTTAATAAATTATTTGTCTTTATCCAGGTATAGAAGGAATAGGCGCCTTGCTAATTACACTTTGTCAATAAAACGACCGTTAACACGTACATTAACAGATCGCTTCTCATTGAGATCAACGCGCTGCGTATA
The DNA here is from genome assembly GCA_947086495.1 of Morpho achilles. Taxonomy (NCBI): domain Eukaryota; kingdom Metazoa; phylum Arthropoda; class Insecta; order Lepidoptera; family Nymphalidae; genus Morpho; species Morpho achilles. Next base: position 19,719,474 of record CAMTZB010000019.1, read on the forward strand.
AAAATATCGCGCCGAAAGATTTATCAGTACTCGAACCAAAATAAACGTATGAATACAAATTTATTCGTTCCATTATTTCCTGGAAAAATCTGTGTGTATCTGGAAAGCGGTGGGGCGATAATTTTATTCGGACGAGCGAGATTATACGAACGGTTAGGTGGAGTTCGATATAGTTTATTATTGTTAAACAGCAACGTGCTCTGTTTCTTTCGTCTGGGAAAAGTTATTGTAAACATATTAGAATAATTTAGTAACCCAGCAACATGTAATGAACGTGTTTAACAGTGTCCATACGTTTAGTCGGAGTTGCAGCGAATACAGTGAGTTACGGCTGCTCTGATCGACACCGATGGACTGGTCGGCAAATTAAAAAGAAACGATGAAACTTATAGTTTTACTAGTTTTGTTTAACTTAAAGTTACTGTACCTGAAGAATTATTTTATCCTATATGTTGGAATATTTGCTTCAATTCCACAAAATCTCATCGATATTGCTCGAGCGATTGAGCCGTGAAAGTTTTACAGACAGACTTTACGAAGGCTCATACATAATAACGATATTTTTCCTTTACACTTATTCAATAAATAAGAAGCAATTTCCTCAAAAGTAAACACATTTATTCTTATTCTCTCACTTGTTAACTCCGCGCAGAAATAATGACTACTTAAAATGGCGCTACCACTCTCCTCTCTGCAGCGCACCTCTCCGCCCGCCAGCACTACTCGCCACAGCTAACTTCACGTTTCTAAACTAAAACTTCCGTTTTCCTCATTTTCCTTCCGTTACACATAAATTTAACATCTGGCAAGACATGCACTTCGCTGGCAGTGAATGTTGATTTAAATACATAAATAGAACTGCCTTTACTTTATTTAAAAAAAAATGAGTTATTTTAGTGTAATCCGCGACGATAAAATCTTTATACGGTGAAAACGGATAGCTGACTCTAGTTTTAGCATTACATTTATGCTAAAAGTAGAGTGTACTATCCATTTTCATACCTGATACATACAGGATTCTCAGAAACGCACACACTACAAACCACTACCAATATACACTGGCACTGCACACATTCACTACCATAATATCAAAAATCATTTTGCTCCGTAAACTAAGCATCAGCAGGAGGTGGAAAAAGGATAATACACTCTACTTATACCATCACATAGATTTTCTCTAATAACGAATTGCAGCTATAAATATTTATTTTTTGTACCTACGAGTATAAATAAGCGCTTTTATCGCTGACAGTCAGTGCTGGTGTTTGTTTCGCGATTTATTATCTTCGCACCGTGTTTATTGCGTCGTGCGTAAGTATTTGTAAGGCCATATCACTAATCTGCAGTTTAATCCACGGCGATGCCGAAATCCCGATATGAGTTCAAGGAACGGGCTCATCTGTAGGGCTGGCTGCCACCAGTATTTCACTTATTTAAGCTCTGCGGTAGTTAGTGACCTGTTACTGTTATACTGTAGAGCCCTCACCGTTTTTGGAAAGTAGGTAGTTGTTGTAGTTAAGACACACGCTTTAGTACGGAACACAAATTCAAAATCAAAATATTCTTTGTTCAAGTGGACTGTTTGCAGTACTTTTGAATCGTCAATTTTTTTTAAAGGAGCTACTACTGATTCGGAAGTTTTCTCTTACCGAGAAGAACCAAGGAACTCAGCGGATATTCTTTACAGATAGGTTACTTATACTTCCAAACCTTTACCACACTTTACGACTGAAATGGTACTCACGTAGAGAATAAAAAAGGAAAATAGGAGTAAAATTAATTAATAAAGGATTTTTATGCAATAATGAGGAAAAAAATGAGTCCTTTTTATTTCACTACATTATTTAGTAATGACGTCATCAATATCTCATCATCATCCTCCTGCCCTTATCCCACTCTAAGTGGGGTCGGCACAACATGTTATAAACATGCTGTAACATGATTTGGCTGAGTTTTTACGATTTCCTGCCTAACGTCAACTTAACTTACTCGTATTTTGCGAAACCTCGGTAAGAAAGAGGGTGGTCTATTCTACCAAACCGGATACCACACGGTGGGTCAAATTACCTTAGTCGCCTTTTATGACATCTCGACAAGAAATGAGGGTGGTCTATTCTACTCAGCCGGATACCACACGGCTAAAACGTCATCAATTACTGAATTGTTAAATATATCCAATTCATCAATTTATACGTTTAGATAACTCGCAATCATCTAATAGGGCTGGTTAAGAGGAATTAATAAATGAACTACGTGTAGGATACTTGACAAACGTTTGTATAATTTCGTGTCAAGTTGGCAGCCCTACCCACCAAGTCACGCCCAGAGGTGGCGCGGTTCCAAATTTTTCGGTGACAGGCGCGTCTTCCGCAGTTATTCTAAAATCTCGTAAATATCTCCTGACGTTCATTTCCATCAATATTATTTATTATTGTAACTGGCCCGTTAACATTGTAGTATTGTGCGTCGAATAAAATAAGTCATGTTAGCTGAAATCATTATCTTTGGACCCTTCTCTAACCAGCGAAGGTGGGCAATAAGCTGAATAAAGATATTCCTATCTTTCGCAGGACATAACAGTTCAGCAGCGCCCGCTATTCCCGTCAATTTTTTTATTTGCTAAACCAGGATTTCTTTCCTTGCCTCAAGCCCTTTTTTCTGAAAACCAGATATTAATTGCAAAAGAAGAATAGAAGAAGAATCTTAGAGCCCGAGCACGTGTTTTAAAGGATTACGAGTTCGATATCAATGAGTTTTCATTGCCTTTTATAAACCATTAACACTGCGCGTTTTGGTATTAAAATAACGAGGAAATCCAATATCTCTGGAGAAATCCTGGGACCTATATACGTATTTATGTATGTGTTTGTAAGTATGTATTGTTATAATTGTTACGCATCCCACGGACGGCGCATAGGACCAATCAGTCAGTGCTAGAATAACTCAAAATAGACAAGAAACCGAGGCTTTCCAGCATATGCCTACGGAGGATTTTTGAGTTCTTTGGGCACATTGCTCGCAAGCCGGGAGACGACCTCCAGAAACTTATTGTCACAGGCAAGGTCGATGGCAAGAGATCCAGAGGACGTAGCCCTATGCGCTGGTCAGACCAGATCCGCACCACACTCAATACGACAGTCTCCGAGGCCATCCACGTGGCTGAAAGCAGGAAAAGCTGGAAGACCATCGTTAATACGAATGCTTGAATGGTGGAGTCACGACCCCCATTATTGGGGAAACGATGCAAGGAGGAGGAGGAGGATGTAAGTATGTATATATCTATCTATATATGGGACCATGTAGGTCATATAGATCCCAGGATTTCTCCACATTGGAACAGCGTGGTGGTCGTAAACTCTAATCCTTCTCTCAAAAAGGAAAGAGGATACCCTTGTCCAACAATATATTAGTAGATCTTTACTTTTACAGTGCGTAATTCATCGTTCAGGTTTTCGGTTTGCAGAGGTAGTAGAACATATTATTCTTTTAGTTATACTCGTTTAATTTTATTATTGCACACGAGAACCTTTATTATACGGCTTGACTTTTTCCAGAATTTTTAAGAATCATCATCGTTTTTCAACTAATTTAGATAAAAATTGAACGTGTTGTATACCTAAACTTTTCTTATGAAATACATTGTGTATAGGTGACAAAATTTCATGTCCTTTCTGTTAACTGTCCTTTCTGTTGGGAGTTCCCTCATCTCAAGAAAATCCTGGCAGCAGCGTCAGATAATGCTTATTATAAACATGCATTGTTATGGGTACTGGACCTGTATGTCAAGTCGGATACTAGGAAGTCAAATTTAACTTGCAAGATTCCACCTTCACATACATACACGGCAAGTTAAATAAAAGCTTTTTGAAAAAGGTTCCATTTGCGGCCTGGATTTTTAAAATACGTACCTGTTTGCAGCACCGGAAGCACACAGATTATAAGTGTGCCTCTAACAAACAAAGCAAATCCATTCCAACGAATTTAGCACTTTGAAAGCTTTCTACTGCTTCCATCCGCCGCTAAACTAACCTCATTACAGCTAATGATATTAGCGGCCGCACTTGGGGCGATTGCCGCGATGATTGCATTCGTTAGGCCATTTGATGGCGTACCTTTTTTTTGCCGTGAGAAACTACTGTTGATTAGACACGCGTAGACTCCAGTTTCAATGATTTATACACTGGTATTGTCACAAAACTAATGATATAATCCATTTATGCTCATGCCCTTATCCCACTCTGTGATCGGTACAGCATGTTATTTCTTCCATTCTCTCCTATCATTCGTCAACTCTAGAGCTAATCCTTTCTCTCTCCCTTTACGCTTAATTCCAGTCATAAGTCCTTCTACATTCATAGTTAACACTGCTTTGGAAACATGATTTTCATCTCTTCTCATTTAGGACTGGTTGGAAGGAAGTCCGCCGTTACACATTGTGCTTGTATTGTTTGTAGAGTTCGTGTATATGTATGTAGTGCTGATTTTTTTTACTGGTCCAATCCTGATGATAATTTTTGTTATATATACGATGTTATAATAATGAGACCTGATGCTGCGGCCAGGATTGGTTTTAGACGAGGAAACTCCTTTATAAATTTTAATTTAGAACAGTTGCTTAAGATATATGAATCACTTTTAGCAGACATTAAATCATATCCAGAAAATGATTTACAATATGATTTGTATGATCATGGTACATGCAGCTCAATGACGTCATTCCGACTGTATGCAGTAAATTTACCGTTTCCGAGACTAGAAAAGTGTTAAATTACCGACACGGTTTTATATCTACGGTTTCCTGTACAAACATCATAAATACTGCACGTTCATATAAATATTCATTTCGATTTCATATTTGATGTGCAAAATTGTGGTTTTTTTGAAATCAATGTTTATGCTATCTCATATTTAGTATATCTGGTTCTAACGTCACTGTTTTAGTGTTTTATTTGTATAATTCCTAATCCGAATTTGTATGTTGCTAGGTCAAATCAGATTAGCAGTCATTTTCGAAGATTCCTCAGAATTACGTAAAGACCTTTGTAATTTGTAATGCTACGTCCGTCGGTTCGTGGCGTTAAAATCTGGATGCTGTAAATGTTAAGTGTATATAAATATATTTGTTAAAATATGGTATGCGAAATCCAGCTCAAAATTTACTTTACGGGAAAATACTTCTATGAGTTGGTTGGAAAGTAAAACTGTGTACCACACTAGTACGCAGTTTTACTTTTACTTTACAGTTAGGAAATTTGTTGTAAAAACTATCGAGTAAAGACAGCAAGGAACTCGTATGCTGCTCTTTGAAAAATAAGTTCTTATAGTATCCTAATAAACTAATATAATATCGAATCTAATAACTTTCCTTATAAGTTTTTTTTTTATTATTTCAACCTATTTAATGTCCTAAATACGATGACATGATGCATTCAGTATTATTCCTTATCACTTTAATTTATTAGTTACCTTAACATTACTAAGCATTAAAACTAGCGCGGCAAAATATTACTAGAGTCTTTAACAGATTAAGGTACAGAAACGTCTTTTGCTAGTTATTTCTGAACACAAAGAAACGAAGTAATCTAACCTAACCAGCTTTCGACACATAACAAATGTCATAACACAAAACATTTCGCAAACTAATAAAACGCTTCTGTCTACTTGAGGGTATTACAAAAATGATAAAAGACTTCTTACTGTCTACACTAAAGACATAAACTAAATCCGAAAGCATTCAGACACGTTGACTTTGATGTCTCGTTAATACGATTCGCCTACATTCGCCGGCCCGCGCCGGCAGTCGCTCGTTAAATTGCGTAAGTAAATTGATTTTTTATTACTACATTAATGGAATTAGTTTTTTTTTCGAGTACGCCCGATGTCCGTCCGGGCCCCGCTTTACTGAACAATATATTTTATTGTACAGTAAATCTCCCTAATTGAATCGTTTGTGTTGCTCCACAATGCCAGTAATAAACGATTTTACGTACATCATTGCACGACTGATCTCCTTAAAAATCCCGGCAAGAATTTATGAACTGCATGGTCATAAAATAGTTGATGTATTGGTAGCTAGTTGCTGGCTGCTTGACACGATGAAACCTCTGTTGTGATTCTTATATTGCTAATTCATTTATTAACTTATTGTTATTAGTTATTTACAATCTATACTAAAATTATACCTATTATATAATAGGAAATATAAACTAAAGGACTAATATAACAGGAAAAATTTGTATGTATATTTGTAATGATTTTACACAAAAACTACTGGACCGATTTCAAATTCCTTCACCATTGGAAAGCTGCATCTTTACTTAGCAACAAAGGTTATATTACATTTTCAAAAAAAATAGGGATCCGTAATAAAAATGTAATTAAGAATTAGTCATAAAAAACTGTATATTCATAAGATTATGAATGTTAGTATAATTAAGAAAGGAAATAAAACTTTTATGTTAACAAAAATAAATCTACGACTTAGTGGATTTTGCACTGCCATGAGATCGGTATGTACGCGGGTGAAATCGCGGGATTACTAGTTTATTATATAGCATGGTGAGAAAATTCGCACACTTCTGGAGAATTCCTGGAATATGTGTAATCTAACAAAACGCACTACAGCATGGTGGATCTAAGCATCAACCAAATGTCCTCTTTTGATTGATGCTAGCCTAAAAAACGGGATATTTTGTAATATAGTGACGTAGTATAACGTATAGAACGTTAGCCCGGTATATAGTTTTCAATTGCACCAAATTTTATCAATGAACAGTATTATCCTGGCAGTGTATTATCCGCGGAAGCTTAACAGACGGACAGACTTTTGCATTTATAATAATAATATGTACAGTAGAGCCGTAAAAAGATCTGTAATTTAAAAAAACCTGCTTCCTTCTCAGACCAAAAAACCTCTATAACTAAAAATACATAATCTGTACTTAATTTAATTATTTCAATATTGATCCTCAATAACTTAAATAAATGTTTCGACACACTTTAACTTAAACTAAAACCTATTCCAGTAATTTTGAATGCAATGTGCAAAATAAAAAAAATATCGGAATTTATTGCGTGCACGTGTTTGGTTACTGTTTCTAATGAATCCCTTAGAACTGTTTTTGCTGTTGCAGTCAAGATGACATTTTTGTATGTACCTGGGTGACAAAGTCTTGATCGGTAATTTTTTTAAGATATAAAAAATGCAAATAAAAAAAAGAAAAGAAAGAAAGCGCCGGTGACTTGTGGATCTCGAATCTCAGGTTTCGACCTTTTTGATCCGCTCGTTACCATTAGGCTATCACAGCATTACGTTTGACAGCAAAAAATTTCATTTACTATCTATTCATATTGGAGATTTTTTCAGTGACCGAAAACAAGGACAAAACGACATTTTTTTGAATGAAACCTAGTTAGATCGATTTTTGCTTAATTTTATGAAAATCGTTGGAGCCGTTACCGAGATTCGGAATATATATATTTATATATACAAGATTAACTCATTTAAATATTAAGGGTTCATTGATTAAGTTAGAATATCAATTATTACTATAACTTAAAATATTTTATGTTTCCCTTCGACTGTAATTTGCCGACATCATCATCCTCCTGCCCTTATCCCACTCTAAGTGGGGTCGGCACAACACGTTACAAACATGTTGTCATATGATTTGGCTACATATTTTACGACCGGCCGCCTGCCTGACGTCAACTTACCTTAATCGTATTTACGACTCCTCGGTAAGAAAAAGGGGGGTTTTATTATACTCAACCAGATACCACACGGTGGGTCAACGTACCTTAGTCGCCTATTACGGCACCTCGGTAAGAAATGAGTGTGGTACTATTCTAATCAGCCGGATACCACACGGCGTTCGACTGTATTTAGCAACAGGAAGTATATATGTATCGTGTCGGCAATGCGTTGGTTGTGATACAGCCAAGTAAATCAAAGTTTACAAACGCAATAACATCTTGAGAAATGAGTTATGGCTATAGGATTAGTTAGGAAATTTCCCCCGCGGCTCAGCCTCGCGGTGATTGCTCGCAGGGATTAAGAATGATTACATTTTACGCCAATCTTATATTTAAGTGAAAGTTGCGACCATTTTATGAAACTTCATTGACCTCTGATGAAACAATTTGGTGAACTAAATTAATAAATACGAAGATGAGTTTATAATGCTTCTACTAGACCAAAAGTAATAATAAAATTATTTTGCTATAATCCGCAATGAAGTAAAACAGAAAATATAATGCTAAATGTAGATTGGACAAACCATTTTCATACCTGATACATGCAGAATTCGTAAAAACACATGCACAAACCTCCACCACCGCCATCACAATACACAAGCACTACATACATTCATTATCACAAACTCAACAATCGTTTCGCCCCGCAACCGAAACATCATCAGGAGACTCGACGACAAAAAAGCAAAGCGAAGTAATACCCAAATAAGCTTAGTTATCTACTAGACCAGTGAGCTTCTACTAGACCAGTCTACAAAAAGGTTTAAAAAAAAGGTGTAAGAAATATGCTTATACGTTACGCAATTACACAATTGAAGATTATTTGGATGATAAAAATGCCCGGAATTGAAAATCCTTTTAACTTCATACTGTTTCAAAATGCTTAAAAGATTCACCGCTGAGTTTTTAATGGTTCTTCTCGGTAAGAGCAAAATTCCAAATCAGTTGTGGCTTTATTAATCATATTGATCATTGACGATACAAAAATGATTGAAAGAGCTTATTTTGATTTGATGTGCTTTATGTATACTAAATATTATACTATAATTTTTTTTTTTTTTTTATTATACAGGAAAAAACCCCTTATGGGTACCGCCGCCCGACGGGGACAGGCGGCGGTTATGTCGGACTCGCACCGACTAAAACGACCTGTGTGCTCCACCACGCTGCCAATGGCAAGGACAGGGTATCATTGTACATTTTGCCCCCATCCCGCCGACAGCTCTGATCCCAGAGAATAAACACCTCCAGGTAGGGGCCCCTCGAAAGAGAAACCCCCCTCCGCTAACCAGTGCATCGGGAGCACCAGATGCACCGACCGCCTCGGGGACCTGTAAGCCAGGTGTCCGATGTACCCCGTTCGGAACACCCGAAGGTCCCCAGTTAGGGCGGCAGACGATGGGCTTGGGCGAGTCACTAACACCTGGACTCACCAGCAGCAGATTGGATCCAGAACAACAGTTCGTGGAACCGCTCCGCCGCCTCCCTCCGCCCCCCTCCGCAGAGCTAAAGGAGGCCATCGCTGCCCACGATCGCTCCCTGCCCACCGTGTTTGCTATGTCACGGTCGACAGGGAGAGATCGCGCCCCAAGTAGGGACCCCAACGCCTTGGTGGGCGTTTCCGCCCCCACCGGGTAATTTTTTATAGAGGTTTTCTTCCTCGCAACCCGAAGGTCTCCGTTCCCATTGCTGGGCTTCCGGGTTTCGCCGACGGTGGCCGTAACCATGTCCAGCCAGACTTAGAGTAAGCCCAACTGGACCCGTCGCTCATTAGGGACTTCACCCCAACCCCCCGAAGTCCCCGGCCCGTCCAGATTGCCCTCTGCTAATCAGAGGGACAACTGGATTGGCCACCCCTCAGTGGTCCGTTCGCCAAGACTAAGCTTGCCCAGGGTGCGCCACGAGGAGGCCGACCACTTTGGCACCCCAATACTATAATTAAACTGACCAGTTTTGGCTTCACATGGGTAGTAGAATATATGGTATTTTAATTTTATAATACTTCGCTAAGTAATTTAATTACAAGGCATAACATAAAAGATCGTTATGTTGAGTATGAAATTCTTAAAACAACTGACGTGACCAAAACATACATGGGAAATGTAACTGTATTATTGTGATTAGAGTGATTTGTAGAGCTACATAAAAGTCCATGGTCCATATATTTATCTTTTAAACGTAACGTATTATACCTATTTTAACTTTTTTTTAAATAGCGAACAATGCGATATTTAAACGAGTATATTCATCCATATAAAATTCAAATTCAAAATATTCTTTATTCAAATAAACTTGTAAACAAGTGCTTTTGAATCGTCAACTCTACTGCTGGTTCGGAAAGCTGTTCCTACCGAGAAGAGCCAGCAAGAAACTCGGCGGTTGCTCTTTTAAAAATATAATTCTTAATACTATTTACATTATTCGTTACTGTCTTGTACAGGTTCAAAGAGAGCTATATCCACACATTCTTATCTTCTAAATAATCTTCAAGAGTATAGTAGGCTTTCTGTATCAGCCTCTTTTTAACAGTGTTTTTAAACTGCTTTAATGGCAATGCTGAAATTAATTGCGGAATTTTATTATAGAATCTTATACCAAAACCCACATACGAGTTACGCACTTTTGCAAGGCGCAACGCAGGAGCCGCAAGCTTATGTCGGTTCCTGCTTTGTCTATTGTATACATAACCTATCGTTTTATAATTCTTTATATTAATTAAATATTCTGTTACCTTACGAATTTTATGCAATATTATAGTCAAGATTATATTACATCATATAGTAATATTGAATATTGTAACGCCAAAGAAACAAGGCCATCACTAAGCAGTTTGTTTAAATATCTTGTAAATCATCTTCCTGCCCTTATCCCGCTCTAAGTGGGGTCGCTGTTATAAACTTGCTGTCACATGAATTGGCTACGTTTTTACGACCGGCCGCCTGCCTGACGTCAACTTAGCTCAGTCGTATTTTACGACACCTCGGTAAGAAAAAGGGTGGTGTATTCTACTAAACCGGATACCACACGGTGGGTCAACTTACCTTTCCTTTCCGACACCTCGGTAAGAAATGAGGTTGGTCTATTCTACTCATCCGGATACCATACGGCGGGTCGACTTACCTTAGTTGCCTTTAACGACACCTCGGTAAGAAATGAGGCTGGTACTATTCTATTCAGCCAGATACAACACGGCGTTTGTTTAAATATCTTGTAAGTTATCATAAAATCAAAAACGAAGCGCCAAAATATTATGAGAGGAGGAAATCTTAAGCTGACTGAGATACAGAAATGAGTAAGTCTTCTGGTTAACCCATAAATTAACACGAATGTTTGTTTAGATTTGATTAAGTGTGTATTTGTGATTTGTATGTGGTTTTACTAGGTAGAGTTAGAACGACGTTCAGCTTTATTATATTAATAGAGTTAGCGAGACCTAGATTTGTAAGCGCTCGAGTCTTGTGAGTGAAACTAGACCATTAGTTTCGACCTAAATTAACGATCTTTGAACCGTGAGTCACACGGGATAGATAAATAGCAGATGGCAACTTCGCCTAAAGTCAAATGCCTTCCCAATTATTGATATTTGAATCATTTAACGTAATAAAGTTTTGATCCTATTTCATCCTCTTAAAGGATAATTATCGGGGAAGAAGGAAATATGGACAATGAAAAGTAAGAAACAAAGTATCTCATTAAAACTTTTCTTTACCAGCATTAATGACTATAACTACTCCAAGAGACAACCTATAGATAAACGTTTTTAAACGTCTGTCTTGTTGAAGTTTAACCCAAGATTAATTTGGATATTTCTTTTTAAAGATTATGTTTGTTTAGCGACTTTAAGTACATTTTACATCACAAGTATGTATAAAACATATTTAGTTTAATTTTATACATCATCCTGTCCTTATCCCACTCTAAGTGGGGTCGGCACAACATGTTTTTCTCTTCTCTTTAGTTTAATTTTGGCCGATGAAATTTACATCTTTCGTTCCCTCTGCTAAAATTATATTTTCTACAAAAACATTACAATTGAATATGATAAGTAAATGTATTATTAGTGAACGTGTGGTATCCAGAAGAGTAGAATAAACCACCCTCATTTCTTATCATTAAAGGCGATTAAGTAACTTAACGTCAACTTAGTCGCCTAGTCTACCTAGACAGGCGCTCGGTCGTAAAAGTCAAATCATTTAACAAGATGGTTAATACATATTACACTTAGAGTGGGATAAGAAGCATATAGTAATATAATGTGTGGATAATAATATACTTTGTGCGTAGGACGGTGAAAAAGGAATTCCAACACTTGATTTGTTCCGTGCATTTGAATCAATTTAATGGTTTTATTCTACTTATCCCACGCACAGCTAGTAGGCTGGTGATCTCATAGGTGATCTAATTGCATTAATAAAACTGCCGCTTCTGATGGTTTTTTAAGAGTCTTTATGGCGGAAAAGTTAGGACAAACAGCTGGAATTTCTTTTTACACAAGTTGTTAATAAAAGTTGCATGGTTGTATCTACTTGGCGAAAATCTAGTCTCGCTTGGAGAAAAGACTTCAAGCTTAGACCCCCAACGCTATGCCACTGCAAATTTGTATGTAGCACATATCCTAAGAATACTCCAGAGACTTCTCCAAATTCACCAAATTCTTATGATAATATTAAATATCAATTATCCACATGTTTTTAATAGACATTGGAGCCTACGTAGATTTTGAGCTTGTGTCTGTTACTAAAAGTTTATTAATAATCGCAAAAATAAAGACGCTCAAACGAAGTAAGAAATTGTTAAATTCGTTAAAGCAATAAATTAATGTATTTACGTTATTAAATATAACGCACACCTTCTTGGACTATATAAAGCGTGGCCGCGATCTGTCGAATACCATATAACAAGAAACGCAAACTCACGGAACACACCTTACATTTGATGTTCATAAAGCTGCCGCGACCCCGGTGTGGTCGCAGTTCGCGATTAACCGGTTACCGGCCACGATGAAAGTGTACATCAAACGAGTAATAAATTCAGATATAGTCCACGTTTTATTGGTATTTGTGCTGCGGTCCTTCGCCCAGTGTACACCCGGCCCCCGACTGCAAACAAATTAGCGGAATATTTATGTGACAGCTCGGAGGCAGCTGGACTGCCCAAGCTGTGTACAGACAGAACGAATATATAATGCATTAGGAAATATAAAAGGATACAAATCTTTCCTTTTGAAGACAAGGGCTGCTTCAATGCGGAATGGTAGATTACACTCATGCCAGGATTTCTCCAAAGATTTGCAGGTTTCTTTACGACGTTTTCCATCATTGAAAGGGGTGTGAAATTTACAATCATCAATTAGGCACATAAGTTTTTATAAAAAAATAATCGGTGGCCGGAGTTTGAATCCGTTGTCCCCTGGAAAGTTAAAATAGTTGTTTATTTGTAAACTGTCCTTATACTTTGTAGTATCCATAGTATAAAGTTGTATGTGGAAATAGTGTACTGGGCTTTCTTATATGTTTACAAGCGTATAAGTCGCTATGAAACTTAAAAGGTTTAATATTGACTAATCTTGAACGATATTCATAAAATTTGGTACAATAGAAGAATAAACTAGATAAAAAGATAAAACATTTTTCTTTAGGTATATGACTATGATGATTGAGAGTAATTATCACTAGTTTATGCAAAACAAGTTGAAACAACGTGTCGTGACAACTGGCAAGTATATTTTTCCAAGTCGTCGTGTCTGTCCGCAGCACTATCCGTTGTAAATCTTCCGTGCAAAATATTCGACATGTTTATTGCTCTATGATACTACACACGGCGCGTTAAAACTCTTTATTTATTGATTTAATTACTTTTATTTTTGGCGTTAATGTAAATAATCCGCGAGGAGTGCGTTATGTTAGCTGTAAGCTTCTGTTTTCTGTCAGCGTATAATAAACCGTGTTTTGCAATCGTCTATACTTATGTACGTAAGATCATCATCCTCCTGCCCTTATCCCACTCTAAGTGGGGTCGACACAACATGTTATAAACATGTTGTCATATGATTTGGCTGCGTTTTTATGACCGGCCGCCTGCCTGACATCAACTTACCTTAGTCGTATTTTACGACACCTCGGTAAGAGAGGGTGGTCTATTCTACTAAACCGGATACCACAAGGTGGGTCAACTTACCTTAGTCGCCTTTTACGACACCTCGGTAAGAAATGAGGTTAGTCTATTTTACTCAGCCGGATACCACACGGCGGGTCGTCTTACCTTAGTCGCCTTTTACGACACCTCGGTAAGAAAAGAGGGCGGTACTATTCTATTCAGCCGGATACCACACGGCGTACTTATGTACGTAAGATATATTTTAAATTGGCGGCTACTTCGGAAAAAGTTATTAATTATATTACCCTTTTTTTCTAGCTCTAATGGCTTTCTCGAGCATCGCACAATGAAGTAGATCGCATTCTCTACTAATCTACTTTCTAATTCTTATTTTACTAACCGGTTTAAGTAGCGCGGCGCTGCAAATTTCGGCGTAACACAGTTACTCAACTATGAAATAAAGTCCGATGAGTCAACAAGGTCGTCCACTCACGGCACAGACCAGTGTCCACTATATTGCCTAATTTATTTATTCTTAGCGGATGTAACGCCGGAAGACCTTTCTTACTAGTAGCTAACCTACTAACATTTCGATATGCAATTTTTTTTTACGACAATATTTTGATGTTAGCTCTAACACTATCACGAGCTGTCGATTCGAGCGTGCTTCTTTCTATTGACAATAATAGATTCAATTCCCGGCCATGCAATGAGTTTTTTTATTAAAACTTATGTGTATAATAGGCAATTGACATTATGATTTTCGGTGAAGAAAAGCATTGTGAGGAAACCTGCATATCTCTAGAGCATTCTGGAGATATGTGTAACCTACCAATCTTACCTTGAGAGGAGGTCTATACCCAGCAGTGGGATAGTAACAGGCCGTTACTATACTTTTTTTTCTAACGCTATATAAGCATCGTTGAATGATATTCAAAACTGTGCCATGCTTTGCTTGTATTAATGATTCTTATGTGAACTTACAGCTTCATAAAATTAATACTAAATTACATTTAATAGCTAATTTAAATAAATCTATTTAAAATGTTATATTGTAGATTTCATATAATTTAATCAATTTCTTTTATGTCTTTCATTATAATTAACTAATAAATCCTTCATAAAACTATTATTAAAAACACCGACAGTTGTTGCCTTTATAACAATTCAATCAAAACTAAATGCCCGCGCTAAAGTCGCGTGTAATTAGGCGAGTGGGAGTTGCTAAAAAACTTCGCACAGTTACCTGAAAGCCAAAAAAGTTTCTTCTCGGCATTATATCTATATAAATGCACAAGCTTCGATAGTTTCCAATTTCATCAATGAGCAAGCGGATAACCCTTGAAAGTTTAATAGAAATACGGACAGACAGATTGATATAAGCGTAGGTTAAGCAACAGTTAGGTAAAAATGACTATTTTGATTTTTTTGTACACCCAAACGCACTCTTCCATTACGAATATAATTATATATATAACAGACAGATTTTATCATCATCATCCTCCTTACCTTATACCTCTAAGTGGGTCGGAACGCCAATATTAACATGTTGTCACATGTTTCGGCTAGTTGTTTTACGGTGCCTGCCTGACGTCATATTATCTTATTGTTTACGCCTTTTTCGACACCTCGTTAAGAAAGAGGTTGGTCTATTCTACTCAGCCAGATACCAGACGATACTTTTTATGATATTGGTATAATAAGCGTAAAACTAAATCGTATCAACGGTGATCTTAAAAACAAGTTTAGACAAGCGAACATCAAAGAGCCAATGTGTTTATTGTTCTCGCTCTATGCTACATACGAGTATGTAAACTATTTCTCTGCTACTTATTCACGCCCTAATTTTGCACTCATATTTTTATATATCCTCCTTCCCCGTATACCACTCTAAGTGGGGTCGACACATGTTATAAACATGTTGTCACATGATTTGGCTGCGTTTTTACGACTGCCCGCCTGCCTGACGTCAACTTAGCTTAACTTGGTGGTTAGCTTTGTCTATGCCTACCCACATTATATAGAAAGCTGTGATAGCCTAGCGGTAACACCGTGCGAATCTCTAGGGACGATCATGGATTCAAATCCCGAGCAGGCACCAATGAGTTTTTCTATTAAAACTTATGTGTCTATTTCATAATTGCAATTTATCACGCAAGCAATTATGCTTTTCGATAAAGGAAAACATCGTGAGGAAACCTACATAAAATTAAGTAAAGTAAGTAACGGCCTGTTACTATTCCACTGCTGGGTATAGGCCTCTTCTCTCCGTTTTTTTTTTTTGGAGAAAAGGATTGGAGCTAAGACCTACCACGCTGCTCCAATGCGGATTGGTAGGTTACACATATCTCCAGAATTCTCTAGAGATATGCAGGTTTCCTCACGATGTTTTCCTTCACCGAAAAGCGTGTCATATATTGCAATTATCAATTAGACACATAAGTTTTACTAGAAAACTCATTGATGCCTGCCCGGGGTTTGAACCGTAGACCTCCTCGAAAGAGGCGCACGGTGATACCGCTGGGCTACCACAGCTGATAAACCTGCATATCTCTGGAGAATGGGATATGTGTAACCTACCAATCCGCAATTGGAGCAGCGTGGTAGGTCTTTAACTCCAACCCTTCTCTCCAAAAACGTAGAGAGGAGGCCTATGCTCAGGAGTGGAAAAGTAACAGGCCGTTACTTTTACCCACATTATATATCGTGTATTATATTCAACAAATTGATTTGTATGTCGTTATCCAAAGGGCAATCAAAAGCGACATGAAGAGTAACAATGTTTTCGTATAAATACGGATCCGTGTAAATGGCAGTACGATGAATCAGCAATTTTCAAGGACATTGGTAATCATTTGTACCAAACGTTTCGCACGGTGCTCTGAAAACGCGGAAGTCAAGAGTGCCGCCAGGATCATTTGTATTATCCAATTTATTTTTAACTTTAAATACTTGTGCAAATCGATAAACTTGTAGGATTGCCAAACCGTTTATCCAACTTGGGTATTGTGGGCACATTTTTGTGTGATGTGCAATAATACAACCCTAGTTCTTGGTAGCACTATTATTTCCATCCACGGTAATAGAAGTGGTGGGAAGGATTGGATTAATAAGATAAGGACAAATGCGGTGGCGCTGTCTTGAAAAGATCTATGTCGACCAATGAAAGTCCGTAGATTAATGATGATGTACTCGTAAAATAACTCAAAGACGCAGCATCTATTGTAACATATGTTTTGTCTAGAATCTTAAATGGCTTTGGCAATTCTGACCACATTTCCACTCTAGTAATCATCCATTCTCCAGTGTTGCTGAGCCAGCTATAGCTATCTCTAAATGTCACTTAAGTTGTCTTTAAAAAAATATATATCATACAAATCTCAGATTTTTGTTTGTTTATATTTCGCCTGCTAAAACGGCCTTAAGATTAATCTACTCGCTCTTAGATATCATCTACTTTCTCCGAATATCTGACGGTTTATTATACATCCCGTATCCTCGTTGACTTCCTATACGTGTAAAATTATAGTCCGTGGTTCCCAGTGAAAATACAAAAAGTTCTTTAACAAAACTTATACATATAATATTCCATACATTTTAGAGGTGGTCTCCATTTATAAAGGTTACTATTAAATGTTGATTTTAAAAATGTATAGCTACCTGTTTCACATTTTTTTTCTTCTGTATAACCACGTATTCATTGATTACTAACTCGTTCACGGCGTTTTACACAATTCGCATTCCGTGAATTGTGACGCCCACAATATATCGGATCGGACTAATGACCTCTCGGATTGGAATATAATCATTAATCCACCGCGACTGTACTTAGGTTGAGTCATGATATGTGTCATTAATCGGTTGCCAAGCGTTCGCGTTGCTTTGTCGTTTTATAAATAACAGGAAGTGAAGTGAGAGTGGCAACAATCAGCACGGATCGAGTGACCCACTGCGACTTAGATGGAATGTACACAAAAATGAACAAACAAAAGGTAGAAATTTTAAGAAAACGTTTAACAAAAGATGGAGCGTGAAAAGGGTTATTTGAGAAACAATATTGAATTGCGAACAGTACAAGGACTACCGGAAATAAGTCTGTAGGTAGTGTGACCCACAACGGTCACGAAGATAGGCCCTCTAATATAAGCAGTAGATGAGTCAATTTGGTCCTTGGAATTAATTCACGGGAAATCTAATCCATAAGTAAATCTAACAGAGTCTGCGTTTAAGAGAAGGAAATTCCTATGTATATTATTTGTACTGCTTAGTTTTAATTCATTATTCACTCCTATGGTCAAGAAGATTCTGTAAACTGACTGTTACTGGCGATGTTACTACAAAGGCCGCTACGACTAAAATGGATCAGGTATAATAGCTAAAATAGGTAAAATTAGCTTGACTTGAGCTTAGATATGAGAGTAAATAAACTTTGCCATGAGAAGGATCAGGACTGAGCACAGACAAAAATACTACTGTGGAAAGCGCGGCAAAACTCTCGATCATTTGGGATAAGCCACGAGCATTTTTATATATTAAAATATTTGAAAATGTAAATTTGAGTTTGTAGTATTAGTTTGAAAATAAATGACAAATGTTGACAAACTAACGTTCTGTTAATAGCGACATTTATGCGAACAAGATAATTTAATTATAAAAACTCGGTCAAGGTTTCGCAATCTCTTGCTTAATCTCTTTAGGGGACTGACGAAAATTATCTTAGGTTGGGGCCTTTAGCCAGCGATACCCAACGAGTTTATGGAGATTTAATTAAAATATCCTTTGCATATTTCTTACAAGAAATATTTAATAAGGATACAATATAACAACAAACGGATTTTCTTATAGTTTAGAGAGGGAATAAGTATCATTAGCGATATAGGGTGCGAAAGGATCAGTCCTCTGCCGTGACGACTATGCTTTGACTCTTTGCTTTGGTGTTTAGGTAGATGGGGTGATGGTGTGGCATTTTGCCGAGTTAGACAGATGCCGCCAGGCCACAAGTTTTACGTGCGTTAAATATTAGCGTTATTCTTAAACGAACCGTGATATCGTAGTGGTATTTATCATTGAGACGTTTGACAAATTTAATAAAAGATTTGTTAAATAATTTATAGAATTAGGCGTTACTTTGCGGAGATCCATAATACAAAAGTAATAATAAAATTATTTTGCTATAATCCGCGATGAAGTAAAATAGAAAATATATATAATGCTAAATGTAGAGTGGACAATCGGTTATCATACCTGATACATGCAGGAGTCGTAAAAAAACACATGCACAAACCTCCACCACCGCCACCATGATACACAAGCACTATATACGTTCACTATCACAACTCAACAATTGTTTCGCCCCGCAACCGAAGCATCATCAGGAGATAGACTCCACGACCAAAATCGCAAAGCGAAGCAATACCCAATTAAGTTAAGTTATATACTAATCGGTTCAACCCCACCATTTATTTTATTTTGCCTGCGAACAAGTGTAACAAGCTTGAGCTAGAAACATTTATCTGATCGTTAATGAGGGTGCCATTGTTATGTTTGATAATCTCGATTTGTTCGCAGATGTTTAACTTAAGCCCTTTGTTTACCGTGCATAATATTTCGTAACTATGGTCGTTAGGAACTTTATGACCGCTTTCTATCAAATGTTTGGCGAAATGTGAATTTTGTGGTTTATTATTCCTGAAAGCTGTCATATGTTCTTTAAAACGGGTTTCAAAATTACGACCAGTCTGACCCACATATGTATCATTGCATTCAGGACATTTAATTTTATAAACACCACACTTTTTCGCGCTTTCTAATTTATCTTTATTATTGCAAAGAATCTTCTTTAAAGAGTTACTACTTTTAAAACCTAATTTTATATTTGATTTTGATTTAAATATAGTTGAAATTCGTTCTGACAATGCTCCAAAATAGGTCAGACTGGCTTTGAACTTATTATCTTTGTAATGTGGCACCGCGTACAAATGTTTTGTCAATTGCAATTTCTGTTTATTTTTTAATATATTATGTACTAATTGCTTATCATAGCCATTGGAATGCGCCATCTGGTTGATTATTTGAAGTTCTTTGTTAAAATTCTTCTCACAAAGGGGGACGGATAAGAGTCTATGTATATGACTGTGAAAGGCGGCAAGTTTGTGTTGCCATGGGTGAAAAGAAGAAGCAGGTATGATCGTATCCGTATAGGTTGGTTTGCGAAAGATCTCAAATGTATGTTTATTGTTAGACCGTGTAATAGTAAGGTCAAGAAAATTTAGCGAGTTATTCTGCTCTGATTCTAATTTGAAACTAATTTTGGGATGTTTGGAATTGATATTTTTAATAAAAATATCAAGTTGTCTATCCGTACCCGTCCAGCATATAATTATGTCATCCACATATCTATAATAGTAAAGGATGTTTTTATTTTGGACAATATTTTGATTTTCGAAGTGGTCCATGAAAATTTCAGCCATAAGTGGACTTAAAGGGGAGCCCATAGCTAAACCATCTTTTTGATGAAAGTAATGGTCATTAAATCGAAAATAATTTTGTTCCATACACAATTCTGTTAATTCTATTATTTCTGAAATCTCTCCAGGGTGTAAACATTTTTTCTCGAGTAGTGTTGTTAAAATGTTTATTGTTTCCTTGTATGGAACATTCGTGAATAAGCTATCAACATCAAGTGATACCAATTTACAAGTATTTGGTAATTTTATGTGTTTAATTTTATCAACCAGCTGGAGACTGTTTTTAAGGGCATGTATTGGCTGAAAGGATGTTTTTGACGGTATGATTGAATTTAAATATTTAGCTAGTTTATATGCTGGGGCGCCTATGTATGAGACAACTGGACGTATGGGGGTATTATTTTTGTGGATTTTTGGCAAACCATACAACATCGGAGAGCGAGGATTCATCTCAGTGACCCTTAGTTTAGATGAGTTGTTGGGAAGTATATACTGCGTATTATTTACAATTTCTTTAAAAGACTGTGTAAATTTTTTGGTAGGATCTGAGGGTAACTTGACGAATTCTTCACATTGGATAACATCGTTAACTTTTTCCAAATAAATGTCACGTTTTAAAATGACTACGGTATTTCCTTTGTCGGCTTTAGAAATGACAAGGTTGTTGTTCGATATAGTTTTTTGAAGAGACTTAAGAGTTTTAGATTCAGCATTAAATGAGGGACAGATGGGGGTTGTTTTTATTTCTTGAGCGACTAAATTCCTAACAATGTTATCCTCTTTGTTTACGATCACTGCTAGTTCGGCATCGATAGCTAGGGTTTCTAACGATTTCTCACAGATGTTGTGGGGAATGTTATATTTTAAGCCTTTCTCTAAAAGTGTCATTTCAATGGCTGGGATGGAAACATCTGAGAGGTTCTTTACTCGGGGATAAAACGAATGTGGGGTAGTATTGACTGTGGAGGTAGATGTTTTATTATTATTGTTTGGGATATTACCGATTAAAGATTTTAACTTCTTACTTTGTGTAAGGTATTTTTTATGAACTTCTACGGAAGCAAAGTCTCTAGCTTTCATGTCTAATAGATCGAATTCTACATTGTGAAGTTTAAAAGAAAGTTCGGAATGAAGTATTTTAAGGTGGAGCTTCAAATTATCTCTAATAGTAAACCAATGGCGCGATTCTTCATTAAGCCATGTAGTTTGAGCTTTTTTAACAGCAATTTTCGACGATTTGCTGTGAGTATTACATTTTATTTTAATATAATTGGGTGTTACGTTCAAATGCTTACATTGTTGGTTGAACCAAATATTTTGGACTGCAACGCGATGTAATTTAGTCAATTTAATGTAGAGTTTAGCCTGTACGGTCAAGCTCACCGTCTTTAAATAATTTATAGAATTAGGCGTTACTTTGCGGAGATCCATAATACAAAAGTAATAATAAAATTATTTTGCTATAATCCGCGATGAAGTAAAATAGAAAATATATATAATGCTAAATGTAGAGTGGACAATCGGTTATCATACCTGATACATGCAGGAGTCGTAAAAAAACACATGCACAAACCTCCACCACCGCCACCATGATACACAAGCACTATATACGTTCACTATCACAACTCAACAATTGTTTCGCCCCGCAACCGAAGCATCATCAGGAGATAGACTCCACGACCAAAATCGCAAAGCGAAGCAATACCCAATTAAGTTAAGTTATATACTAATCGGTTCAACCCCACCATTTATTTTATTTTGCCTGCGAACAAGTGTAACAAGCTTGAGCTAGAAACATTTATCTGATCGTTAATGAGGGTGCCATTGTTATGTTTGATAATCTCGATTTGTTCGCAGATGTTTAACTTAAGCCCTTTGTTTACCGTGCATAATATTTCGTAACTATGGTCGTTAGGAACTTTATGACCGCTTTCTATCAAATGTTTGGCGAAATGTGAATTTTGTGGTTTATTATTCCTGAAAGCTGTCATATGTTCTTTAAAACGGGTTTCAAAATTACGACCAGTCTGACCCACATATGTATCATTGCATTCAGGACATTTAATTTTATAAACACCACACTTTTTCGCGCTTTCTAATTTATCTTTATTATTGCAAAGAATCTTCTTTAAAGAGTTACTACTTTTAAAACCTAATTTTATATTTGATTTTGATTTAAATATAGTTGAAATTCGTTCTGACAATGCTCCAAAATAGGTCAGACTGGCTTTGAACTTATTATCTTTGTAATGTGGCACCGCGTACAAATGTTTTGTCAATTGCAATTTCTGTTTATTTTTTAATATATTATGTACTAATTGCTTATCATAGCCATTGGAATGCGCCATCTGGTTGATTATTTGAAGTTCTTTGTTAAAATTCTTCTCACAAAGGGGGACGGATAAGAGTCTATGTATATGACTGTGAAAGGCGGCAAGTTTGTGTTGCCATGGGTGAAAAGAAGAAGCAGGTATGATCGTATCCGTATAGGTTGGTTTGCGAAAGATCTCAAATGTATGTTTATTGTTAGACCGTGTAATAGTAAGGTCAAGAAAATTTAGCGAGTTATTCTGCTCTGATTCTAATTTGAAACTAATTTTGGGATGTTTGGAATTGATATTTTTAATAAAAATATCAAGTTGTCTATCCGTACCCGTCCAGCATATAATTATGTCATCCACATATCTATAATAGTAAAGGATGTTTTTATTTTGGACAATATTTTGATTTTCGAAGTGGTCCATGAAAATTTCAGCCATAAGTGGACTTAAAGGGGAGCCCATAGCTAAACCATCTTTTTGATGAAAGTAATGGTCATTAAATCGAAAATAATTTTGTTCCATACACAATTCTGTTAATTCTATTATTTCTGAAATCTCTCCAGGGTGTAAACATTTTTTCTCGAGTAGTGTTGTTAAAATGTTTATTGTTTCCTTGTATGGAACATTCGTGAATAAGCTATCAACATCAAGTGATACCAATTTACAAGTATTTGGTAATTTTATGTGTTTAATTTTATCAACCAGCTGGAGACTGTTTTTAAGGGCATGTATTGGCTGAAAGGATGTTTTTGACGGTATGATTGAATTTAAATATTTAGCTAGTTTATATGCTGGGGCGCCTATGTATGAGACAACTGGACGTATGGGGGTATTATTTTTGTGGATTTTTGGCAAACCATACAACATCGGAGAGCGAGGATTCATCTCAGTGACCCTTAGTTTAGATGAGTTGTTGGGAAGTATATACTGCGTATTATTTACAATTTCTTTAAAAGACTGTGTAAATTTTTTGGTAGGATCTGAGGGTAACTTGACGAATTCTTCACATTGGATAACATCGTTAACTTTTTCCAAATAAATGTCACGTTTTAAAATGACTACGGTATTTCCTTTGTCGGCTTTAGAAATGACAAGGTTGTTGTTCGATATAGTTTTTTGAAGAGACTTAAGAGTTTTAGATTCAGCATTAAATGAGGGACAGATGGGGGTTGTTTTTATTTCTTGAGCGACTAAATTCCTAACAATGTTATCCTCTTTGTTTACGATCACTGCTAGTTCGGCATCGATAGCTAGGGTTTCTAACGATTTCTCACAGATGTTGTGGGGAATGTTATATTTTAAGCCTTTCTCTAAAAGTGTCATTTCAATGGCTGGGATGGAAACATCTGAGAGGTTCTTTACTCGGGGATAAAACGAATGTGGGGTAGTATTGACTGTGGAGGTAGATGTTTTATTATTATTGTTTGGGATATTACCGATTAAAGATTTTAACTTCTTACTTTGTGTAAGGTATTTTTTATGAACTTCTACGGAAGCAAAGTCTCTAGCTTTCATGTCTAATAGATCGAATTCTACATTGTGAAGTTTAAAAGAAAGTTCGGAATGAAGTATTTTAAGGTGGAGCTTCAAATTATCTCTAATAGTAAACCAATGGCGCGATTCTTCATTAAGCCATGTAGTTTGAGCTTTTTTAACAGCAATTTTCGACGATTTGCTGTGAGTATTACATTTTATTTTAATATAATTGGGTGTTACGTTCAAATGCTTACATTGTTGGTTGAACCAAATATTTTGGACTGCAACGCGATGTAATTTAGTCAATTTAATGTAGAGTTTAGCCTGTACGGTCAAGCTCACCGTCTTTAAATAATTTATAGAATTAGGCGTTACTTTGCGGAGATCCATAATACAAAAGTAATAATAAAATTATTTTGCTATAATCCGCGATGAAGTAAAATAGAAAATATATATAATGCTAAATGTAATGCTAAATGCAAATAATCAACCAGATGGCGCATTCCAATGGCTATGATAAGCAATTAGTACATAATATATTAAAAAATAAACAGAAATTGCAATTGACAAAACATTTGTACGCGGTGCCACATTACAAAGATAATAAGTTCAAAGCCAGTCTGACCTATTTTGGAGCATTGTCAGAACGAATTTCAACTATATTTAAATCAAAATCAAATATAAAATTAGGTTTTAAAAGTAGTAACTCTTTAAAGAAGATTCTTTGCAATAATAAAGATAAATTAGAAAGCGCGAAAAAGTGTGGTGTTTATAAAATTAAATGTCCTGAATGCAATGATACATATGTGGGTCAGACTGGTCGTAATTTTGAAACCCGTTTTAAAGAACATATGACAGCTTTCAGGAATAATAAACCACAAAATTCACATTTCGCCAAACATTTGATAGAAAGCGGTCATAAAGTTCCTAACGACCATAGTTACGAAATATTATGCACGGTAAACAAAGGGCTTAAGTTAAACATCTGCGAACAAATCGAGATTATCAAACATAACAATGGCACCCTCATTAACGATCAGATAAATGTTTCTAGCTCAAGCTTGTTACACTTGTTCGCAGGCAAAATAAAATAAATGGTGGGGTTGAACCGATTAGTATATAACTTAACTTAATTGGGTATTGCTTCGCTTTGCGATTTTGGTCGTGGAGTCTATCTCCTGATGATGCTTCGGTTGCGGGGCGAAACAATTGTTGAGTTGTGATAGTGAACGTATATAGTGCTTGTGTATCATGGTGGCGGTGGTGGAGGTTTGTGCATGTGTTTTTTTACGACTCCTGCATGTATCAGGTATGATAACCGATTGTCCACTCTACATTTAGCATTATATATATTTTCTATTTTACTTCATCGCGGATTATAGCAAAATAATTTTATTATTACTTTTGTATTATGGATCTCCGCAAAGTAACGCCTAATTCTATAAATTATTTAAAGACGGTGAGCTTGACCGTACAGGCTAAACTCTACATTAAATTGACTAAATTACATCGCGTTGCAGTCCAAAATATTTGGTTCAACCAACAATGTAAGCATTTGAACGTAACACCCAATTATATTAAAATAAAATGTAATACTCACAGCAAATCGTCGAAAATTGCTGTTAAAAAAGCTCAAACTACATGGCTTAATGAAGAATCGCGCCATTGGTTTACTATTAGAGATAATTTGAAGCTCCACCTTAAAATACTTCATTCCGAACTTTCTTTTAAACTTCACAATGTAGAATTCGATCTATTAGACATGAAAGCTAGAGACTTTGCTTCCGTAGAAGTTCATAAAAAATACCTTACACAAAGTAAGAAGTTAAAATCTTTAATCGGTAATATCCCAAACAATAATAATAAAACATCTACCTCCACAGTCAATACTACCCCACATTCGTTTTATCCCCGAGTAAAGAACCTCTCAGATGTTTCCATCCCAGCCATTGAAATGACACTTTTAGAGAAAGGCTTAAAATATAACATTCCCCACAACATCTGTGAGAAATCGTTAGAAACCCTAGCTATCGATGCCGAACTAGCAGTGATCGTAAACAAAGAGGATAACATTGTTAGGAATTTAGTCGCTCAAGAAATAAAAACAACCCCCATCTGTCCCTCATTTAATGCTGAATCTAAAACTCTTAAGTCTCTTCAAAAAACTATATCGAACAACAACCTTGTCATTTCTAAAGCCGACAAAGGAAATACCGTAGTCATTTTAAAACGTGACATTTATTTGGAAAAAGTTAACGATGTTATCCAATGTGAAGAATTCGTCAAGTTACCCTCAGATCCTACCAAAAAATTTACACAGTCTTTTAAAGAAATTGTAAATAATACGCAGTATATACTTCCCAACAACTCATCTAAACTAAGGGTCACTGAGATGAATCCTCGCTCTCCGATGTTGTATGGTTTGCCAAAAATCCACAAAAATAATACCCCCATACGTCCAGTTGTCTCATACATAGGCGCCCCAGCATATAAACTAGCTAAATATTTAAATTCAATCATACCGTCAAAAACATCCTTTCAGCCAATACATGCCCTTAAAAACAGTCTCCAGCTGGTTGATAAAATTAAACACATAAAATTACCAAATACTTGTAAATTGGTATCACTTGATGTTGATAGCTTATTCACGAATGTTCCATACAAGGAAACAATAAACATTTTAACAACACTACTCGAGAAAAAATGTTTACACCCTGGAGAGATTTCAGAAATAATAGAATTAACAGAATTGTGTATGGAACAAAATTATTTTCGATTTAATGACCATTACTTTCATCAAAAAGATGGTTTAGCTATGGGCTCCCCTTTAAGTCCACTTATGGCTGAAATTTTCATGGACCACTTCGAAAATCAAAATATTGTCCAAAATAAAAACATCCTTTACTATTATAGATATGTGGATGACATAATTATATGCTGGACGGGTACGGATAGACAACTTGATATTTTTATTAAAAATATCAATTCCAAACATCCCAAAATTAGTTTCAAATTAGAATCAGAGCAGAATAACTCGCTAAATTTTCTTGACCTTACTATTACACGGTCTAACAATAAACATACATTTGAGATCTTTCGCAAACCAACCTATACGGATACGATCATACCTGCTTCTTCTTTTCACCCATGGCAACACAAACTTGCCGCCTTTCACAGTCATATACATAGACTCTTATCCGTCCCCCTTTGTGAGAAGAATTTTAACAAAGAACTTCAAATAATCAACCAGATGGCGCATTCCAATGGCTATGATAAGCAATTAGTACATAATATATTAAAAAATAAACAGAAATTGCAATTGACAAAACATTTGTACGCGGTGCCACATTACAAAGATAATAAGTTCAAAGCCAGTCTGACCTATTTTGGAGCATTGTCAGAACGAATTTCAACTATATTTAAATCAAAATCAAATATAAAATTAGGTTTTAAAAGTAGTAACTCTTTAAAGAAGATTCTTTGCAATAATAAAGATAAATTAGAAAGCGCGAAAAAGTGTGGTGTTTATAAAATTAAATGTCCTGAATGCAATGATACATATGTGGGTCAGACTGGTCGTAATTTTGAAACCCGTTTTAAAGAACATATGACAGCTTTCAGGAATAATAAACCACAAAATTCACATTTCGCCAAACATTTGATAGAAAGCGGTCATAAAGTTCCTAACGACCATAGTTACGAAATATTATGCACGGTAAACAAAGGGCTTAAGTTAAACATCTGCGAACAAATCGAGATTATCAAACATAACAATGGCACCCTCATTAACGATCAGATAAATGTTTCTAGCTCAAGCTTGTTACACTTGTTCGCAGGCAAAATAAAATAAATGGTGGGGTTGAACCGATTAGTATATAACTTAACTTAATTGGGTATTGCTTCGCTTTGCGATTTTGGTCGTGGAGTCTATCTCCTGATGATGCTTCGGTTGCGGGGCGAAACAATTGTTGAGTTGTGATAGTGAACGTATATAGTGCTTGTGTATCATGGTGGCGGTGGTGGAGGTTTGTGCATGTGTTTTTTACGACTCCTGCATGTATCAGGTATGATAACCGATTGTCCACTCTACATTTAGCATTATATATATTTTCTATTTTACTTCATCGCGGATTATAGCAAAATAATTTTATTATTACTTTTGTATTAAAAGATTTGTTGTTCGATCTCGGTGTACAATGAATGAGAAAAAATATATAAAAATATATATTACGTGGTCATTTATTTTCAAGTTTCTGAATAGATGGATATTCGAATAATTTCATTGACAATTACGCAACATTAATTTATAGATAGTAAATGATATTTTGGACTATATGTATATGGGATATGTATGGACGTATGTTATTTTTATTAATGGGGCGTATCAACAATGAGGGTACATAGTAAAAGAATATGCTAATGCTTATAGGGTAGGACGATCAATCTTAGTTTTAACCTGGACAAGATATTATTATACGATGGTCGTAAGCCACCACATGTGAATCGCAAGTTTACTAAGTCGATTTCTCACATACAGGTATATATAAAACTTCCATAAATTTCCCATGAGATATCTTTAAATTGCATTACAAAATCGATCGCGTATTCACGTATAGTCAATGAGGCTGAGAGCTCAAAGCTCTAGATTTAAAGCTTTATCGATTTGGCGCACGACTCCATCCTTGAGCAGGTCGTAAATATGAAGGTGATCGGAGTGGAAGTAGTTAGGGTTTAACTGTATCTGTAAGGCGGGATGACGGAATATCGTCTGATATACTTGACGGACTATTCGAATGAGTTCTCTACATCATAGAATTATTGAACATGTCATTAATGTTCTAAAGTGTACCATGAATTAATTGATGACTTTTTATGTACAATGTAGTATATAATGTAAAGAAGAATATATCAGAAATAGTCAAATGTTTCCGCTGGGTCATCATCATGGGATCATCATTCTAAAGATTTTCTGAATTCATTGAAATCGGTCCAGCCGGTTCTGAGTATATAAAGGACGTACAGATAAACATTATCACTACATATTATAAAACAAAGTCCCTATATCCCTATGTACGCATAAAACTTTAAAACTACGCAACAGAATTTGATGCGGTTTTTTTTAATAGATAGAATGATTCAAGAGGAAGGTTTGTACGTATAATAACATTCAATACGGAGTAGAGAAATACTGTAATTTTTGAGGTTTCTGTAAATAATTACATTTTTTTCCGCTTACATTGCAAACGCAGGCTAAACCCTACGAGATTTATCAAAATAATGTACTAAGTATTTGTACATCTTGAAAAGGTCTACAGAAAAGTCCGCGATGGTGTATATCTATCTCTTATGAATAACCCACTATAGCATTTTTTGTCATTTACTTTTTACGAAAAATAATGCCATATTTTTGAAGCAATTTTTATACAATACAGCATTAATCCTTATCCAATTAAGTACCTTAAATAAATAGTTGATTTAATATAGATCAATATGGCCGTTTACAGCATGTAATTTAAGTGAACATTTTCGGAGATATTACAGATTTAAAATGCCGTGAGGACGCCGCGCTTCGCCCTATAACACTTCGACTTTAGCAGCTATGTCCCTCTTTCAAGAGTTTGTTTAAAGACATTCTGTAATTAAATGTAAAAAAATACATAGGGAAAATGTAAAAGTAGATAAGTAAAAATGTACTATATGAATTTAGCTATTCCAAAGATAGCAGGAAATCTTCTTGGTATAGGGAAAGTAAATTGTTTTTCTCCAAATTTAACGCGTGCGGGCCACGGGCAGTAATGATTATATTCATTACTGCCCGTGGCCGTGGTCGATTTTAATCATTTTTTTACACTGACTGACATGGGATATATATTTTATACCCGTGCGAAGCAGGGGCAGGCCGCTAGTTTGTTATATATTAAGTTTATTTTTATACCTATTTTACCAAAATATTTTCTCATTGTAAACGTGCGTAATGTAAATAAGAGTTATCTACATAAAAGGAGCACACGCGCGAGAGTAAACATCGCGACTCGTAGTGTTTTATAAACATTTGCTCAATCAGCAAAAAAAAACCTTTGGAGACACTCCTGATTATGAATGGAGCATATTTTATGTATAAAGTACACAATGGTCAAGAGAGACAGTAAAGCGTCTTAACATTCTCAAATATTAAATAACTAGCCGACCTTTGGCTGACTTACCTCATCGTTACCACAACTATCCAACAACTTCCAAAACTTCAAACTCCGCAACACCCCATATTCCTCCACGATTCTTCACAATTTTCTTCTCCCCTTTTCTTCAATACATCTCAGTATAAATTTGCTTAAATATTCCCAGCACCACCTGTCATACTGGATGTAACGGGATGACCAAATGAAAACTCACCTTGACATACACCGACATTTATATTCGGTGTTGTCGTTATATCCTTACTAAATCAACTGCTGCTAAATCTCTCGTAGGTAAATCAAAACGGAAGGAAGATATTTTGTATGTAAAAAGCACTTTGGACGCGAGATCTTTTCGTCCAAAATAACTCAGTGCCTGAAGACCAAGCTCTTCGAACAGTGCGGTTGCCAGTGATGACTTACGGATATGAAACGTGGTCACTAAGCGGGTGATGGAAAGAACTATGCTTGGTATATTTATATGCGATCAAATCAAGAATGCGGAGATCCGTAGAAGTACCAATCCATAATCTTCAGTCGACAAACGGACGTTACGATCTACATTTTGATCATAACAACTCCCTGTCGCTTCAGTTGCAGACTCTCATCCCAAAACATTTTTATCGAGTCCATAAAACATCGCAACAATGTAAACTGACCCGTTTCATGCAGTCCAAACCGCTCGACCTCATTGTATGGTTTTTTAAATTGTCGACCTCCTCAATTAGACTGCGACTAAATCGAACCCGCTATACATGCGTTTAGAAACTCGCTCGAGGCCACAAATCTTGAATAGTGAGAGTTCTAATACTTCCAAACCAATACCGTTATGTCCTCTATAGATGTCTATGGTTAAAATTATATATGGATAGGTTCCGTCTTATGATATACTGTTTATGAACCCTATGGTGCTGCTATTACGATTGCTGGTTTTTCACATTTTTTGTTCTTTAGTGTTGTCAGCATGTTTTTTACGAATGTATAACAAAGGTATGAAAAAAAATGAGAACAGATAGGAAGGTATGAGAACAGTACACTTAAAAATTAGCATTACATAGATTTTCAAAGCACAAAGTACCAATGAGGGTTGGGGTCTTAAAAAGCTGAAATGGTGACCACGCACCGGCAAACACAGCGTCGGTTGACACCCTAAGAGGTGGACTGGCGACTCATAAAGGTCGCTAGGATCCAAGCAGCGTAGCATTGTATGGTCTGGATATCCCATAATGAGACCTATGTCCAGCAGTAGACCTATATCGGAGCAAGAGGAAGAATTACATTCATATAGCGTTTTTTTCTTTTGGAGTCAACACAAAAAAGGTAAAAATTCACAGTTAACGCGACTCAAGCGAAGTTGCGGTAACAATAAGTTTTTATACATTTACAACTCTTTAACCTTACAGATTTGCTAATTTGATCGCAAAATCATGCTGCATACTTCAGGATCACTGTGTAGACTTAAATAAAAATACATAAGTTTTATTTGTACTCTGACAGATCTCTGTTATGTCACCCTTAAATAAATAAATTGCCAGAGAAGTATGTATAGGATTATTAAGAGTGACTGATCCCACATTCCTAAGTCGAGGATGCGAGCGAATCTGATCGACAGTTTAATGAGAGGAGATTGGCCCCGCTATCGACTGATTGCCCGTAATCGACTTCCTACGTCCAATTTAACGTGGACTGGGCCATTGTAATCTTAAAGAGTTTTTAAAAGAAAGTAAAATCTCATAAACTACATAAAAACATAACCAAAGGATAAAATAAGATAAGTTTAATAATTAAAAATTACATTACTGTTACAAATACTTGCTTCAAATAATTAGATCAGTAATATAGACAACATTGTCGCCGTAAATGTGACATTTGTACGTGTTTTGGCTCTCTTGATAATTCTGACCTAACTAATGCAAGGTTACATCACCTGCTCTTTTATTCACTTGTACCCAAAACGTCAGTCTCTTGCTGAGACTCAAGCGACTGTTAGATGGTGAGCTAAGCTAACGTGTTCTGTGCTAGGCTAATGTGTGTCTTGCCCGGCTAATTAAATATTCCATAACAACAATTATAATTCAACGAGCTGTATTTGCAACTTTATTCGCATCAACTTAAGGGTAAAAGAACTATCTTCAACGTATAAAAAAATTGATACGTAATTAATGATAGTTACGGACAAATAACACGGTTAAAAACATTGAATTTTAAACTACAAACTAAGCCGTGACCTTTTACAAACGTGAGGAGTGAAACATAAAAGTTTAACGGTCGCCTGCCTAAGCGCCATAAAACTTCCATTAAATGTGCCCCACGTATCAATTATAAATGTATCTAACTCGGTCGTATCTCAAATTAATCTCTGTACTACTTCGCGAAGTTAAACTGGCTTTTTGGCACTATTTGAAAGGCGATAAATCTCATTACCGCAAGCGAGATACCGACGGAAGAAGATTAATTATCACATACTGAGGTCTACACCGGGTATTCTAAAACACTAAATAATTGGT
Organism: Morpho achilles; assembly: GCA_947086495.1. NCBI lineage: Eukaryota > Metazoa > Arthropoda > Insecta > Lepidoptera > Nymphalidae > Morpho > Morpho achilles. The sequence goes on from CAMTZB010000019.1 coordinate 19,752,269, forward strand.
GATTCAGGAAACGCTTAGTGGGTTAAGAAACTTCTGTATAGAGTCTACACGACAAAAAGGCGAATTCAAAAGTTACTCACAAAACACAGCCACATGTGTCTAAGCCGATTAAAGACTAGTAAACCTAAAATGTTTTCAAAAAGAACAGATCAATTTGGATCTTCAGAGGCCATAAAATTGTGTAAACTGCACCGCATTATTGGTATGACAGATATCATTTCCAACCGTTTTGTGCAAATTCAAATTATTCTTTATTCTAATTTTCTTGCACAAGCACTTTCAAACCGAATCGTTAAATTATAATAAAGTTACCACTAATTTGCAAATGTGCTCTTACCGACAAAAATAGGCAAAAACTCAGGGGTTTATTTTTTTTTTCAAATAAAGTATGAAAATGGCTATTTCATAGGAAAAATAGTTGAGCTCACGACTTCGGTCACGTTAAAATACCCTGAATGGTGCAAAGTAAAATATTTTTTTCCTGGTTCAAAAAAACTGAGATCTTTATTATCCTATATAAAACCTTGGTGTAGAAGCTCCAATTGAACCAAATTCCGTCAATACTAATGAAGCGGACAAGCTGTGACAGTGGCACATACAGACAAAGTTTGGCATTTATAATATTAGTTTGGATAAATAAACTGAGAAAATGAAACAGCATTTAAATCAAACTATTTATTACATCTATCAGCTATTCGTCTTTCTCGTGATCCTGGGATGGATCCAGATGAAGTCTGACCAACCTTGCTACCCTGGCGCAGAACCAGATCAACAACAGTACAAGCAAGATGATGTCCACGTTGTATTTCTCCAAGGTGGAAGTCAGGTTGGGGGAGCGTAGGTGGGGTGCACCGCCAGTTCTGATCACTGTTTCGACCCAGTGCAACAATTCCTGCTGTGGGGTTGCCAAGTGGTGACGGAATGTCGCTCTCGATAATTTCGCGTTAATTTGGTAACTGCGAAAATAAAGTTTTATTTTATATCTGTGAGTCTCGTATTCAAAATCTTTATTAAAGTAGGCTTATCATATGACACTTTTGAATCGTCAAATGTTGTTTAAGCTACTAGTTTGCTGCTACCGAGAAGAACCATTAATATATGTACTCTTTTCGAAAAACATTATAAATAAAATGGGAGTAACTTAAATGTAAAATATTTATTCCATTTATGTTAGAGGCGCTCAGTAGGTAAAAAGTTAGTTTTTTACGTAAACTTTAGCTAGTAGATTTCAAACTTTCGCAATTGATACTGATTATTATAATAAACTTTAGTTCTATGTGCTTTAATCACTTTTATTAATAGTAAGTGTTAAAAATTTAAGGATTGTAAAGAGTATCTAAAAAATTAATATACAAAGTACAAGCTTTTGTTAATTTATTTCTATCTGTTTCCAAAAGAAAACGAGTAATGGTTTAATAAATGGTTGCCCGGTATATACGCATTTTAATATTGTGGAAAAAGAAATTCTAAATATTTTCTTAAATTAATACACCACTACCGTCTCTGTTAAATTAATACAGCGCTGCTCTTTAATATCCTTCTAAATTAACAATTTCCCGTTATTATCGTCTAATACGATTGATCTAAATTAAATGTATTAAGGAAGCTATAATAAATTACTTCCTGAGTTGTAACAAACCTTTCATTGGATAAAAGCGTTTTAACAGATTGTCTCAGTTCCCAGGCGAGATTCTTCATACCGATTTGGACCCCACAGCCTCGTTTCGACATCATATTGGTGTTAGCCATCTGGTCTTCGAACAATGGTATAGAAATCAATGGAACCCCATAATTCGTTGCCTCAATAATGGAATATATATCGCCGTGGTTGACAAAAGCGATTGCATTGATGTGGTCTGAAATTTGAACTCTCATTAAGATCATTATCTTCCTGCCCTTATCCAACTCTAAGTGGGGTCGGCACAACATGTTGTCAAATGATTTGGCTACGTATTTTATGACCGGCCGCCTGCCTGACATCAACATACCTTAGTCGTATTTTACGATAACTCGGTAAGAAAGAGAGTTGTCTATTCTACTCAATCGGATACCACACGGTGGGTCTACTTACCTTAGTTGCCTCTTATGACACCTCGGTAAGAAATGAGGGGTTTATTCTAATCATCCGGATACCACACGCAAATTGTAAAACCTTCAATTATATCAAATTTCATAAATATTACTTCAGTGTATTAATCACCAGTTAAGAGACCTCTTTATTCACTAACTTTTATTATAATTAAGGAATATATAGTACCATCTTACTTAATATACCGCGCTGCGGAGGGTTCTTCACGGTGTACACATTGTGAGGAAGGTTCACCAGTATGTCATCGTATTTCCACACGACCGTCTGTCCTAATTCCGAGAATGCTTGCTTCAGCTCCTGCGTTATGTGCTCCTGCAGATGCCTGGTCAACAGGTTCGATTCCACGTTTACGTAAATAACTCCAGCTTCCGAGCTGCCCATGAGCTTCTTTAAATTCTATAAACGGAATGATTTTGTGAGATTACCCTTTACAAAAGTAATGAAACTATTATTGTCCTAAAATCCATGACAAAAGGAAATATATGTAATTCTGAATGTGGAGTGTATAAGAATTGCAGAAAAACTTAACCATAGCTATTTCGTCGTGGAATCTATCTTCTGTTGATGATTCGGTTACGAGGCGAATCGATTGTTGAGAATGTAGTAATGAATGTCTGCAGTGCTTGTGTATTGTTGTGTCATTGTTATAGGGTAGTATAGGGGTTTTTACGAATCCTGCATGTATAATATATGAGAACGGATAATACACATTATTACATTTAATATTACAAGTATTTTCTTTTATCTCGGATTATAGTACAATAATAATATTTTCATTACTTTTATATTATGAACCTCCGCTAAGTAATGCTTAATTTCATAAATTAGATTACCCTTTGGCTGTAAGTTAAATATTCTTTATATTAATACCATAAAACAATGAATCCTTAAAACTAGAACTATAAAAAGGAACTATTGCATTCTCCCATTGATAAATATACGTACGAGGTACGTAATTCAACATCCCTTACCCCTTCCCCGCCCTTAAGTATTGCCCACATACCCATGGGAAGTCATGGCAAGTTTTAGAACAACTCCCTTCCTTCTGGACGTGCGATTGTCCAAGTACCTTCGGTAGCGGTGGTGTGTCTTCTGTCAAGTGATGTCCGCCGACGTACCGGACACTGGGCGGCGCGGGCACGGTCGGGGCGAGCAGCGGCTGCGAGTTGACGAGCAGCAAGCAGCCGTCGTGCACTGCTGCCTCGTAGTTGGGCAGCGGCCTGCGACGAACATTGAACGGCCCGCGGTAACTCTGCTCGTACGCCGGTATTTCTACTCTACTGAAGTACAAGCTGAAATAGAAACCATAGCAATAAAGACTTTTTTTTATAAAGGCAAAACCCCTTATGGGTTCCGCCGCCCGACAGGTCAGGCGGCGGTTATGACGGACTCACACCGACTAAAACGACCTGTGTGCTCCACCACTCTGCCGATGGCAAGGACAGGTATCGTTGTGCACATTACCCCCATCCCCTGCGACAGCTCTGATCACAGAGATCACCTCCTTCGGGTAGGAAGCCCCCCTCCTCTGACCGGTGCATCGGGAGCACCAGATGCACCGACCACCTCAGGGACCTGTAAGCCAGGCGTCCGATATACTCCGTTCGGAACGTCCGGCGGTCCCCTGACAGGGCGGCAGACGATGGGCTGAGGCAAGTCGCTACCACCTGGACTCGCCAGCAGCAGATTGGATCCAGAACAAAAGTTCCCGGATAATATTTATATGTTAGTAGCTTCTACAATATAATGTGGAATAGAAGCCATTTCTTATGCGTAGCCTACATTACACATTTCTTAGTTTTAAAAAGTAACAAAGCATACAAACTTAAAAAATCTGTACCCACTAATTCCAAACATTGAGATACAGTTGTGACCATATTTGTTGAACCCTCTCAGCCAGCGACCCTGGAGCCAGGTCTAGGCGGTGCGCCGGCGTGCTGGACACCAGGCTCAAGCTCTGCCAGGACATGTCCGTCGGTGTGTACCAGATCAGTGGACACTCAAATAATGCAGCCAGTCTGCAAAAGATATTAATTTCTTTCGTTCATAGCAGTAAGATTTCACTAAACGAGTTAATCAAAGAAGTATGGTGACTATATCTGTGTATGAAATCAAACTAAAAAGTCTATAAGTAAAATGGGTTAGTCAGTACAGATTGGCCAAGCTTCCAATTTATGCTACACAAGATGGCCAGCCATTTCTAGTTACGCATTATATACCCGGCTAAAACTCGAAATAAAAGAAACGAAATAAAAGTGCTTGTGTTGTATTTTGTGTAATTATGAACAAAGGTTTATCTAATCCTAAGTACAAAGTACACGACACTCTCCCCGCAGGTAGAGATTATATGCGATTCTTCATATCTCAACTCTTGTTCTCATACAAAAGTAATAATAAAATTATTTTGCTGTAATCCGAGATTAAGTAAATAGAAAATATATATAAATGCTTTACCTATGTAGAGTAGACTGTCCGTTTTCATGCCCGATACATGCAGGATTCGTAAAAACACAACCTCCATCACCGCCACCACAATACACAAGCACTACACACATTCACTATCACAAAATGAAAACTATTGCTTCGCCCTGCAACCGAAGCATCAGGATTAGACTCCACGACAAAATCATTTTGCGATTATAGCAAAATAATTTTGTTATTACTTTTGTAATATCTCCACAAAGTAACACCTAATTCTATAAATCTCATAAATATCTCAACAAACTGCTATATTAGGGCACTCGTATATCGTAGTAACACGGTATATAATAATGTATTGGCAGATGGTAGAAGTTATTATAAAAAGTAAGATGGCGTCTGTTCCATGTAAAAATAAATAATTTAAAAATAAAAACTAATAATACAGAGAGTGATAGAATCATTAGGAGCTTGTTGACACAGTTTCAAAAATATAAAACACTAAAAGTAATTTGTTGGGAGAGTCAATATATAAATCAAAATTAATTAACTTTTACGTAAGTTTTCGTCGTGGCTAGTTAGTTAATGTGGCAGTTATTGTAATAAGATCAGTGTGATAGATGACTTAACGGATTATTTTAATTGTGAAATAAGATATGAACTGCTAACAGATCAGATATCATCAAAGAAAATGCTTAAAGTAACTTATTTAAGTCAAGGATATAGCTTTTGAATTATCGCCATTTTCTTAGAAATTACATTCTGTTACCTATTCTTAAAAGATAATATGGAATATACCCATCATATTCTTAAATAAAAGAGGAATAATCCTATCATGCATAGTTTTGTTATAAACGCAGTAGGCAACATTTTTGATAAAATCTTTCTTCCGGCGTTCTTCTTTCCGACACTTTCAACAATTTTTGTCGTATTTCAACCAATTCCACAAAACCTTAATAAATGATACAAATTCAAATTCAAAATATTCAAATAAACTTGTAAACAAGTGCTTTTTATTCGTCAAATCTACTGCTGGTTCGGAAAGCTGTTCCTACCGAGAAGAGCCAGCAAGAAACTCGGCGGTTGCTAAATGGCGGATACAACATTCTTTATAAATCACCCTGTGAATTGAAGAAAGCTGTATGCAAATGCAGTATTTTTTAATTTACCATGAACAGACAGAAAAGCCTGCGGATACTTAGTTATATAATATGAAGCGATATCGTGTCATTACTTTTCCAAGGGTAAGTATCCTGGACTCTGGACTAGTCGAGGGTACTTGGCCAGCTTAGCATCTGTTACGCTGTCTGTCTGTCTCTCAATAGCTTCAGTTGATCTCTATTACAAAAATACTATTCATTAATAACAGGATACAATGACATTGATCGATGATCGATCTATATTAAGAACTAAGTCGTCCACAGCTTCATTAATCCCATGATTACCTTTATTTAGGTTAGTTTATTATTCAAGGATAGGACCGCACAAAAAGATTAAAGGCGCTTAAGCACTGTTTAATTTTGGTAAAATATAAGGCTTAGCTGTCCTATATTCTAGACACTTTGCAAAAGATATAACAATTATCCTGTGAAACAGTGTTACGTTTCATCTTCGTAAGTTATTTGTAAGGGTGTTTAGGTTTAGTGCTCCTGATAAGAACCAGTTGCAATCTAGGTTCTATTTACTAAAGTAATGATAATATTATTTGACTATTATCCATAGTTAGAGAAAATTTACAAAATGTGAAGTTTACTATGGAGATAATATCACCTGATGATGTTTCGCTTACAGTGATTAATGTTTATAGTGCTAGTGTGGAATTTGTTTCTTTCCTTTTGGTTTATTGCCTTATACATGCGTATATATGTACAGACATGTACTCGTACGTAATTTTGTATTGTTAATCTTTGGTATATATAATTACACATATTAGGAACCGACATAACGGCTTACAGCTCCTGCTTTGCGCCTCGTAAAAGGGCGTAAGTCGTTTGTGGGTATTGGGTATGATTTTATAATTATCTTCAGAAATCAATTTTTCAGACAGCCTACTATACTTTTGAGGATTACCTAGATGATAAGAATTCGTGGGTATACGCTTCTTTTCTACTGTATAAGATAGTAATGACAAAGTGTAAGTAATATTAAGAATTCTATTTTGAAATAAGCAATCGCCAAGTTTCTTGCCGGCTCTTCACGGTAGAAAAAGCTTGTCGAACCAGCAGTAAACTTGACAATTCAAAAGCACTTGCTTACAAGTTTACTTGAATAGAGAATATAATTTGAATAAATATATAAATTGAATCTATTTTTTTTTTGTAATATTAATACTTACGGTGCGAATAGGCCTGTATAGAACCACTCCACCAGCACAGCATCAAAGGACAAGCTGGTGTTTAACATCAGCTCTTGTACTTCTGGATGCTTCAGTGCTTGCTGAGCGATACGCGTTCCCAGCATTGGTAAGAAGCGTGGGGAAGACAGATCTTCGGCCACATTGCCTTTAATATGATCTTGGTCTGTAAGTTAGGTAAACAAACAATCAAAACTGAGAAACTAGTGTCTGAACGCGTGAGATAACATCTTTTATGTAGGAAACACCTTAATATTCATTATTGAACAGCAATATCCACCGGGTTTCCTACACTTCGGGAAAATTTAAATTTCATATCAAACCACACAATGCTGTTCTACGGATCATTTTATTTGACTATTATTTAACTAGTAATATCCCGCGGTTTCACCCGCGTAAATACCGATTTCATGGCAGTCTCAATCGGACTATAGATTTATTTTTGTTAAATATATCATCAATGGTTTCCGCAGCGCAGATTTTTATGGCTAATTTTTTTTACACCTTCGTACATTTTTATAATATTTTTTTTAAAATACAAGATAGCCTATGTTGCTCAGTAAAGATGCAGCTTTCCAATGGTTAAAGAATTTTTGAAATCGTTCCAGTAGTTTTGTATGACAACATTACAAACATACATACAAATTTTGCCTGTTTATAATATTTGTATAGACTAGTATAGATCACTCATTCACCTCTTATAGCCATATATACAATCGACTGACGGAATGCGGGCAGCAACGCTATCACCTATCGGTACAAAACAGTTTTGCGACCACCAACCCGAAAGGCAAGTGTGGTTATTATTAGCATAACCTATACAAAATTTTCAGATTATGTCAAAAAAGGGAACATAATACAATTAATTTCCACTTACCAAACATTTGATACAAAACTGAACTGATGTCGACATACTTGAGACTTGACCGCGACTCTCTTGGAAACGGCGTCACATAAGTTACCTGGTAAAAGTGATTTCAGTTTAACGGCCGTAGAACGAGTGAAGATCGCGGTTAGAACGGATGGGTGGTCGTCTTAACGGCAACCACGTCCGGGATGAATCTGGAGTGCGGTGTTCGCCGTTCGGTGAAAAATCATTAATTTTTTATTAACAGGAAAGTATAATATATGCTCGTGAAGGAAATGCTTTAATTGAATTGAATTAGAAAAATATTTATATGCGGTTTAGTTTTTTAAACACGAATTTCACTATATTATGATATAGTGAAAAATGATCGTCTAACCATTTATTCAGTAAAGTTAAAGGACTTGTATTAAAGAAGTTCTTATCTTAACTAAGATATAAATCCTTGTTACTTTATAAACTTGTTTGTTATTTATTACTACGATTATCCCTGCTGTGAAGGAAAAGAAGTTAGACCGTGTAATTCCATAACTATTAATCTTAAAAAAAACAAGTTAAAGATAATTTTCTTGAGTAGTACTTGATTTAAGCTATAGTTTTTAAGTTATGACTTAGGACTATATATAAGTTCTAGTTTCTCTTAAGAAAGTCAAGTTAAAGTTAAAGTAACCTCATAATTATAACAAGTGCCTATTGAAGACCTACCTCGAAATCAGCCTCTAATAGAATATTAACAACAGAATCCCCGAGCACGCTATGTGTATTTTCTGGCACCGGGAACACAACCAGGATGCTCTTCCCGTCACACAAACACACAAAATACACTAATATCAAATATAACATGTTACTATAACACATATTTATGATCTACAGTATACAAGTAACGTCCGCAGAATCCAGCGGCGATAAGGCCCGATAGTGTTATCGAGATAGTGTGTGTAATCTGTTATCGCAAAACAAAACTGTAACACTATACAAACTATTTACTTTTGACCCATTTCATAATTCAATATAAAAAAAACTCAATAAATATTGTTATACAACATTAACTACAAAATGGCTTTCTTAAAAATTATCACAAAAAAAATAAACTAAAACAAACAGCACATCGAACTAAAACTCCACGACCAAAATCGCAAAGTATTTGCTTCGCGCTTTGCTGCATTCGCTTTGCGATTTTGGTCGTGGAGTCTATCTCCTGACGATGCTTCGGTTGCGGGGCGAAACGATTGTTGAGTTTGTGATAGTGAACGTATATAGTGCTTGTGTATTGTGGTGGCGGTGGTGGAGGTTTGTGCATGTGTTTTTACGAATCCTGCATGTATCAGGTATGATAACCGATTGCCCACTTACATTTAGCATTATATATATTTTCTATTTAACTTCTTCGCGGATTATAGCAAAATAATTTTATTATTACTTTTGTATTATGGATCTTCGCAAAGTAACGCCTAATTCTATAAATTAAAACTAATTCTTAATATAGATACTTGTAGAATAAAAATAATGTATTTAAAAATATTTGTGTTATTATTAAAACACATGATATATTATATATTTACGAAGCTCAAATTATTTTTACAAATATAAATTACATAATAGTTCAATACAAAAACCCTAATATACCAACCTTACCTAATAATATGATTAACTTTTTGTATGTGAGATTTAAAACTTCTTTCGACAAGAAAAATTGCTTTTTTTAACGCAAATTCATGTAGTGTTTAAAAAAAATTAATTTGGCACAATAGCTACTAGTTATATTTGGAAAAACATTAATTTTAAGTTAATTTGTTAGTTCATTCGAGGACACTGTTCATAGTTGAATACTCCGAAACACTCAAGTGGAAGTGATAGTACAATATTAATTTAAGGTTGAACGCACCATCTAACGGAAAGTAACGCGATATAAGTAACATTAAGTATAAAACATGAACCATTAAAGGATTAATGTACAAGCAACGGACAGTATCTTTATGAATACGGGATTAAAGTTGGGAGCTTATCCTTTGTCTCGGCTCTAATATTTTATGGCACGCTAGGGTTGTCACGTCTGATAGTAATGGAAGTAAGGTAATCTGCGATTAGGGAAAATCTATGGAATGTTGAATGTAATGTGTATCTCACCAAGTAAGTGTCACTCACCAAATAAGTGTCACTCGCCAAGTAAGTGTCACTCACCAAGTAAGTGTCACTCGCCAAGTAAGTGTCACTCGCCAAGTAAGTGTCACTCGCCAAGTAAGTGTCACTCGCCAAGTAAGTGTCACTCGCCAAGTAAGTGTCACTCGCCAAGTAAGTTTCACTCGCCAAGTAAGTGTCACTCGCCAAGTAAGTGTCACTCGCCTAGTAAGTGTCATTCGCCAAGTAAGTGTCACTCGCCAAGTAAATGTGACTCGCCAAGTAAGTGTCACTCGCTAAGTAAGTGTCACTCGCCTAGTAAGTGTCATTCGCCAAGTAAGTGTCACTCGCCAAGTAAGTGTCAAGAAGTATACTTTACGACATCAAACAAAAAAAGTGTGTCGCAACTAATTAATATTACAGAATAGTTTGTTCGTTTATTATAGTGTTATTATTAATTTTTTATCGAATCATCGAATATAGGTTCCACGTGAACATTTCTTTCACCGTTTCCTAATCCTAAATATTCTTAAATCAAATTGATGTTCACAAGCACTTTCGAATTATCAATCTATTACTGGTTCGGAAAGGTACTCTTGCCAAGAAAAACCTCCAAGAAATCGTTTCAAAAAGAAATATATATTTCAATAATATCTTTATCGTTCACAAATCCCTTTTTTGCTTATCCTAATCCTTATCCTTGATTCCATTATGTATATTTATTATTTAATTATGTATGTAAAAGAAATTTAAACCGAATGGCAACCCTAAGCCGATAAAAACTTTCTCCGATAAGTCTGGCTATTGTTCAACTTGTCAGGCTTTAGGTTTCACTTTGATGCCATTGGTTGGGCTGGAAATAACCGAGAATTCAATTATACAGCCTTAACATACAAGTAGATCAATAATAATTGTAAGATTATTTAGGTTACATAATAATAGTTGCCAATGAACGTTACAGTATTAAAGTTCTAGAGTGACCCCATACTAAAAAACACAGTGCATGTAGTCTAGGTAGGTAAACTCCCTCCCCCAAATATGATAGACTGATGACCTCAAACATGTCGCGGGGAGCCGCTGTATTCAGACGGCACTAGATCGTTTGGCTTCGAAGAGACCTATTTCCGGTTGTCGATGTCCTTTAGTTAAATAAAAAGAAAGTGGAAGCGGATTCTGAATTGAAAATATTTTTATTTTGATATCTGTATGTAGACTCAGGGATCGACTACCTTTTAAAACATTAGAAAAACAAAATTGACAAAGTAATTGAATTTTTTGATATAATGTACGAGTCTCTATTGTTGGTTGTAATTAAATAATAAACGATAAATGATAAGAAATAAAATTTTCCGGGTTTTAAGAGTCACTAAAAATAGGTTATAATTAGTTATATATTAACCCGATTATTATTATTTAATTTTTGATTTTCAGTAAATGACTTCAAGAAATCATATTTACTGATATAAAAACATTTTAAACATAATGATTGATGATCTGAAAGAAAGGGTTTTCATAATAAAATATATTTTTATAGAATTGAAGAGTCGTAACTCTACATCAAAAGAGCCGCATGTTGCCGATCCCTGGTCCATGTCACATACGATTTATAATTAGCTGGTCTTAAATCCCACGCGGTACTAACGTATGCAGTCTCGTTACATGCGAGCGACATATTGACATGTCTGAACGACTCCAAGAACCAGTAGGCGTGAACTAGTTGACAGAAACGTTTTGTTTTTAACGTTTTCTTCTATATGATAAGACATAGTCCATCAGATTCTTAAACGTCATTTTAACGATAGTAAGTAGGTCAGCTGGTGCTGCGTTTAACAATTAATACACGCTCCAGCTTAACTAGTAGACAAATCGCCCTCTAGTTGACGCGGAAAATAAAACATCCAGTATATGATACGGTAGATCTAAAGCCCTCCAGTAAAAACGGTAGACAAAACGCAATGTAGTTTATGAGGTAGACTAAACGCAGTTCCGTTTATGCTGTAGACAAAAGCCCTCTAATACACGCGGTTAACAAATCATCCTTAAGTTGATGCAGTAGACAAACGCCCTCCAATATATGTGGTTGACAAATCCCTCCTTCAGTTGATGCGGTAGAATAATGACCTTTAGTATACACATTGAACAAATCGCCCTCCAGTTGATGGGGTAGACAAAATCCCTCCAATCTACGTTGACAAATCACCCGTCAGTTGTTTTAGTAGACAAAACGCCCTCCTGTTGCTCAGGTACACAAATCACCATTCAGCTGATGCAGAAGACAAGCACCCTGAAGTTGATACGATATACAACATGCCTCCAGTTGATTAGATAGTTAACCGACAAATAAACTAAGTAGCAGATTAATGTCTCCAAAAAGAGACTCTTAAATGAAAAATTAAAAAAAATCGTGGCTATTTTGAAATAGGTATTTGCTATCCAGCAGATAAACATGACTGACCTACCTGTTAACTTATCAGGGACTTTAAGTGCTGAATAAGCCTATCAGAAACCTGAGAAATGCAAAATTTCGAGATATGTGTCAGATATGTTCCGAATAGACTAACTGACAGTTTATTGGTAACTTGTGAAACAGGCCCTAAACAAACTCCATTGATGTAGTAGATGTTACGCCTTGGAATTGATGCCGAAGACGCTGCAGTTGTTTCGGTGGACAAAACGCCCTCCATCTCGCCGGGCTCCCGTCCCTTGCGGGCCCGCGCCAGATGCTCCAAGTTGGAGAACAAAGCTTTCCAGGTCAGCGCGCGCTTTTAGCTCAGATTCTGGGTTAACGCTCCCGTTGTGGCAATTTCCTAAGTGTTATGTTCCGGGTGCGCGAGATTTATTTGTTTGCTTTACGGCTGTTTGTAATGGACTGGAATATTAAACTAGTTGTAGGCGCCACTACGTTAAACTCACCTTAAGTGTTTAAATACCCTCAATAATTTACCATATGTTGTTTTTGTTAGAAAAGAAAAACCATTTTTTTATTTAAAAAAGTAAAAAGTAAGTAGCGGCCTGTTAGTATCCCACTGCTGAGAATAGACCACTTCTCCGTTTTCGGAGAGAAGGGTTGCAGCTAAGACCACGCTGTTCCAATGCGGATTGGTAGGTTACACATATCTCCAGAATTCTCTAGTGATATGCAGGTTTCCTAACGATGTTTTCCTTCACCGAAAAGCGTGTGATAAATTGCAATTAGAGACACAATTTTTAACAGAAAAACTCATTGGTGTCTGCCCGGGTTTGAACACATGACCTACTCGAAAGATCTCCTCGGCATCGCACGGTGTTACCGTTGGGCTACCGCAGCTTGTGTGTATTTTTTTTTATTTTAGCGGTATTATATATTGGTCTAGCAATTTAGTTGTCAATTGCAACAGACTGACAAACAGCTTTCGCAATTATAATATTTAATGGATATTGTGAAGCCCACGGACCGTCAAGGGTATAGTGTGGCGGGCTAGAGTTTCATATCCCTCAATGTATCCAATGACGTTCATTTTTTCATTACTCTACGAAAGTATTATACCAAGAGATTTTAAAAGCTAGTTAGGATACAAATTTTCAAATTCAAAATATTCTTTATTCAAATAAACTTGTAAACAAGTGCTTTTGAATCGTCAACTCTACCGCTGGTTCGGAAAGCCGTTCCTACCGAGAAGAGCTAGCAAGAAACTCGGCGGTTGATGTTTTAAAAATATAATTCTTAATACTATTTACATTAAGTCGTTACTGTCTTGTACAGGTTCAAAGAGAGCTATATCCACATATTCTTATCTTCTAAATAATCTTCAAGAGTATAGTAGGCTTTCTGTATCAGCCTCTTTTTAACAGTGTTTTTAAACTGCTGTAATGGCAGTGCTGAAATTGATTGCGAAATTTTATTATAGAATCTTATACCAGTACAGTATTGTTAACTTAAATATGTTATTCATTTTATGCTTGACATTATGATCCTTTACACAACAAAATTTTTGGACCTTGGGAGTAATATTATAATAAAAACTATAGCGCTCGAAATTAATCAATAGCTGATCTTATTTAGGATATAATACGAGTATGTCTGCTTCAGGTACAGGATGAAATTATTGTTGAGATTGTGGTAGTAAATGTGTGCTATTGTGGTTTAACGGCGGTGGTATTGGAAAATACTGCGTGTATCAGGAATGAGAATAGATAGTACACTCTACATTTACCATAACATAGTTTCTTGTTGCGGATTACACCGCAAGTAATATATTTTATTTTTGTCTACACGTGCGAAGCTGAGACGGATCGGCTAGTAATATAATAAATGTATAAAGTCGGTCTATTTGTAACCTTTCCACGACTAAATACGCTAGAGTAACATTTACGAAATATGTTACGATTCAAGTTTATACACCATAACATACGTATAAAAAAATGATAGATTTTCCTCAGGAGCACCAAAAACTCTGTGCTTTTAATGGAAGGTATCGTAACATTTGAATTGACACAAACAACTAACAGTTACAGGTTTAAATATATTAAATTTTTTACGCTAATAGTGTTTATTCTTGAGCAATTTCACATCATTAGCATATACTAATAGTGTCTTGAACGAAACGTTCACGCTTTGGAGACTTGTTAAAATTATAAACAATGTGTATCATCGGTCCAGACGGAGATTTACGTCGAGATGAACTGAAATAATAAAATAAACGCAAGAATGTTGTAATGAGTTACAGTTGACAGACTGACCCGAAATACACCGCGCAACAAAAATACCGTATCGCCAGAAATAGCGGCGGGCGCGGCGCGGCTAAGGTCGGCGTACACTGTTCTTTTAATCGGCCTTTACTATCCCAAAGCTGGGCAAAGACACCATTATCTTATTTGGAGAGGTCGGAGCGTAAACCCACCACGCTGCTCTAATTGCAATCGGTGGTTTACACATATCGCTAGAATACTCTTGATATACGCAGTTCTCTTCGTTAAAAATCGAGTGATAAATTGTCACACAATTTTACATAATTAATTAATAAATATATGGGACACGCGGTCGTCCGTCAACAAAGTAAGGAAATTAATAGGTATATTATGGGTGAGAGAAAACTGGTGAATACATATATAATTTTAAATAAATACAAATATACACCCAGACTCGAAGAACCAACAAATTGTTTTATAGCAAATGTTGACACTCGGGAATCCGCGATCCGCGGAGCGCGGCACTGCCCACTGCGCCGACGGGCCAGTCAAATGCAAATACGACAGTCTGTCTGTTACGCACACACAGCTAATCCACTAGACTAAAATGGATTAGAATTTGGTAGAGTTTTAGAGAATGAGATCAGCTATAGTGCTACTTCCTTAAATTTAGTTTCGTTTATTTTGCGAAAGCTATTCAAATATTCATTAAAATCAAATGGTACATATATAGGATCATTATGTTAAACGTGAAGTGCTTAAGGTAATTAACGTATTTAAGTTGATAAGGATTAATGATCTACTGTCTTAATCGGTTTCCAATTACCGCATTGTTTGTGAAATCTCCTTAAAAAGTAAACAAGTGTTTAAGTTGATTGTTAGTAAAACTAGATGGTGCTAGTAGTCGTTTGTCCAATTATCCAATAGTGTCAGCGCTATTCAGTTCCAGTTTAGTTTCATTCTAGTTCTTTCCAAGTATCGAACACTAAGTATTGTAAGATATTTTAAAAGATAGATATATACCCTATCGTGCATATTCCTAAAAACCTTTGAAAGGGGAAATCACACTTATTGTTTTGTTATACCTCAAATAGCAGCGTCGAAAGTTAAAAGGCGGTTTATTCCATTATTTTCAAGAATTACTATCATATATAACCAATTTACAAAAAACCTTTACTAATAATATACCTAAACTTTCCTTACTAATCTCTTTGTTTAGTGGTAAAACCCGGATGAAAACCGGCTAAATAGTTTTTTTGATTTTACAGCGAACAGAAAGACAGACACACGACGGAAAATTTTGTTTAATATTATTTAGTAATAGATAATACTGCTTACATGTGGCTTGCATTTACATTATTATAGGCTATTTTGCTTATTTATACAGCATCTTCAAAATAAAATAGATTTAATTCAAATTTCGAGGCCTTTTAATAAAAGAGTACATAAGCATTTTATGTATTTCAATCATTAATACATGGTAAGGCAAAAAGATAATTTTAAATATTTATATATATAGAACATCATAAAATTAAAAAATAGTATTGATATTTAGGTCATCGTAGAATAGCAATAACAGTTGCTTTATATTTTTTTATGAAACAGTTTTACTTTATAACGAATCTTATAAATTCTTTTTAATAGTTTAAAGTTATGTTCCGTATTATTATCGTAAGGCCGGATGCCTATCGTGAACTCGACGCCCTCGTTCCAGCAGGCTTCCAATAAAGTGCAGCGTTTGCCGTCAAAGGAATTCTCCTCCATCAAGATGGAATGTGACGTGCATGTAGCTCGCGACACGGAAACGATGCTATAGTCTAAGAGCTAACTGATGTAACGTTTAATAAAATTATCAAATAAATTTTGTATTTTAACTTTATAATTTACCAGCAATCGCTAGAGGCTCCGCCTGCGTGTAAAAATTAAAACCGTAATATAATCTTTTGATAACCATAAAAATGGCTATAGTGGGTTAACCTTAAAAGCTAGACGTATACTGTCGCGGACTTTTATTTAGAACTTTTAGAGGGAAACAATTTTGTAATACATGATTTTTGAATAACTATACAATATACAACTAGCTTTAAATTTTGCCGTTTTCGTTCTATTTTTATTGCTGCTCCTCATTGCTATTCATCTTAGCGTGGTGTTACATATATAGTGTAAACACTATATGTAACACCACGTAGCCTTCCCCGATAAATGGAATATCTAACACTGAAAGAATTTTTCATATTTTTCCAGTCAAGCAAATGAAACAATCAAGCAAACAAACACTCTTCAGCTTTATATATTAGTATAGATATAAAAATAGGCTCTATGACAAAATCAGAATGTAATACGTAGCATTTTCAATCAAATTAAACATAATAAATTCTACGATATATACGACAATGAATTACATCAAACAAAATAAATTACGAGTCTGTGATTTTATACGACGATTGACGAGTCCTTTGATAAACAAATAAAAGTTATATGTATATTCAAACGCATATATACGTGTGTTCATCGAAATGGATTGCGACACATAAATCACTGAGACAACAGTCGTATCTCTGCAAACTAATAAGTATTAAACGCACAATATTTTTTGTATTGATAGTAACAAAATTCACTCTTTTAATTAATTTATGATATGATGTGTTTTGATTTCCATGGGCACGTAATTTCAAATGATATAAAGCCTTAACTATACATATACATAGATTCAAGCTAGAGAATACAAGACTTAGTAATTGTTAAGTTTATGATGAAACATACTGTATAGTTTAAAAAGATGATATATTATACAATTTTTTTAAATCTTACTTTCAAAGAATAGGATAAACTCTAAGTACCGTATACATATTTAAAGAAAACCTATATCGGTAAGCTTTCTTTTTTCGATTATTGTTCCGAATAAATGCAAAAAAAAGAGATACAGGTGTTAGAGCTAGTAACAAATATACTATTATTTAAACCAAAGCTACTGGCCATGTCTCCTTAGTTATTTATTTATATATATTTATATTAAATATTTTCTGCCCGTTACAAAATATGTTATGGTTAGTACAAATTATATTATGTAATCGTCTCCTACACTACAATATAAATATGAAACTTTTCGCATTTTTCTTCAATTACCCGCAAGGCTGTGTGTTTGTGTGGGCAAAGACATTGGCCTAATATTTATATTCGGACAAAAGATGTATCAGTTCTGTGACCTTTTCTTAATTTACCACTCATTAAGCATCTTGTCGCAATCAACGTAACTGAAGCCATTGACGTCTATTCCGTTGTTGTAATTTATATCCTATAACAAAAATAGAGGCGCTCGTTTAGAGAAATGTGGTTTGTCTTCAAACAACATTAAACGTTGTTTACTGAATTAAAAAATTGTAACAAAAAACCCAAATGGTAAAGTATAGTAAAGCCATGAAAGTCGAATAGTGTACCAATTGGTTTGCAATAAAATGAGAAAAATAGAAATTAAAGTTTATTAACGCTCTTTGTGAAGGATAACATCGTGAGGATGATAAGCCTTTATCTTAATAGACTACTATAGAATTTTATTAACCATTTACAGTACGATAAACATACTTTATAATATTTAAACAATATTTTAAGATGATTATTTCTAGGTTAAGTATGGCTATAAGGTTTTTTTAAGTCGTGGGGTTATCCGGCTGAGTAGAATAGACCACCCTCATTTCATACAGAGGTGTCGTAAAGGCGACTAAGTTGACCCGCCGTGAAGTATCCGGCTGAGTAAAATAGACTATCCTCTTTCTTACCGAGGCGATGCAAAGGGCGATTAAGATGTTTGACGTAAGGCAGGCCGCTGGTCGTAATATATCTAGGTAAATCACGTGACAACATGTTCATAAAATGTTGTTCCAACCCCACTTAGATTAGGGTATTGGCAGAAGAATGATGGTTATTCTTCTTTTTTACTTTGTTAATACTTCTTTGTAAGATTGTGTACAATAAAGTTATACAACAATAAGATATGCAAAATGTACAATAGCAAGTTGTGCGTATTTCATACCCATAATTGCATTAGATAAAAGTGTTTTCCTCAAATCTTTTAATGTTTTCAACAATATTCTAATGAATAGGACTGGATTAAGATATCTTTGAACGAGCCCCATAAAATCAATCACTCGGTACCGATCTCACCGACAAACGTTACAATCCATTCAAACATAAACCATTACAGTTATATTTATGGATGATCTAATTTCACCACATTACCATCGCATATTTCACGTCCTGAACTATTTCCCGTACATCGAACGTAATATTTATAGGTACGCGATTTTTTATGAGTGGAAACATAAATTTATAATACCGCTTTATTCTTTGCCGTTTCATGAGATTAACTGAAATAATAATCCACCCAGAAAACGTTGGGAAATTTATAATGAAAAACGTGTGTAAAGGTTTTCCTTAAGTTGATTGAAACTTAAATAATTAAATAATAACGCCGTGTGGTATCCGGCGGAATAAAATAGTACCACCCTCTTTTCTTACCGAGGTGTCGTAAAAGGCGACTACGGTAAGTTAACCCACCGTGTGGTATTCGGTTAAGTAGAATAGACCACCCACTTTCTTACCGAGGTGTCTTAAAAGGTGACTAAGGTAAGTTAACCCACCGTGTGGTATTCGGTTAAGTAGAATAGGCCACCCTCTTTTCTTACCGAGGTGTCGTAAAAGGCGACTACGGTAAGTTAACCCACCGTGTGGTATTCGGTTAAGTAGAATAGACCACCCACTTTCTTACCGAGGTGTCTTAAAAGGTGACTAAGGTAAGTTAACCCACCGTGTGGTATTCGGTTAAGTAGAATAGGCCACCCTCTTTTCTTACCGAGGTGTCGTAAAAGGCGACTACGGTAAGTTAACCCACCGTGTGGTATTCGGTTAAGTAGAATAGACCACCCACTTTCTTACCGAGGTGTCTTAAAAGGTGACTAAGGTAAGTTAACCCACCGTGTGGTATTCGGTTAAGTAGAATAGGCCACCCTCTTTTCTTACCGAGGTGTCGTAAAAGGCGACTACGGTAAGTTAACCCACCGTGTGGTATTCGGTTAAGTAGAATAGACCACCCACTTTCTTACCGAGGTGTCTTAAAAGGTGACTAAGGTAAGTTAACCCACCGTGTGGTATTCGGTTAAGTAGAATAGGCCACCCTCTTTTCTTACCGAGGTGTCGTAAAAGGCGACTACGGTAAGTTAACCCACCGTGTGGTATTCGGTTAAGTAGAATAGACCACCCACTTTCTTACCGAGGTGTCTTAAAAGGTGACTAAGGTAAGTTAACCCACCGTGTGGTATTCGGTTAAGTAGAATAGGCCACCCTCTTTTTTACCGAGGTGTCGTAAAAGACGACTATGGTAAGTTGACGTCAGGCAGGCGGCCGGTCGTAAAATACGTAGCCAAATCATGTGACAACATGTTTATAACATGTTGTGCCGACCCCACTTAGAGTGGGATGAGGGCAGGAAGATGATGATTGAAACTTAAATAATACAAGTTACTATAAACTGAAATACTATCTCTCTGTAGTTTATTGACCGCAGACGATTAATTAAGAGTATTCTCAAAACTAGTAATTTAAATTTGAGATTTAATTTATCTATTTGAAGTCTGTAAGCCGACGCCAGTATCAACTTATCAATCACTCTCACAAATTCCACCTCTCTAATTGGGAACGCAAGAATTCTTTTGATAGAACTAACGCAAATTTTAATTGAAGTTTCCTCTGTTTAGATAACAGGCCGAAAATTTTGGTTGTGAATTTACTATTCCTGGAATTCATCATTCCTGCCGAAAATCTTGGAAAAGTTAATTTGCTTTTAATTCGCGAATTTAAACATTAAAAGTTCAATTTATAGACTTCCTGGATCCTAAGAAAACGAGATTAATCTTTTTTTTACAGAATGGTTTAAGTTAAGTATTAGATATATGCTTATACGCGCACGTAAAGTATAAAAATTGAAGATTAATTAGATGACAAAAATGCCTCGATTTGAAAATCCTTTCAGTTTCATACAAGACTGGGGTTTAATAATGTAAAATTGAGAATGTTTAAAAGATTGACCTGCGAGTTTCTTTGCTGGTTCTTTTCGGTAAGAGCAACATTCCGAACCAGTTGTAGCTTTATTAATCATATTGATATTTGACGATTCAAAAGTGATTGAAAGAGCTTATTTGAATAAAGATTATTTTGTCGTCCTAATAATTTATAGAAGTGGGTCTCTTTGGCTGAAATCTCTGGGGGATGGCATTATTCTCATTTATGATTGATCCGCTTTCTTATTAGTTATTATGATACATAAATGATGATAGAATTATTTTGCTATATTTTTTTAAAGAAAACAATGTGATTACTTTCTATTATCCTCTATTAAGGAGATACCATGTCTTTATTTCTTTATATGACCTATAAACTAAAGGGATTTCGTAATACAAAATTAATAATAGATTGATTACCATTTGAATATTTTGTTTCAATTAGCGTTTTTAAATTACTGTTACATTCTCTATTAAACAGTGCCAAATTGCATTCGCGATTCTTAATTAATTTCGTGCTGTTTATGTTAAATGAGTAAATGTTGCTTCTTCTTTTTTTATTATATCGCTATGCTGAGATACACTGGTAACTATTGCGGCTTACACATAAAAATCATACAAATTATATTTATATAAATGGGACAAATTTTTGTGCGCCTACGTTAAGTCAATATTTTATTTTTGTTGTTATATTTGCGATTGATCGACTGAAGTTACGATTGATTGGTAAAACGAAGTGAGCGGTTTTCTTCCGACGTTTCGTAGATGACGCTAACAGATGTTAATACCATTATTGCTATTTATGATCTATGATGTATACTTCATGCAGACTTCATAAACATGAATTCTGGTTGCTACTGAGAACACTACAGTTGATGGGCAGTTATTCAGCTAACTCCTGCGTGAGTGTACGAAGGTTACGGCCTGGTTTCCCCGCACTTCAATCAGCCTGTTATGTCGTTCAACGAGGTGCTGGAGATGAGCCAACGTGTATCAAGCCGATATCACGGCGCCGATCGGTAATACCATCTTTACAGCTTTAACACGAGGCTGTAATGCATCAAACTGTATCGGGGATCGTAGTGCAATAATAACTATATGATTATCATATTTGTTGCACCTATTTTTAATGAGGTTACCAAACTGGAGTGGCTTGTTGAGAGGTTAAATCGGTATAAAAGGCAGTGAAACTTTTCAGCGGCTATCAGATGTCTTGATATCTAGATGGCATGCTAAGCTGATACGGTGATGGCGTCTATCCTGTAGGGCGAAATAAAAAATGTAAAAAATAAAAAAGACAAATAAAAAGTAAATATTTTAGTTTTTTATATTTCGTATTAGAGAAACAGAAAAATGGCGTTTTGGTTATTGTTTTATCGCAAAAGTGCCCTTTGCAAGTAATACATTACAAACGATTAATTTGGGTACGTATCTTTTATCTTTGATCACACAACATTATATTGAAGTTCGATTGAATTTACCAAAGGTTTTTAAGTGAAATTTTTCTTATGAAGTTTATGAATTCACGAAGCTCGGTTTAGGTCTTTATTATTTTCTTCTAAATACACAATGAAGAAAGTTATAAAGCTGAGCATATTGTATAATTTAAATGTTTCTCTCCGTAGTCTCTCTCAACCCCGCAAGATACGAAGTAACAATGTACCTTACACAGCATCTGCGTTTGAAGCTCAGCTCTAATCTAATTATCACGGCCACAAACTGTAGCATTGTTTCTGTTATTACACTTGTCAGTCATCTTTTAATCAGAAACAATGATATCGTTTCAAAATGTATTATTGTCTAGGACTCTGTATTCGCCAACGGAATATTTCACTGAATATTCTGGTTAATTTAATCAATTTGCAAATTCCAGACGTTGAAAAAATGAACATCTTTATTTTTGTCTCTTCACAGATGAAACTTTATCCAAAGTTAATAACTCGAGGACCTTATCTTTTGTATTTATTAAATTCTTGATATATTTAATTAACATATTTCTGATTCATAATATTCAGTTAATGTTCTGTAAAAAGTCTCGTCACCGAATACAAGTTGTAAACGGGACATTGTTCGTGTGAAATGCCAAAATACCCCGAAATATTTAGTGCGCGTTTTTCCTGTTTCCAAAAGAGAATCGGAATTTTCCTATCTAGTATCGCTACGCGAAACTCATTCGATTGGATATTTTTTACTAAATTGTTAACTAAGTAATTCAATTAAACAGTTTATTTTTAACTGAACGATATTAACTTATACATAAATACGACGGTGCTTTGCAAAATTTGATATTATAAAAAATAATAAATTATTATAATATATAATTGTTATAATCCGCGATTTTCAAGAGTTGTGATCTCTGACTCGTTGGCGCAGCTGGTAAAGCCTTCAGCTGCGGGGGTCGCGGGTTCGATTCCCGCCGAGGGCTAACATTTTCTATAAATGAATTTGTTAGTCTTCGAGTCTGGGTATATAATTGTAGTTAAGTATGTGTTTAAAAATATATATACATACTGCATAGATTAAAGCAAAATATGGATATCATATTTGTAAATAACATCATTTCAAGTTTTTTTCAAATACATTCAACAATTTTTTGATGTGCTTACATGATATAAGATATAAGTAAATAAAACGTAAGATATAGATTATACGCCATGACTCGTTGTTTTGGCTAAACTCATTGTTAAATGGCTTCAAAAGAAACAAGAAACAGATTTCAATAAACATTAATATTTACAAAACATTGAAAGTTTCCAATCGGTTCCGGAAAACGATGACTCAAATATTTTGGGATAAATTTAATGCCATTGTTCAATGCGCAATAACATGACAAGTGTTTTACTATGGGTATTATTGTCTATATTCATTACAAAGGTACCTTTATTAATGGATATGAATATTTTTAAACAAGCTTTACCCGCGAATTCGCTTGCGTGAAGTATAGTTTTGATATAACCTTTGTTGTGAACTATGTATTTGACCGGTTCGTGAAAGAATAACAATTTTTTTTATTCTATATGTTACACCGGTGTATAATGGCTTTACTTTATCTATATCGCTCCAGCGAATTAGTTATAGGTGCGTAACATTTCGCAAATACAATTTGAGAAAATAACTAAATACATCCCTGAGAAATTCAGAGCGTGTACTGAAGTAATTTGTTTACTTACAAAAACGGGAGATGTTTAAAAATTTCCAACAGGTACGGTCCGTCGCGTCCAATTTACTCCGGGCCTGATTTACGGGAGATTTATTGAAGGTATTGGTGTAAATTAAAAGAGCCTTGGAGTCGAGCCGCTCCAGATTGGCGCACTTTGTATGAACGTGACGTTACACGATAAATGGCGAGGAGTAAGCAATTTTATAGTTATTTGTAGTTGGTTTTAAACCTCTCGAAATTAAGAATAGTTAATAAATAATAAAATACACTGTATTTACGTAATTATAAACCGCCATAAGACCTGTCGTATTGAATGGATTAATTTGGGACAATGAAAAAGAAGAAACGGTTGAAAGAAAAGCGCGTGCATATGAGATTTGATTGTTAAGGCGGATGTGTGAACAAGACTGGATAAAATACACTCATGTAATGAGGAGGGATGAAAATCATGTGACTAAACGAGTGTTAAATATGAATGTGGATGAATATGTGATTAGGGAGAGGCTGAAAAAGAGATGGTTGGATTGTGCGAAGTATGATTACTTATAAAAGGAGTAGCGCCAAAATTGACCAAAAAATATGTGATAATGTAAGAGAAGAACATATTGTGCTGTTCCTCCCACTTAAGTGGGGTATTTATTGAATTTAATTACTGTTTTGTTACTCTGAGAAAAAGGGAACTCTATGATTGCCCAATAAATTTTAAGTCAAATGTTTCAAGTCTCTGTATTTACTGTGTGATATTAACTGTTCCCGAAAGAAAATTGCGATTTTACTCTGTGCGTTGGTATATAAGCTTCGTACCAAATATCATCAATTTCGCTCTGATGGATGGGACGTAAATGTACAAATACACAAACAGGCTATTTCACCTATAATACTAGTGTGTATGGATAGAGATTTTGCTTTCAAAAGTAAAGTAACGGTCTTTTTCTATGCCACAACTGGATATAAGCTTCCTCTCTCCGTTTTTGTAGAGGAGGGTTAAAGCTAAGACCTACCATGCATCTCCAATCCATATTAGTAAGTTACACATATCTCCAGAATTCTCTAGAGATATGCAGGTTTCATGTCCATGTTTTCCTTCACCAAAAAGCGTGTGTTAAATTGCAATTATCAATCAGTTTTAACAGAAAAACTCATTGGTTTCTCATGGGTTTTAATTCAGGAAAGAGAGAGAGTCGCACGAAAGAGTCTCACGTTCTCACCGCTGCGCTATCGCAGCTATTCTTTAGAGACTTTGCTTACTTCAAAATTATAAATACAATTAACCAAAATTGAATGGTTTCGAGTCAAGACAAGATCAAATGAAGGAAATTAGGAAGAGGCTCCGCGAGTAATTAAGTTTGCCAATCTTTCGGGCTTCGCAAGTACAACTTGTAATGAGATTTGTAAGCAACAGCGCCTTCTTATTAAATGATATAAAGCTCTCGTTATTATGTATTCACCGTTCAATTAGTATTCAATTACTGATTGATTGAATAGTGATAGTACGATAATAGATAATTTAGAATGTTCTACATGCATCCTCATATCTGTACAAGTTAAAGGAACTAGATATAAACAAACGGGATAGCAAAATAATCTATCCATATTATAAAACATTTAGCTGTGCTTGCGGCTTCGCCCGCGTGAAATTTTGAACATAAAAGTATTTTTTGTGAGTTAACCATAAGAGATAAAAACATACTGTCGCGTACTTTCTTGTTGCATTTTTTATAGATCTACAATTCTCTATAATATTACTTTACTGTATCTCTATTATATGGATCACGCGGCGCACGCGATTTTTTTTAACAACCGCGCGACCTCTTTAACACAATATACGTAAAACCATAATGACCATGATGAATTAACCTTCCGAAAAAATTGCACTGCCCAAATTGCATTGCACAGTGAAAACTGTACGAAAATCTTCCCGCGGGGTCAGAATTTACGCGGGAAAAACACTGATATATACGAGGCCGAAGTGGTACAGCAAGTTCTATCATAACTTTTGTATATATCGATGTATATACAAAAGTTGATGATTTGTATGATCGTTATTTAACGAAATTAAAGGTACAGCGAATATAAAATAAGGCATTTCAAGCCACTGGTAATTTAAAGTCGAGTCATACAGCTCGTTACATAGAAGCAGCTGGAAGTAATAATTGTCCGCCGAGCTCTGGCACATAGCACTTGATATCGGAACGGTTTCTTTGTTCGCTTTAATATTAGATGCATACGTTATACGGTATAAGGCGCCGTCGAGTGAAATATATTATTAACTACAGCGGCGCACAGAGCAGTTGACGCATTAACTTTACATCTAGCTTTGTAGATGACTTGATGATTATATCCGTCCATTATTTCAAATGATGAATACCGTTAATCCTAACGGCTTTTGACGCGGAACCGAATATAAAGGGAGAGTGCAGAAGGTTCGCCAATTTTTTGTTTGTTTGTTATCTAGGTATATGTATGAATTCTATCTGGGCCAAATTTCATCATTATTGGTCCAGTGGATTAACTGTAAAAGGGTTACTGACTTGCGCTTAATATTTATAATACTAGTAGGAAGCACAACTGAAATCATTGGGTCATTAAGTAAAATTACGATAAAATGAAAATGTATGAAATATTCTCACAATAACAATATTATTACTGCGTGAGACGTGAATGATGCACTCGAGAACATTTACATTAGCATTTTCATTTATTTTTTGATAAACAATGTCCCATAAAATAAAAATTTCAGAGCATCCAATTAATCCATTTACCAAAACCAGGAAGTGTTGCGTAGTGTGTCGTGTCGTGAGAAGTAAAATAACCTACATGTATAAAGTTAATATGGTGGTATATGTAGTTAAAGTGTTAGTTTTTAAACGTTGCTATTTACACAAGGTAGTACCACTGCATCAATGAGTAAAAGGCTGAGCTAAGTCGCTGGATCTATGCTTACGTGTGGCAATTGGTCCTGTGGAGCAAACTTTTTAAATCCAAACATTTATATAAGAAAAGGGCACTACTAAATACCATGTACTAGTGGTTGACCATTTTGTATGAAATTTTAAATAAGCGTTTTGTTTGTTGTAAGTAAGTAAATAATAAAATTTAAATATTAAACAATGAGCTATAGTTCTGAGCTTTTGAGCAAATGTTAATAGATGGCAACAGGTAATTACAAATTTATTTTTTATTAGCTACAGCAAACAAAACGCTTATTATTTAAAATTTCATACAAAACGGTCAACCACTAGTACATGGTCAATTACTAGTGCATTACCTTAATCTTCAATTCTGTAACATTCTTTACGTAGAAGCGTATTTCATAAACTTAATTAAAGCCTTTGTGAAGGCAAATCTAATTCTGACCCGGGCTAAGGAATGATTTGCTAATTCTATTGATTCGCAACAAATGAATCACGTACCTATTAAGACCTCTCATATACTATGATGTACACCTAATGTATATTGTGTTAACGCTCTCGAAGGTATCCCGCTAGCAATTATAAATCCTGGCTCGTCTCTAAGGCTGGACCGTTATCACCACAAGTGGTATTACCATTCCGCATGCGCTACGTGACCCGCACATGTCCGTATTAGTATCGACCAATGCTAGTGATGAATGCAAAACGCCTCCCCGACCACATGAATAGCCTTATCGAGGCGAGTCTGTCTCGATAAGGCACTTGAACGCTTTTTTCTGGAAAAAATATGGATATAGCCATGGTAACTGCGAATATCGCGTCACGCGGAAATGCAGCGAATTTTTGTACTAGCCCATTGGAATTTATACGTAAACGTAAATGTATTCCCATTATTAAACAAGGGTTTGCTGATTACTTAAATCCAAATGTGACTCAATCGGATACAACACGGTCAATTTACCTTAGTCACCTTTTACGACAACTCGGTAAGAAATGAGGGTGGTATATTGTACTCAATCGGATACCACACGGCTCAATAAATACCATAGTATGTACTTGATCAAATCAGAGCGGAATGCAACACACCCATGGTGTTAGGTGTAACATCGGAAAGAGACGCAAAGAAGGACCACCTTCTTTGACAGACGATCTCCAGATCGCAGGGGATTGAAACCCCATAAATAGACGACTTAATTGCAATAAATATCGGTGTTCGGTGGATTATCGTATTAACATATAAGAAATATAACGGATAATTCGGTGTTTTGTGTGTATAAACTATAATACGGAACAATTAAATTTGTGATTCCACGAATATAGGTGGATTAAGTTTTTTGTGGTTATACTCCGGCCGGAGCGGCGTGGACGCTATAGCTTAAGAAGAAGCCTCTAAGTTAAAGGTCAGTACGCCTTGATTGATATTCGGTGTGGAGAAATTGCCGGTTGTCTGCCTATCCTACGTATGCTCCCCAACTGCAGCTATCGAAGGCACGCAGTAAGCGCGAACAATTGTAATTAATATATCTTTAAATTAAGCACGGCAAAGCGAGCTGGACATACTATTGTTCTAATAAAATTAGACTTATTTAAAGTATGATTTTAGAAAACTTTAGAATATTGTAGTGTTAATTTGTTAAAACAACATATTTTGGTTCAAAAATGTACCAAACGAATTGTTTTTGTATGCAATATTAAACAAGCAATATTTTGTTACCGCTAAGCCGAAACGGCGTCCAGTCGGCGAGCGGGCCGGCGTTAAACCACGGCCAAATAGATCTTATTGAAAGGTTAATGGAAATAAGAGTGAAAACTGGAAACATTACTGGAATTTTAATTTTAACGCGGATCTGGCGAGCTTGTTTTAACTCGGTCGTTATGAATGATGTTTATATTATTATTACTTTTTGCTGCGATGTTTTATTTGCAGGTGTTATTACCAAATCGAATACAAAATATCATTTATTAAAATAAGTAAAAGTTGAAGTAATTGGAATCTTCAATTCTTCTGTTGGTTCGGAACATTTCTTCGACCGAGAAGAGCGGACAGTCAGCTGTTGCTCTTTTCAAAATATAACTTTTATAAATACTATAATTTCGTCATTTTAAAAAAAGTCAATCAATTTCAGAGAGACAAAGAATTGATGCATTCGAAATGTGGTGTTGGCGGCGAATGCTCCGAATCCCATGGACGGCCAAACGCACAAATGCATCAATTTTATCGTCACTTAAAGTAAACACGCGCCTTTCAACCATATGTCTCCAAAGCATCCTTCGCTATTTTGGTCATATAGCACGCTGTGGAGATGAAAGTTTAGAAAAACTCATAGTTAGTGGAAACGTGAAAGGTAAGAGGTCACGAGGAAAATCTCCAACTAGATGATCTGATCAGCTAAAGGCCACCGGCGCTATCAACTTTCATGACGCTGTTCTCATGGCCGGGGACAGGAACCGCTGGAAAGATATTATACGGCACCAATCTAAAGGACTGACAACCTAACTGTTGTCGCCATTAACTTCCGCTTTGTATTTTATAGCAACACAGTCATGAAACAAGAGTATCGCGTCCTTTTTGATTAAAATGGTGGCAACACTGTGTCGTGTTGTTTCCGGTTGAGTCTTCCTATTGATAAAACGTTTCAGTTACATTCAGTTCTTGTTCGTCATTCAAGAGAAGTACATCTCGGAACGGAATTGTGGTATTCCTATTATATCGTGTTATTATATATAGTGTGCGTTAACATAACGGTGATCACGATCCTCAGAAATGAGGGACCGACTGTAGAGAGAGACAATCAATTTCAATAACAAGATGTACCCGCAATATGTTTGAGTCAACATAAATAATGAAATACTCTCAATTATGTACTGCCGTGTTTATTCCCTATTTCCATAGAAAAAACTGTTTTTTTTATACTAGCCGGAAAACCATTACAGACAGACGCCTTGAGAATATCAGCAATTTCACTTTCGCACTAAATTGAATGCGTGAACAATAAATATTTTATATCGCTGACGAATTCTTTAATCCTTTGGGAATCCTTACTTATAATATAAAATCGAAAGTAAGTCGTGCTGTCTATTTGTTACGCTTTTATGTCTAAATTTGTCGCAGTTAAACTTATATAGTGACTTAACATGTATAATAATAAGAATGCCCGATTTTCCTTCAGAAAGAAGAGGACAAATAACATAACTAATGATATTTTACTGTAGGTAATAATATTTTGACTGGTCCGTTGGCGCAGCGGGTAGTGACTCTGCCTTTAACTCCGCGGGTCGCGGGTTCGGTTCCCGCCGAGGACCAAAATTTTCTATATATGAATTTATTAGTCTTCGAGTCTGGGTGTATATTTGCATTTAAGTCATCATCTTCTTCCTGGCCTTATCCCACTCTAAGTGGGGTCGGCACAACATGTTATAAACATGCTGTCACATGATTTGGCTGCGTTTTTACGACCGGCCGCCTGCCTGACGTCAACTTACCTTAGTTGTAATTTACGACACCTCGGCAAGAAAGAGGATGGTCTATTCTACTAAACCGGATACCAAACAGTGGGTCGACTTACCTTATTCGCCTTTTACGACACCTCGGTAAGAAATGAGGGTGGTACTATTTTATTCAGCCGGATACCACACGGCTATATTTGTATTTAAGTATTATATATTTTTATTTATACACATATATATTTTTTTTATTATGCCGACCCGAACGAAGTCGAGGGTAACACTTGTTCAATATAATTTTCGTTATGACTCAACATATGTGCCAATTCTTAGTTTGCAGCAACAGCAGAGTTAACACTTGACACACAAAACTGTTCTTATTAATGGAATTAAGGATACTTAAAGTGTTCGTGTTACATTTAAAGACAGGATGTACCATTCTATATATAGATAACGATGTTTTCGTTCTACGCATTAGCAGTCGTTTGCAATATATTAAACTGTTCAGAATATATAAAGTACGCAGTATTATTAGGAATTCTAGGTAAATATTTATAGTATTAAGCGTTTATTTGCGAAATTCCAAATATAATAATAAGATAAGTGTTTGGGCAATTTTTTCCACCGAGGGTAATCGGGGCTTGCTGCACTTCAGGTGTGATTAAGTGACTAATTAATGTCACACACAAAAGAAGATGGCCGCGCAACACGGTGCACGGGCCTCTGAGTGAATTGTAATAAATATCGGTGTTCGGTGGATTATCGTATTAATATAACGGATAATATATGTAATTGTAATATAAATAAATATGTAATGTAATTGAACACACAAACACCGAACAATTACGGAACAATTTACTTTGTGATTGCACGAATATAGGTGGGTTAAATTTTTTGTGGTTATACTCCGGCCGGAGCGGCGTGGATGCCATAACTTAAGAAGCCTCTAAGTTAAAGGTCCTTGATTATTCTGTGTGGGGAAACTGCCGGTTGTCTGCGCGTACAATAAGTGGGATAAGGAATGATGAAAGTATTTTTTTTATACTCTTCGATTCGCAATCACTCAAATTATTGAAAAATCAGATGTTAATAAATCCTAGATAAATAAAATGTGTATCATATTTAAAAGATTTTCAATAAACTATGCATTGTCGCAATGAATTATTGAAAACATATGCCTATACTGTCAACAATCGTATTTTAAATTGAACGAAGACTGATGAATGTCTCTTGAGTTTGACATTAAACGATTACAAAAAATTCACATTTATTTTTTTCATAAATATACTCGTAGTTACAAAAGAGAAAGAAAAAGTAAATAAACACATGTATAAAGGCGGAGTTATCCCTTTTAGGGATACATTAACAACATGCCATTTATTCTCGAAACCATGTGGTATCCGGCTGAATAGAATAGTACCACCCTCATTTCTTACCATCATCCTCCTGCCCTTATCCCACTCTAAGTGGGGTCGGCACAACATGTTACAAACATATTGTTATATGATTTGGCTACGTATTTTACGACCGGCCGCCTGCCTGACGTCAACATACCTTAGTCGTATTTTACGACTCCTCGGTAAGAAAGAGGGTGGTCTATTTTACTCAACCGGATACCACTCGGTGGGTCGACTTACCTTAGTCGCCTTTTACGACACCTCGGTAAGAAATGAGGGTGGTACTATTCTATTCAGCCGGATACCACACGGCGTACCCTCATTTCTTACCGAGGTGTCGTAAAATACGACAGAGATAAGTTGACGTCAGGCAGGCTGCCGGTCGTAAAAACGCAGCCAAATCATGTGACAGCATGGTTATAACATTTTGTGATGATGATGATGCAATTTATCTCCGATAGTCATTATATTTCAACATGCTATCTACCAGTTTCCATTATCAACATCAACCTTTATTAATGTAAGAAAGTTACGATATGTGGATAAAATTATATCGGGCGTATCGTAAACTATAGCTTGTATAACTATAAACCATAACTATCTCTACAAAGATAATAAATATAAATATCCCGAGAGTCACGCCGCTCGCACGTGATCTCTCTCCAATCTCCTTTTGTTTTATTAGTTATCGTTATGAAGCAATTTCCCCGGACCTCAGCGAGAACCTGTAGCGTCTGTCCGTCCACGTGATACTGGCTGTACTTGTGGCTACCGTAGGGTTAAACTATATCCAACCCTATAACCAGGGTATAAGGCTGTAAACGCACTGTACGTAATCAAACCGATCGCCTTGTGATTTCTCAGTGTAGAAATTTCAATAAAGACTCCCAAAATATATCGACCACTTAACACGGTTCCACGTGGCGATCGGTTTTGTGGCCGGATTTGGCAGAACTTCAAAGTTTTAGTAGGAATAGGATTGTTTACTGGATCCGAATATCATTTGGATTGAGATTTCACCGAAATTGTATTTAGTACCGACATAGTAATAAGTTCAGACAAACAAACTAAATATTGTGCTCTGTATTTATTGTAGAGGGATTTAGCGAAACCAATTGCCTTAGAAATTAAAACAATATTATATTAGAAAATCAGAACTTTATGATAGTATTTAATCGTTAAAAATTACAAAAGTAAAGCAAATGCTTTGCGATTTTGTCGTGAAATCTGTCACCTGTCGATGCTTCGGTTACGGGGCGAAACAATTGTTGAGAATGTGGTGGTAAATATGTGCGGTTGTGTATTGTTGTGTTATCAGTGGCGGGTAATGCATGATTTTTACAAATTCTGTATGTATCAGGTATGACAACGAATATTACACTCTCACATTTAGCATATATTTTCTTTACATAAGTATATTTTCTTTTATCGCGGATTATAGCAAAATACTTTCATTTGTTATGTATTACCTCCGCAAAGTAACGCCTAATACTATAAATTCGTTAATTTATTACAATTTTATCATCAGATGTTTAGACGTTTACGTCATAAGTACTTTTGTTATATGTGTATATTAAATTAATCTGTTATAGGGTGATCCGTTAACTTCGATCACACGAGGCCTCCTTCCAACGGGAAAAGAGAAACATGCACGGCCCCTTATCAGTACCCCGTTATCATCACAAGTCTGAGCTATGTTATTAAAGTGGCCTGTATCGGGCGCGGCTATCGGATCTTATTCCCGTTATGTCGCTGTAGCAATTACTATATAAAAATTGCCTTAAGCCTGTGCCTCGAAATGGCAGGTTATTTCCAATTTGAGCCGTGTTGCCCATAATCACCCGTCCCGTTGGCGTGGCGGGTCGGAACCAGTCGGCGCGCGGCGCTACCACGGAACGAGTTGCTATCAATGCAATTTAAATGAAATATTTTTTGTAGAAATTAATTTAATCTATTATACATCATTATACACATATGTGACGGTACACATATGTGACGTATTACATCTATTATACACATATGTGACGGTACACATATGTGACGTATTACATCTATTATACACATATGTGACGGTACACATATGTGACGTATTACATCTATTATACACATATGTGACGGTACACATATGTGACGTATTACATCTATTATACACATATGTGACGGTACACGTGATGCTGCAAAAGTACAGAATAGGTTGCAACTATCGGTGTCTGACTTAAAATTAAATAACTAACGATGTAACAAAGGAAAAGCAACTATTTATTTTCCAACACATTATTCATTTATAGAAATAAGGTAATGGCACTAGCAATTAACGTAAAAAGTATAATGTGGTAAACAGTATAATACTATTTAAAATGTTCGATTGCAAGCCTATATACGTAAAATAAAGGTTAAAAAAAACAATAGTAACTACAGAGGTATCTGCTGGGTAGAAGAGACCACCCTCATTTCCAACCAAGGTGTCGTAGACGACTAAAGTAACCTGACGTCAAGGCAGGCGGCCGGTCCTAAAATACATAGCCAAATCATGAACAACTGTAGTGCCGACCTTACATAGAACGATGATCTACTTGTAAGTAGTTTATAATATTGATACGGATCGGCAGCTTTGATAGCAATGTGTTACGGGCTCCGGCCACGAGCTGACGGTGCCGGATGCTTTGTCTCCAGGGTGTGACAGCCCGCTACGTAGCGGGACCGCGCCATGCTGACTGGGCACGCTATGGACAAAGTTGCGAACACTGGATACATATCTACATAACCTGTAATCTACTCTCTGTACCTGTAAATAAGTACAAAGCATGTAAGGTTAGTGCACTAGTAATTGACCATGTACTAGAAGTTGACCGTTTTGTATGAAAGTTTAAATAATAAGCGTTTTTTTTTTGCTGTAGCTAATATCCGTAAATGAAATATAACTCACACCGTATATTATTATGTATTTCCTTTTGTTTTCAATATTCTTCTTTTCAATACTTCATTTAGAATATGTCCAAATTAGACGCGACAAATGAAATCGAAATAATCTTTATTCAAATAAACTCCTTCAAACACTTTTGTCAAAGATATAATGAAGCTAAAACTGCTCTATCGACTCACCTAACTCCGTTTTCCTAAAATTCTCATGCCCTTCGCTATACCATTATCACGAAATCAATCAATATTCCCGAAATCGACCCTTTTTTGTTTCTTTTTTTTACTTTCTACCCAATTCCATGTAAGTGCTTGACTTATTTATGTTTTCTTATATCAAACCGCACAGACAATTCAACCAGAACTATTACAATAGATTGGTGAAATCGTGTGAGCCTTACTATGGGGTTGCATGGGATGTTCAAACCTGTAGGTCCATGCAACGGTTGATGCATCTGGTGTTTTTAATTAGCTAAAGGATGGGCCACTGTTTAGAGAGGACCTAACCTGTAGGTGGCGCTAATCATGGTACGAAAAGAAAATTCAAATTCAAAATATTCTTGATTTAAGTTAACGAGTGCTTTAGAATCGCCACTTCTACTGTTGGTTTGGAACGCTGTTCCTACCGAGAATACCCAGCAAAAACTCGGCGGTTGCTCTTTTCAAAATACAAATTGTATGACTAGTTACTTAGTCATTACTATTTTATACAATCACCAATAGAAACTTCATGATCATCATCGATGTAGCAGTCTGTAAAACGTTGATAGAACAAATCATAAATGACATATTGGTGCCCCCCGTTATTCGCTCGTTCCCAGACATCTGTTACGGTTCGCACCAGTATAGTGGTGGCGCCCCACTGCCACTATATCTTACTTCTCGTTGTTTATTAACACTGACTAGCAACGTTTGACTCAATCAGCGTGATAAAATAATAAGATGTACGCAGAGATGACACTTTGATGTACAATGGGAACAATTTCCTTTCCTCAAAAATTGATATAAGTTGGCTTTTACCACACTTGGCTCACTTTAGCTTCATATTATAAGAAAGCTATCACTGTTTCTTAAAGGGTGCTCTTACCAGGAAAAACCAGCAAGAAGCTAGGCGGTTAAATTTTGCAAAAATGATTGTGAGAGAGTAGAGTGGCGGCCTGCTACTAACCCACTGCTGAGCATAGGCCTCCTCTCTTCGTTTTTGGAAGGAGGCATTGAAAAGTAATAATAAAAAATATTTTATACAAAAAACATAAACTTACAATACAGTCTAAGTACGTAGCTTTTTTCTAGCTTTCGCAACATTTTCGTAATTATTAATAGTACAAGTACTAAGGATTTTTTGAAATTAATTTTATTTTATGTATAAATAAGCTAACGTGTAATACAATTAGATTGAATTGCATGCAGTATGAATTTTGTAAATCGAAATATTGGTTTTATACAAATACCTAACTCGGCATGTAATATAAAATACATACTACTGATAATACAAAAAAAAAAGAAACTAGTTTACACATTTCTATAAAAATATCGAAATGTACTAAATTAAAATGGACGTGATTAAGATTGTTCTAGATAAACCAAACCGTGCGCCACTGACGGCCACATTCTCTCGCGTATCAGTTAAATACGAGTATAGTGATAACGCGGCTAAACCTCGCAGGAAAGGGAAATGTATCGTGTGCACATTCCGATGGCACTTTCTCCTCCACGCCGATGAGCTCTATGTGGAGCAATTAACCGTACGCATATTGAGTACTGTGGGACCTGACATTTCATTTGCGCCAACTTTAACTTTAATCCTCAATAGTGCAATACGGGATCATTCTGAATTTTATCCTATATATTACACCGTTGAATGAGCTTTATTTATACCGAATTTCATCTATGTTGGCCCAACCGATTAACCATTAATAGTCAGACAGACTTTCGCATATATAATATTTACAGTATTTAGTATTACGCTGATATTGGGAATAGCACCCAATAGCACCGAATGAGCGAAAGGTGGAGAATAGAGCTGGAATACTAAACTGGAGTGAGCTTCTTGGTGGCAAGACTAAACTTGGGTTAAACTCAAATAAGTTATTTCAAGCACCTTTGAATCGTCAAATATCAATAGCATTAATGAAGCTACAACTGATTCGGAATGTTGTCTTACCGAGAAGAAACTCAGCTGCCAATTTTTTAAACATT
This sequence comes from Morpho achilles, assembly GCA_947086495.1. Classification (NCBI taxonomy): domain Eukaryota; kingdom Metazoa; phylum Arthropoda; class Insecta; order Lepidoptera; family Nymphalidae; genus Morpho; species Morpho achilles. The sequence continues at coordinate 19,788,861 of CAMTZB010000019.1, forward strand.
TTCAATTCACATTATTAAACCGCAATCTTGTAAGCTGACGGAGCTTTCAAATCCAGGCATTTTTATTATCCAAATAATTTTAAATTGTGTAATATGCTTTACGTACAAGCATATTTCGTACTTAATTTAAACCTTTCTGTAAACCGGATTGTCGTATGGATTGCATTTTATTGTGCAACCAACGAATGAGTCGCTAACTCTGCTGAGTGGCAACACAGTAGTCACAGACTTGTTGTGACTTGCCAACCTTCCATCCGGTATGAGAGAATTGAGTAATCTTACGGTGTTTCTGTTTATTATGTTTGTTACTTTCACGGTCATTGAAGCGATAATAAATAAATTTGGTATAATTGAAGCTTACATACCGGGCTAACATCTAGACAAAAGAAAACCATTTTTCCTTCGGATACAGGGAAGTAATGCACAAAGAATAATTGATATTTTCATATCTGAGTCGTTGCATACGAAGTCGCTAATATAATTTTTTGATCAGTAAAACTCTTATGGAATTTTCAAACTTCATTTTTATACAGGATCCTTGACGCAGCCCGCTTGCCATCTGGCGATAGGCAGACGTTCTCTTAGCCTCGTTTTACGTACACCCACTTAATACATAGTAAAAGTGATTCAATAGATTACTTATACGTATTGTTCATTCAAATTGTTGGGGCACATTTGGATAAACAATGCGTATAAGAAATTAAAAGAATACATTTTTGATATGTTTATGAAATACCAAATTTGCCGTAGTCTGAATTTATCGAGATCATAACACGGGATTATTTATTAATGGAAATTAAGTGTTTATCGTTGTCTTAGTCCTTTGCTCGCTTTGTCCTTTGTTCTAGTAAGAAATGTATTACAGTAAACCAACAGTTAAACTCCAATTTCAAACATTTAATAAAAAAAATTCAAAATTTTGTATCAACTTGAGTTGCCAACGTGTTTTGTGGTGGTGGTGATATGAGAATGGATTGCACTTCTTACACTTAGCATAAAAAAGGTATGTCTTAAAAATCAGAATTTGTCGTTAATTCAGCAAAATAATTCATTACTTCCGTTTAAAGTAAAGTTACCAATTCGTCAATTCAATATATGAAATGATACGAGATATTTTTATGCAGGTTAATCCGCCCCTCAATTGAAGCCGGAAGTGAGTCCCACGCATTAATAAAACTTAAAGCCGTTTTCTCTTTTATATTCGGCAAATTTATATTTTTGTATGCGCCCAGATGCGTCCGTCAGAGGTATATGTACGAACACAAAGAGTCTTATGCGCTATCTGATGCAAGTATCGAGTAACAGCAGCTCCTTATTGCACTGCAATTACAAAGTGACCTAACTTAAAATTACCTCTTTTTGTCTATTACTTTTACACCTTCTCTGTAAAATCATAAATGCAAAGATTTGTTATCTTTCACTCTAATCCGTTGAAGCAATAGTAATGAAATTTAGAAATCATCTGTAGAGCTAGCTTATAAGATAAATAGATTGAGCTTAGTTGACGCGATCAATAGCAATAGCTTGTTTCGATGTTTTAAATATTTTGCAAATCGTTTTACGAGTTTAAGGGCCTGTTTCACAAGTTACCAATAAACTGCCAGTTAGCATATTCGGAACATATCTGACACATATCTCGGAATTTTGCTCTCTTTGTTTCTCAGGTTTCTGATAGGCTTATTCAGCACTTAAAGTCCCTAATAAGTTAACAGGTACATAATGTGGCTATTATTTTATTTATCGGCTGGAAAGCAAATACCTCTTTCAAAATGCTCGCGATTTTTTTTTTCAAATTTTAGAGTTTCTTTTTAGAGACTCTACTTAATTTATTTGTCGGTTAACTATCCTATCAGTAAGTAAGTCAGTACTTTATCAGTAACTTGTGAAATATGCCCTAAGAGATTGAGCCATAAATATTTACCTATAGACGGCGCGCTGTCGAGCCTGTTTCAACTGTCTAAACTTTACGGTATTTTTTTTACATTAGATTGCGGATATCAGTTTCGAAGAGCCCTATACGGATTTCGCACTTATACTCCATAGTGATAGAACATAATGCGTGTAGGCTGTGTAAATTCAGATATCTAACATTAGATTCATGTTTAAACAAGTTTAATGTGAACACGACTTCCATCTTCGAGTTGGTCTTGATAAGACGTGTGTCGATTGTTCCGTATTTAAAGTAATAAAAGAATTAATATAACATTATACAATAGTACAAAATAGTATTGTTCAATAAATTGCGCTGAACTGTGTTCTAGAATTGTGCTTAAAATTACCATAATTGTGAAGAAGTGAACGTAATTTACAAAAATATACTTCCTGTTTGATAATTCTGAGTTGTCATATAGGTGATCTCGAAACGAACTATTTAAAATTATACCCTACTGTCACAAAAATAAATATAAGAATTGGAACTAATAGTAATATTCGATCCTTGATAATAACGATGATTGGCGTAGTGGCGTGTGGAAACAAGCTTGAACTAGCGTAGTGGAATGTGTTCAAAACTGACTTAGGGAGTGGTTTTTTTTTTTTTTCTTTTATTATTTTGAATCTTTCTTTTTCATTTTTTCTTTTTATATTTCCGTATTTTTTGGACCTTTTATCCACTTAAAAGTATAATTTAAAATCTGGATTTCAAGTGAGGAAAGGAAAAAAGATAAAAAAATGTCAACTAAATTATCCTGGGGATGCTGCGAAAGTGGTTCTTTAGATGAAACTTACACCTGTTGTTCAGTGTGTAAAAAAGCTTATCATTATAAATGTTTATATATAAATGAACGTAAGACGTATCCTTCAACAGCTCAATTTTGTCTGGAATGGAAATGCCCTTTGTGTAAGCCAAAAAAGGTGAAGGGAGCTATATCAGAGTCACAAGTTAAAAAAACGTCAGGTATTGGAGATGACCTTAACATTATAAAAAGGTCCACAAAAAGACTTGCAAGTTCATCACCACCTGATGAGAATGTTGGCTCACAAATATCTTCAGAGCATATGAAGCAGATAATTTGCGATGTTATGGACTCCCGGCTAAATGATCTGATAACTGAACTGAAAAATACTGTTTCACAAACTTTAAACCATGAGTTACGATCTGTCCATGCTGAAATAAAAGATATCAAACAATCCATCTCCTTTTTGAGTAATCAATATGATGACCTTCTAAAAGAACACAAATCTAATTTAAACACTATCAAAAGCTTACAAGAGGAAAATGTCTGTATGGGTTCTACAATAAAAAGTCTAAATGAACGCATGGAGCAATTGGAACAACGAGCTCGTTCAAACAACATAGAAATCCAATGTGTTCCAGAAGAGAAGCAAGAAAATTTGTTGACAGTGATAACCCAACTGAGTAGCATCGTAGGTTGTAATGTCACGGAAGACAATATAGCAGGATGTACCCGTATTGCTAAATTTAATCATTCTAGCCCACGCCCACGATCTATCGTAGTGCAATTTACGTCACAAAGAACTAGAGATAGTCTCCTGGCAGCTTGTATTAAGTATAATAAAGCAAATCCAAACAATAAGCTCAACTCTGCTCACATTGGTATGGGAAGACAAAATCAACCTATTTATGTAATGGAACATCTATCCCCTTTAAATAAGGCATTACACGCTGCTGCGAGAATAAAATCTAAAGAAATAAATTATAAGTATGTTTGGGTTAGGAATGGTAAAATATTCATGAGAAAAAATGATACCTCTGATTATAAATTAATTAAAAACCTAGAATATTTGGAAAAACTAACATAAATTGTAACGATAGGCTTGTAACTATGGATAAATTTATTTTTAAGTTCTCGTCTATAACCATCTATTATCAAAATGTTCGGGGTTTAAGAACAAAAACACAAGACTTTTATTGTAACTTATCAATATGTAATTCAGATATTATAATATTAACCGAAACATGGTTAAACGAAAGTGTTCACAGTGCAGAACTGTTTAGCTCAGAATATATAGTTTATAGAAGAGATCGTACAATTAATTATCGTAACAAAAAGAAGGATGGCGGTGGCGTGCTAATCGCTATTAAAAAGAAAATTCATTCTAAGTGTATGAAGGATTGGCAAAGCGAATGTGAAGATCTATGGGTTGTAATTGACATACCAGTCAATAAACATAGTCAGCTCAGCTTAGTCTTATGTGGAGTATATCTACCACCACCTGTAGACAAATCATTGTTAGAAACATTTCTAGCTAATTGTAACCGGGTATCAGAATTTCATAGTTTTAACACTTGCTTTATTGGTGATTTCAATCTGGGTACAATATTTTCGGATAATTCGGGATTACCAAAAGCTCTGCAAACCACTCCTTTATCACGATCACTATTGGACTTTTGTGCAATAAATAACTTACGACAATATAACAATATTCTAAATAAAAGTAACAGAATCCTAGACCTAGTACTAACAGACCTTACTATATGTAAAGTAACCAATGCTACATATAATTTATGTAAAATTGATCCATTGCACCCAGTGTTAGATATAGTATTTTCTATTATAAAATCAGAAAGACTAAAGTTACAAAAACAAAATAAGCACCGAAATTTCTACCAAGCTGATTACAATTCTATCAATAGGTATTTAGCTAATATTGATTGGAATTCGCAATTTCACAAATGTAATTCGATAGACGAAATGGTAACGATTTTCTATAATATTCTGAACACATCCATTGAAACTTTTGTACCCTTCATTAAACCTAAGAATAATAAATACCCACAATGGTTAAATTCAAATTTTGCTAGACGTCTACGTGAAAAAAAGAAACTAGAAATACGATACAAAAAATATAAAAATCCCATGGATGAAATTTCTCTGCGTGTCCTTAGTAAGCGCTGCAAAAAATTAGCCTCTGAATCATTTCGTACGTACCTTATGAACACTGAGCATAATATACAAATTAATCCAAAAAGTTTTTTTAGTTTTATTAAAATTATGAAAGATAGCTGTAGTTCATATCCAAATACCATGTGCAATAATAATACGATCGCGACAAATGGACAGGATATTTGTAATCTCTTTGCTCAATATTTTGTTTCGGCTTGTAAGGATTTGAACAATCCGTATAACCCACTAAAAATTGACCACTACCTCAAAATGGCATTGAATAATAGCTATAATAATAACGTACTGTGTTCTATTAATATTACAGAAACAGATATATTATCAAGACTAAAGGCAGTAGACATATCGAAAGGTGCTGGTCCCGATAATATTCCACCCATTTTTATTGTCCATTGTGCTCACAACCTCTATGTCCCACTTCACTTTTTATTTAATATGTCAATGAAATGGGGTATATTTCCAACTGCATGGAAAATGGCCAAAATAGTTCCTGTCTATAAAAGCGACGATGAAGCATGTGTAAAAAATTACCGGCCTATTTCCATTTTATCCCAATTCGCTAAAATATTTGAAGATATTATTTGCCCCGTTATTAATTTCCATTTTAAGAACTTTTTAACAGAGCATCAGCATGGATTTGTTAGGGGTAGATCCACAGTTACAAATCTCGTTACTTTTACGGAAACTGTAATTCAAGCTGTTGACCAACGCTGTCAAGTAGATGCCATATACACGGATCTAAGTAAAGCATTTGACCGTGTATCTCATAAAATTCTGCTTCATAAGCTATCATTTTACGGTTTTACTGGCCGACTCTTAGAATGGCTAGCTTCCTACCTGGCACAAAGATCATTCAATGTGGTGCTAAATGGTTACAAGTCAGAAACTCATTACATAACCTCCGGAGTACCCCAAGGTTCCCATTTAGGACCAACTCTGTTTAACATTTTTATTAATGATATTTTTGTGTGTTTCAAGCATTCCGTCCCTTTTCTTTTTGCCGACGACCTCAAATTTATTAGAACACTTAGATCTTCTAACGATATAAAGTTACTGCAAACCGACATAAATAGTTTAGTAGACTGGTGTACGGATAATAATATGAGTCTTAATATTGATAAATGTCAACACATAAAATTTACTCGCAAGAATATTGTGATTCCTTCTTCTTATAAAATTAATAATAATATCCTATTAGAAGTCAATACTATTAAGGATTTAGGCATCATTTTGGATGTTAAGTTAACTTTTCTGCCACATTTAGATAGTATGATAAAAAAGGCATCAAAAAGTCTGGGGTTTGTTATACGTATGTCAAAAAACTTTTTCAGACCTAATAAAAAAATTCTACTTTATAACAGTTTCGTTAGAAGTATCTTAGAGTATGGTAGTGTCGTTTGGCGTCCACATTATGCGACTCATATGCTACGTATAGAGCGAGTACAAAAGCGTTTCATGTGGCACCTTGCATTTTCTATAGGAGCAACTAGGCGCTTAAATTCTTATAATAAAAGACTTAAGTACTTTAACATGAAAACACTAAACTCTCGATGTAACCTATTGGATGTTATGTTTTTTTACAAAATATTGCGTAATAAAATCGACTGTCCACATCTTTTAAAATGCTTTAGTTTTCGTGTCCCTCGAAAGTATCCGCGAAGCCAAATTTTGCCACTATCCATACCATTTCGTCGCACTGTGCTAGGGGCTAACTCTACTATTCCGCGCCTAGGTCGCCTAGTAAACGAGTTTAGTGGAAAAGTAGACATTTTCGGTGATTCTTTTGTTACCTTTAAGAATAAAATCAGTCGACAACTCTAATATACTTTGTCTAACAAAAAAATAAAAAAAAACAAAGCATTGCATGTTGTGTTTACCTTAATATAGTTAAGTAATTAGCATTAATTTAGTATATATTATTATAAGTAAGAATGATTATATTAACTGCTGGTGAGCCTAATAAAGAGAAAAAAAAAAAAAAAAACACGAACCACTATATAATAGGACATCTAGTAGCCGTTATAGTCAACGCTCAGGACAAGATTGACTTCGACGAGGTACCTTCCGCTATTTAAAGAAACTATCTACTTAGATTTAAATATTTTTGAAATTACAAAATACTAAAGAAACAACGATTGACATTTGTCTGTTTCCGTTTCTATGATTTAAGTGACTCTATTTGTTTTTTGTTAGGTTATATCACTTTAGTCTTCAGTGATATGACGCAAGCCTCGTTCGGACGGGTGGATATTGCGTAACCCAATTAATAACGTACTGATACGATATGAATATATTACAGTCTGGTGCTGACTGATGTAACAGTCGCTGAACACGGCGAACAGTTCGATTCCACGTTATCCTCGCATCTTGATTGATATTCACCGAACACCCGTTTAGGTAACACGTTACCTGTAACAGACACGGTAAAATGCGTCCTACTTGTGTTGTACTTAAAGTTGATATCGTAAGAGGTATACTTGGGATAAATGCAGGCAGCGTGTCGTGAAGGCCGAGGTTGACTCGGTCCAAAATGAGTTCCGCTTTCCCATATATTGTGCTCGACGCGACCTTACTTTGGATATAAAAGAAATAAAGTGTTTAATAAACAGTACTACCGACAACGTGGTATTACGCTTTATCTAAATTTTAATCTAGTGTACGTTATGTGATACCATGTGGTATCCGGCGTAATAGAATAGACTAAGGTCTGGTTAGGTTAGTAAGCCCTGTGTGGTATTCGGCTGAGAAATAGACCCTCATTTCTTACCCTGTTGTCGTACAACTAAGGTAAGATGACGTCAGGCCGATGACCGGTCGTATACCTAGCCAAATTATGTGACAACATGTCTATTACATAGTGTGCCGACCCCTCTTAAAGTGAAATAAGAGCGGGAGGACGATGATGAAAATCAACGTATGTGAATAAACACAAATCTAAAGATAGCTTTGAATTTGACACACTACAATATCGCGTGCGCCGTGTCTGACATTTTTAGTTTGAATCAAAAGAAAAAACGAGAAAATCAAAAACACCGCGGCTGCGACGTTGCGTTTGAATCAATTTTCTATCGCTTTAAGCTCCACAAATATAATTCTCTCGGATGTAATTCAATTTGAAATATGAATATAAGAATACGTTAAGATAAATAGCGGCAGTAAGTTGACGTGTTGGAGCGTTTCCCGGATATAAAATGTCCCGTGGGGCTTGTATGTTGGAGACGACAATATATTTTCCCAACTCTATCGAGGTGGATTGGCTGAGGTATTTCTGTTAACATTGTATATTGTAATGACAAGCTAAAGAGACTCATAACTGTTTCCACTGGAGCAATATTGATGGTATTTGCTACTTCTAAATTTTATACAGAGAGTTTATAGCTACAAAAGAGTCTCTGTTATGTCATATATCCATCTTTTATATGTAACTTGCTACAAAGGTTATATTCTTGTTTTGCTATAACCCGCGTTTGTTAAAAAAATCTATGTAATGTTAAATGTAGAAAGAACCCCCGTTCTCATACCTTATATAAGCAGAATTAGTTACCACGCGTATCACAAGATACCACCACCAACAGCACACTACACATATTCACTACGACAATCTCAACTATAGTTTCACCCCGTAAACGAAGCATCGTCAGGAGATAAGCTTCACGAAAAAATCGCCAACAATATTATATACAAATAGTTCAACCGCCACCATTAATTTTGCCCCCAAACAAGCTTTGCTTTGCTTTGCGATTTAACAAAAAAAATCTATCATAACTTTTGTACTATGGAATTACGGAAAGTAACCCCTACTTCTATAAATTCAATAACTTACTACTTTTTTAAACGGATATATGAATACGTTATTAAGTAACCAGTTAAACCTTATCCTAGAATATCTAAGAAGTTATTGCAATATTAAAACTAATTATCGCAATATTAGGAGAAGGATGGTCGAAAATAGATACAGCAACTTGTTACCAGGTCAGCCATTTAATTAATAGGTAAGATATTTGATACTGGATTTAATGAAATTTGAAATAACAGGTGTCGATAAACCATATGAAAGTCAGTTCTCGCACACTATCATCTCGAACTACAATTTATCTTAATTCTGCTCAGTAAAATGGTTTTCGATTAGAGAATAATATTGTTTTATCGCATTCCTCGCTGGTTTATTACAACTTTCACACTAAATCATACGATTGTTTTTATATTTTAAACTGATGGTAAAGATATTAAAACTTAGATAACAATGATTTGAAAATGTAACATTTGTTTGATTATTAATGGAATCGCTTTTAGAAGTCTTTCAGGAAAATTTGATTGAAAATTGTATATGACTGACTGCGTGTACTGGCAAACGTTTTGTGATATAAATTATTGCTGCTCCTCTCCTATTCATCTTAGCGTAATGTAATTTTTATTTAGAACTTTTAAAAGGGAATAATTTTGTAGTACATGATTTTTGAATAACTTTCGTCGTGTACTTAGCGAACGCAAGGAAAGCTTTAAATTTTACCGTTTTCGTAATTATTTTTTATTTAGCTCCTCTCCTATTCATGTTAGCGTGATGTTATGTCTATAGCGTTCCTAGATAAATGGACTATCTTACAATAAAATAATTTTTCAAATCGGTCCAGTAGTTCCTGAGATTAATACGTTCAAATAGTCAAACGACATACTCATCGGCTTCATATATTAATATGTCAAATCGGTCAGTAGTTCCTGAGATTAGCGCGTTCAAACAAACAAACTCTTTAACTTTATATATTAGTATAGATATCTCAGGCGTAAACACAACATGTACGCATTTTCAACACAATAAAGGTTACTTATTTTATCATTATTGCACTTTAAATAAACACAAGCACTGTATTTATATTTTTTAATACTATTAAAATAAATAATTTATAAAATTAGGCGTTACTTTGCGGCGACCCATAATACAAAATTAATAATCAAATTATTTTGTTATAATCTGCGATGAAGTAAAATAGAAAATATATATAATGCTAAATGTAGAGTGGACAATCCATTTTCATACCTGTTACATGCAGGATTCGTAAAAACACATGTACAAACCTCCACCACCGCCACCACAATACACAAGCACTACACACATTCACTATCACAAACTCAACAATCGTTTCGACCCGCAACCGAATCTTCAGGAGATAGACTCCACGTCAAAATCACAAGGCTTTGCAATGTATTTATTACTCTACATTTAGCATTATATATATTTTCTATTTAACTTCGTCGTGGATTACAGCAAAACAATTTTATTATTACTTTTTTACTATTATAATCAGTAGCAAGTATATTGTGAAACTTACGTGATATTTTGTCAAACAAATTTATTAAATGACACCGTTGAAGCATTAAGAGCCGTCCGCGGAAATATTAATGGATCTTAAATCTTACCTGTGAATACTTTATATACAAAAATAGAGCGTGCCTTGAACGGCCCGCAGGAACGTGACAGTTGTGTTTAACACAAGCTGTACCTGCGATTTCGTTCACATTAACTTCAATGTTACAATACCCATCAATTATGAAATATTTGTTTGTATTCCCCTATATGACACGGGAATTTAAGCCCTGTAGCTTCTATAGAGATTCTCTATAGGGCTGTTCCCCGTGGTAACACCGTGCGACTCTTTCGAGGTCACGGGTTCGAAACCGGGCAGACACCAATGAGTTTTTCTGTCAAAAACTTATGTGTCTAATGTGACAAGAGGGCTGGCTCCGTTTTCGCACAAAGAATCAGCTTAGCGATTCAGCGCGGAAACGCTGCCAGCTTTCTTGAGACCATTCCACGTGGGCATGATTTGTATAGTCCTAGCGTGTAAGTAATTTAAGATATATATAACTTGTACATTTATGTACTTGTAAATAAAAAAAATAAAAAAAATGTGTCTAATTGATAATTGCAATTTATCACACGCTTTTCGGTGAAGGAAAACATCGTGAGGAAACCTGCGTATCTCTAGAGAATTCTGGAGATATGTGTATCCCACCAATCCGCATTGGAGCAGCGTGGTAGATCGTAGCTCCAATCCTTCTCTCCAAAAACGGAGAGATGATTCCCAACAGTGGGATAGGAATAGGCCGCTACTTTTATAAGCTTCATTTGTATATAATTTTGTCAATTTTATTCTAGCGAGTTAAACGTGATAACATAACAGACAGACCGACATATTTATACCTTATAGATATTTATAGCCTTTCGCATTTACAATATTAATAATGATTTGTCATTTTTAAACTATTCATATTTCATAATATAAACATAAAGTAAACTTTATACGTAGCCATGAACAAATCGCGTGCACGGAGGAATGCATGATTAGCTATAATTAAAGCGCCTCACAATAAAATTGATGTTTAATATGTGATAATACCTTCGCCCTTACTGTACGAAGGCGCCAGTATTCGAACCAGCAGTAGAGTTGACGTTTTAAGATTACTTCCTTAATAGTTTATTTGTATGAGGATATTTTGTAATTGAATTCAAATTGGAATAGTTACGAGTGATTACACTTGTCCTTTTTTACAACGGTATAAAACATCACTCTCAATTTATACTCAGCACTCTGGTCGTTATTCCGGTTCTAAATGTAATATTTCTAATTATTCCGACGCATACCATGCGTTGGTCAGTTTTTATCGGCTCACTGGCATTAGTGCCACTTAAGTGGTGAATGCAAAAAAAACCTCTTAGCCAAGACAACTTTTTATTAAAAAGTAACCTTGTTGATACCTTGCCTTATGGAATGGAAAAAAAAATTACACTTAAGTAAGGTGTGCTAAGTTTGTTGTATCAAATAAACTTCTTAAAACCTACCAGAATAAAGCTTATTTTCAATTTCAAGTCTTTACAATCGTTTCAAACGTTTAGAGATAAATTCTCATAGCAAAGCGTGACTAAACGCACGGGAATTTACGTTACTTTTGATATTTCATGGAAAAACAAATCAAAAGATTTCGAAGTATTTGCTACTGCACTGCTGCCCATTTCACTTGGTATTAGTTTTATCGAAATAAGAGTAATAATAAATATACTACTTTTTTTTAATGGTTCAGTTTGATATTGAAATAGAAGAAAATGAACGATTGAAAGTTACCTTGTAGATATAATATATTTAGAATCGCTTCATTTTTATTTTTAGTACTACAATTCTAAGCATTTTTTTTTTTAATTTGTTGCATTGGTCTCAATGTATCGTTTTGAAAATTTAATTAATTCTTTCATTGATGTTTTTTAATTTAATTTTTTCAATATAATGCTTCCAGATTTATTTATCGCAGATGACAGATTTATCCCAAATACACATGGCTAAAGGTACTAAACTTAGAAAGAGTTGCATAAATACTTTCATTACTTTGTAAAATCTCAGCGCAAGAAATAGTGACTTAATTTGCTGTGATCTCCAATAAAAATGTCAACGAGATAAAATATATCGACAGCCACAATTGGCGAGCGACGAAAGGTCGATGAAACGTGACCAATTGACAACGGTGGAGTAGTTTTTCGAAAATAATACATTTTTCCGCACTTCCGAAAGTGATTTATAGGACAATTGAAAATATATCGATATATAAGTAACTAGAGGTCCTTAGAGGCTTCGTTAGCCTCGACTTTATACCCAACTAACTTAACTTTGCATATTTTAGTTAGCTCACAAAGCTTAGTTTGCATAGGTTGCAGTCTTCAACAAGTATAAAAAACTGCGTTACCTAAGCAAGCTAAACTAAACTAACTTAGCTTTGCTCTTGTTCTGCAACCCGCTTTAGATTTAAGATACCCTAATACTATATTGTTTTTCATATTCCCGATGACAACGGAAATTTTTTATTGTATGTATTTGCCCTTACTTTATCTACATAGCGCGAGAACATCGTTAAATCGTCGAACAACATTAACCGTGATAAAGACAGACAGACAAACAGACAAAAAGACAGGACGACAGTTTTATAAGAAACAAACAAATAATATAATAGTTAAAATCTGTCTGATAAGGTTAGCAAAAAGACCTAGTTCCGACATAGATTAAATTGATTATTATCTTTGATTTGCATTATTTAAACCCAATTCCATATTTTCGCCTTTTTACTCTTTATATTTTTCAAATAGCAACTATACTATAGTGGTTTTACATAATAAGAGTCCAAGTGCACAATTAAGGTACGGTTTCCCATGATTAGCAACCCACATGCGTTTAATGCGTCCATATACGGTAGTGTAATGGCAAATGAGACAAAGAAATCTATGACATTATTTGAATATCACATTGAGAAATGTCTTTGTAGTTGGTATAAAGAATTTGTTATTGAACACTCTGTCTGTTTACTTAGAGTTAAGTTATCTATTCCTAACTACTTATAATACTTATAAGTTATCTTTGAGAAATGTTTTACTTAGAACATTTCTTATTGATAAATAATTGGGAGCTTTTTCTGTTCCAATAACAATATATTACAGATGTTATTGACGTCTGAGGCATCAATATCCCTGATGAAGACGTACAGCTGTCAACTCTACTTTATCGTCGCTCATAAATACACGGTGTGGCTCCCGTCGTGGCCCTTTTTTCGAACTTATCAATAACACATTCATTTCATTCATTTAAAATGTGTCAATAGATAAGATACAACATTAAGAAACGTGGTACCGAGAACCAGCGGAATTTATTGTGTGGTCAATGTACTATACATTATCACGTTTGCCAGAGTGAGATTATTATGCCCTTTCTAATTACTTAATATGTAAGTACGAAGCGAGACTCATTAGGTTTAACAATGAGATAACATTACACCTATCAAATATAAAGAGAATTTAAGGTACGATATACAGTTATTTGGAGCGGTCCTTATTACGGGTGTGCCGCAAGGGTCATCCTCAGGGCCTTTATTGTTTTTAATGTAAACAAATGATTTAAAATTTTGGTTGAGTATATTTTCGCTATTTTTACTTATAAATAATTGGTATACCAATATCCGCTAAACTTGTCTAAAGTCGATGGGTGTGACGAACCTGTGAGACTAGTACCGACCGGATAGCGAGCATTGTTGTGCGATATTTGAAAGGAATGTCATGCAGCGGGTTGTGTTCAGCCGGTTATATTGAGGGTTGCTCGGAGCAGGTTGTTTTTGTTAGGACGGTGTGTTGTCACGCTGCCGGCGCCGCGCGCCCGGTGTAATATGAAACTACCACATGTTTGTATATATTCCAGAATACAGCACGATGTGTGTGTTTTTTTCAACCGTTCGACTCGCTAACATCCAAATAAATTTATTAAAAAAAAAAAGTTTGTCTGCTTGTCCCTTATAGACTCCGAAATGAATGGACCGTTTTTAATGAAATTTTCAGATAGTTCTTTAGATTTACTCAGCGGATGTTTCGTTAGTTTTGACAGTTAATTTTTTTATAACTGTATAATTACAATCTAGTTTAGTCCACTATGCAGAGCTTAATTCAAAGATATTTTAATAATATTAATTAATAAATTATTCTTGAATGAAGGCCTGGAAATGGACATACTAGTTTGTTATAAAAAACAAAGGTAGAAACGAAGGTGTTTCAGGTGTTGGTGTTGTGAGACCACATCGGTAAAAATGCAGCGTTATACCTTCTAGATCATGAAAATGTGAATAGATGATCAGATAAGTCTCTGTCTGGAATAAACTCTTTTGCTTCGGTTAAATTTCATGGTCCAATCATCCATCCACACCCAAGAGTTTGACTAAAAATAAACATTTATATGTATAAAGATAAATACCTATTTAATACTAAATGTACCCAGCACTTCGTATGCCCCAGTTTACGCGTTAAAGTACCCTTAACTATGCAATATGCGTCTATTTCTTATTTCAAAAAGTTAGTCTATATATTAGCTCGGTGCGCAAATGTTAATTTCAAAAGAGTCGACGAAAAATATTTTACTAATATTTATATTATAAAAGAGAAACTACGAAACCCATACGAGCGTGAAATTGCCATAAATAACGATTTCAGTTAATTTTTAAGACTTCTTTACAGTCTGCGCTCTATTGAGCCGTTATTGCGACCTATTATAGCAATATTCCATTTTCGCACTATTTAAGCTATGAACGCTTTTATGAATATGATTTACTTATTAAACGAATGTAAGCATTTATATTTATTAAGTAAGCTGCGATAGCCCAGCAGTAACACTTTCGAGGATGTTACGGGTTCGAACCCGGGCAGACACCAATGAGTTTTTCTGTTAAACTTATGTGTCTAATTGATAATTGCAATTTATCACAGGCTTTCCGATGAAGGAAAAAATCGTGAGGAAATCTGCATATCTCTAGAGAATTCTGGTGATACGTGTAAACTACCAATCCACATTGGAGCAGCGTGGTAGGTCTTAGCTCCAATCCTTCTCTCCAAAAACGGAGAGAAGAGGCCTATTCTCAGCAAAGGGATAATAACAGGTCACTACTTAATAAATTAGAAAGAGTAACTTAATCTTAAAAGATACATTACGGACTCTTTTGTAAGGCATGAAAGATTTTTTTTTTGTTAAACTAATAGGGCATTTTTTTCTATAAATGCACCCAGGCTGCTTAAATTTTTTAAAAATTTCTATACGTATCGTCATTTTCCAACTAATTTACACAAAATCTTAATAACGTCATACATATATGTGTACATACGTACTTTAAAAGCTTTATTTATATATGCTTTTATATATTTAAACTGTTATATAGTATAGTATAGTAGTATTGAATAAAGTATCCAAAATAATTTACTTTTGACAATAATTTATAGAATTAGGCGTTACTTTGCGGAGATCCATAATACAAAAGTAATAATAAAATTATTTTGCTATAATCCGCGATGAAGTAAAATAGAAAATACTCCACTCCACGACCAAAATCGCAAAGCCAAAAGCTTTGCGATTTTGGTCGTGGAGTCTATCTCCTGACGATGCTTCGGTTGCGGGGCGAAACGATTGTTGAGTTTGTGATAGTGAACGTATATAGTGCTTGTGTATCACGGTGGCGGTGGTGGAGGTGTGTGCATGTGTTTTTTACGACTCCTGCATGTATCAGGTATGATAACCGATTGTCCACTCTGCATTAAGCATTATATATATTTTCTATTTTACTTCATCGCGGATTATAGCAAAATAATTTTATTATTACTTTTACTTTTGACAAAGAATATCGTTCGCAATTGAAAAAACAAAACTGTTAGAGCGAATCAAGACGGCTCAGTTGAAGCGTGACCAATGTTTTTTTCAAAATATCCCGTTGAAATGCTGCCAGCGATAACAATCATTTTATTCTGAATATTTTATTGTACGCTTTAAGAATTTCGGCCCATTGAATTTACATTAGTTAATCTCAGTTTTACAAACTGAAGTTCGGTAAAACATACTTTTATAGGAAACAAAAGTAATAATAAAATTATTTTGCTATAATCCGCGATTCTCGATCGAAGAATCGCGGATTATAGCAAAATAATTTTATTTTTTATTATTACTTTTGTATTATGGATCTCCGCAAAGTAACGCCTAATTCTATAATTTATAGGAAACGTAAAATCGAACATCCGTTTGTGGGTACCGAAAAAATTGTACTAAATTTATAATGTCAGTATCAGATTCATGTTTATGATTCCAGTTTTAGTGTGTAAGTCAACACAGGCGTGTTTAGTTTCGTCAACGCTTTCCCACACAAAACTGTTAAAGGATAACAAACAGACACGTCGACCGTCCGTTCGTGCAATGTTTCTATCTCACAACGTGAGAGGAAGTTTTTATGTATGTAAAGTAAACTTACCGGTCTCTGGCTATTATTGTTAATAGAGAAACAAACTCGGATGTGTGTAACAAATTATATCTAAAAAAATTTGATGTATGTGAGGTCTCTGTAACAGTAGGCCCATTTTTGGCAATCTCCTTTAGGGAATAGGTAAACATTTTTTAAACTACGCAGTATCTGTACACACAATTGACTGGCCCGTGGGCGTAGTGGATAGTGATCCTACCTTTAGCTCCGCGGGTCGCAGGTTCGATTCCCGCCGAGGGCCAACATGTTCTATAAATGAATTTGTTGGTCTTTGAGCCTGGGTGTATATTTGTATTTAAGTATGTATTTAAAAAATATATAAGTACATATTCACCAGTTGTCTGCCTACCATAACACAAGTATTAAGTTACTTACTTTGGGGGCGGACGACCGTGTTTGTAAGTGTCCCATATATTTATTATTAAACATAAAGCTTCAATCACGGTCTACAAATTACTCATTAATGCAAGCAGATGTGGCGTGGGCGGTGTTCCCATGGTTGAGAAAGCATCCCGGCTGGCCGTGGGCCCGGACCCCAGGATGGGCCCGGTCGGTCGTTCACCCCGCCCCCGACTCGCCTTATCGTAGCCCGACCTCCCGACACAGCATCCGTCCAACTTACGACCCCTTAGCGATGCACCGACATCTCCATTGTTACTATCATAATTATATATTCATAAATATTTGATATACGATTCTATAATAAAAATTCAACAATTCCATTACAGCTATTAAAAAGAACTATTTGAAAGGAATCCAATACAAAAATCCTACTTTAGAGGACTATATGAATGGATTTAGCTACTCTCGAACGTTGATGGTTACGACGAAATGTAATAACTAATTATACGAATATAATTAATAAGTATTTATTGAATTATTTTGCTATAATTGCGTATTATAATTAATTAATTTTATTGTTGCACTATTGAACTCCGGGAAATAACGCCTACTTCTATAAATAATGGAAAAGAGCTATCGCCGAGTTTCTTACTGGTTCTTTTCGGTAGAAGCAACATTGCAAACCAGCAGAGTTGACGGTTCTGAAGCATTTGCTTACAAGTTTACTTGAGGAATAGTTTGAGTTTGAGCTTAATGTACTATGTAAATGAACAATTATGTATGCAGTATGCAGTCTGCAGTAATATTATGGAAATAATGATATTTGCAATGATTATAATATAATTAGCCGCGCGAGAAACAATGTAGTCGCCAATAGCGGTCAAGTTCGATTGCGCATTCTTGACACTAGATTCTTAACAAATTGATTTGGAAATAATTATATAAAATATGATTTTACAAGTCCTTTTTTTAAGTCCTAAATATTCATAGCCTCTATACTATCCTATATTTCTAAATATTATTGTATAAAGATTTCTTATTACATTTTGTATGTAATAAGCTAGCGTCTACACATGTTTGTTTTCCCATCTCCGCTGGCGCGCATTAGCTTAAATTTAGCGATAACTAAGATGAATTATGAAAGTAATTAAAGTCTAAAGGATCCAAACGTTACAAAGAGAAATGATAACATAACTTGGTTAAGATAACTTAACAACGTATTTATGTTGATAACGATTAGTATTATTTCCATCTAAATAGTTTTTAAATACAGCGTTGTACGTGACTATTTATTAAACGTCACAATGGGGGTACTAATCCTTAAAAGGTAAATAAATCCGTTTTGAATGCTTCTGTTATAAAGGGATTAGGCAGCTTTTTCGATGAAAGCTTCCAAGCTTGAATTTATTTTATATTTCCCAGAATAATCGTCATATTTCAACATATTCACACAAAACCTTAACTAATTTTCCTGTAAAAGTTTTAACGTGAATCACGGTGTATATTCAGATTTAAAATAAGTATTCTTAATTCAAGTAAACTTGCAAGTGTTTTGAATCGTCAACTCTACTGCTGGTTTGGAAAGTTGTGAACGGAAAGCTATCCGTGTTTGACCTACCGAAAAGAGCCAGCAAAAAACTCGGCGGTTGTTCTTTTCATAATATAATTCTTATAACTAGTTACTTTTAGTCGTTACCGTCTTGTACAGGATCGATTCTATTATTGTCTATGTCATCGACATCGACAGTATAGTAGTAGGCTTTCTGTATCAGCCTCCTTTTAATAACTATTAATTTGTTGTTAAGTAGGTAATGGCAAAAAACTTTAATGAAGACTCTTAATAAAATCATTAAGATTATTAGTGGGTTTCCACTAACATGAAAATTAGTTTAAGTTTTTTTAGTTCAGTTTATCGCGAACAGATGTTGCGATGTTGTAGTAATAGATCAATGTAAGTCATCTATTATTCATGTACATTAATATTAATGGCTATAAATATACCTCAGTACGCATATTTAACCGCGACACAGACTGCATCACATACTAGTTGTATTTAATTCCCATGTCAATGACCTGGTGATCGGTTTGTCTCATGTAAAACATTAACAAATAGGAGCCTACTGAATTAATTTATTGTAATATAACCAGTATATTAATATACATATATGACATTATCATATATTATAAGTTGATAGTCCAGGTTAGGTATTATAAATCGAAATAATCAGTTGGCTTCAAAATAGCCTAAACAAAATGGTGCGCAAAAAAACCAAAATGCAAATAAAAAAAAACTTACTAAAGTGCATTAAAAACCACTTTCATTTAATTTGCAATTTTATTTTTGAAAAAACTTTACGCATCAACTGCTGTAAGTCAGTTACGGAAACGAGTATGGTTATAACATGTAGTTATGTTTTTCTGTGCTGTTTATTAAAATTTCCCATATGGCCTGGTAGACATATCCGCCAAAAACTTTAGAAAGTTGTCAATTATGTCCGACGTTGTGTCGCCATTCGTCTAAACGCATCCTGGCGCTAGACTTAAACAAGACAAAAGACAGTCAGTGACAAGTTGGCATGCTATGTTTTCCCTATTAATGAAGAAAAACGGGATTTTGCTATCCTATCCTAGCTGTTTTGACGCCTTCGCCCGCGTAGAAATCAATGTGTCACTAATATGTATTTCAGTCGATGTACAAAAGAACATAATGTATTAACTTAAACCTTTAATCTTTTAGTAAAAACGATCCAAAAAACCGATGAACAGATTTTCATCCACCCAAACCCCCTTATAGTGGCCGCGTCCAACTATAAGGTGTTCAGGCACCCCAACAAGATTCACAGGCGCCCGAAGAGCGTCCTTAACGACCCCGACGATGCTATCACAGCATCCAACAAGATACACACATTACATTCACACAAACAGCGTCTTCGCCGGCGAAGACGAGGTCCCCGCTTGCTTGTGTCAAGCGGCCGCAGCCCTCTGCCGCGGCCGCCGTGACGCAGACTTCTTCCAAGTCATTTATTAGATGCAGCCCTCCAAAAACGCGCCGCCTTAAGCCGAGGTTCGGTCTCGCAGGAGACACCCTTAAGGCGACGGCCCCTGTAGGGCGGGTGCGAATAATGCACTCGCTTGTACCATTCATTTCTCCCCGGCGATGCTTCCGCGCTCGCCCGTCTTATCTGTGACGCTGTCAAAGCCATTAGGGCTAACAGTATTAGTCAAATTCGAAAAAAAAAAAAGATGAACAGATCTCGAGAAAATCGATCTTACACAGACAGACAGCTTTCGGGAACTTTGGTTTATAATATGTATAGATGTGTGCCCGGTATATAAGCTCAGATGAAATTTGGTTAAATTGGAACTTATAGCATAAGCGATATAGATATATCGCACCAGCGGCTAAGCTACGAAAGGGCAGACTTTCGTATTTATCATATTAGTACGGTTTGGTATAAATAGTGCATTTGAAGTGCGCTTGTCTCGTTAGAAATGCGCGGCTCGTGCGTCAGTCGCCGCTCTACGGGGAGCTTTGGATTAAAACGTGACTCTATGTGGCCACGACTTAACCTCTGTGGGAATACGGAGTGTAAGGGGAAAGTTCGTCCCGAGCTGTCCTACAGTCCTATACCTCTGTGAATCTAGTTGACTATTTCATATGAATATTGAATATAAAACCTGTGAGAGCCCGGCGGTGAGACCGTAAGACTCTTTCAGGAGATCATGAGTTCAAACCTGATTATCTCTTTAGAGAAGTCTACGGATATATAACCAACCATTCCGCATGGGAGCAGCGTAGTAAGTCGTTAAGTAGCTTCAATCCTTCGCTTCAAAACGGAGCGAGGAGGCCCAGCGGTGGGATAGTCACATGTCATTACTTTTATATTGGATATTTTTTAGGTGTCTATATCGAGACCGAAATCACAGAAATATCAACTTGCGCCTCCACTGAAATAGATCGCTCGATAATGCCTAAACTGTATCTGCCGCCAGTTGACCCAGTCTCCACTATTCCGGACTACACAGTTAAGCACTTACACTTAAATATAACTGGCATTGCTGTCACTAATGACTTCAGTTTCCTATTTTATAGCAACACTGTCGTGAAAAAAGAATTTCGCAACTTTTTTGAGGGACATCACTTTGCCGCTGAAGTTTTCCTGTGGAGCCTTTCTAATGCTAAAAGTGTTCACTTTATTCATAAACTTCAACATGACCAACTTTAATCGTATTGCATCAAAATTATTTCACCAAGTAAACCGTGAAAGGTTATAGACACACAGCCTTTTTATTTATAATATTAGTATGGATTAGTGAAACACTTTACCTCCGACCAATTCTGTAGCAGTTTAATTCCACAAACTAACTCCTTCTTATGTGAATTAGTATGTAAGTATGTGCAATCAGTGCTTGAATCTTATATATGTAAACACTTCGAAATCTTTACGAAATGTGTCTACAACAATACGTTTTGTTTAACGAAACTGCAAATTTGTAATAAAATCCACAACACTCATAACAAGCGGATTGGAAACCGAAATAAAATCGACATTTACATTCTCCGAATGCGGCGGAGGCTATTGAGATAAAGGTTTTGTATCATTTATTTGGGCAACAATTTTCGACAATCTGTTTGTATAAAAAGTATATGTTTTAGTACGTATAGTATATTATTTGATACACTATGCATACAAATATTATACATGCAACAATATATCTTTCTGTGTGTTACGCTTCGACTCCAATTCAAACCTGAAGTCACGAATTTTCGTAAAGCATTCGAAGTCAGGTCAAAATCCGCGCGTGTGTTCCAAGGCCGCGGTCAAATTTCACGCAGGTTTACAAATTGAAGGCCACGGTCGGTTTCATTTACTACGCGAATATTATGAATGAAGAACACAGTGAAGTCACGGAAAATCTTTTAAGGGTGTAATTTTTTTAACAGAAGAAATTTTTAGGTTTACCTACGCAGCGGTTGAAACTAAAGTTGTTGAAGTACCATCTTAGAGAATAAGTTAAACTATTTGCAATTATAAATGTTTTAATACAACAAATATGAAAATATTTGCTTGTATTATAAGAATCACAGTTTTATACTGATTGGATAAGTTATCTTTATTCCTTTGAAGGAATTAAAAAAGAGAGCATTAATCATTCTGTACCAATTTGACTGCAAACAACATTTAACAACACGTCGTGTAAGTAACATTTGGGACGCGAAGAAACCGTTGCGAAATAACAAGAGTATAGTGTCTGTCTGTCGAGCACATGTGACCAATTACTGTGAACGACAGTACTGTGTGCCGTTACTGGTGAGCCCGCGGCTGCGCACGCGCACCGCCGCATCTGGCGCCCAGTGCGCGGCTCGTTAGCGGCGCAGCGGTTGACATACATTCACAGAGCACTAACAGTTTCATATAGATAAAGTTACAATTTAAACAAGGTGAAGCAGATTCAAATCCTGACTGGTAGACATGAGTTTTTGCCAATATGTCATAAAAATACGCTAAATTTATAACACGCTTTTCAGTGATGTAAAACATCTTGAGGAAATTGCAATAGAATAACTAGATATGTGTAATATATAATCCACAAGGCAGCGGTTTATGTGTAAGGTCTAAAAAGAGAGAAGGCTTCTTAATTGCAGTGCGACACTTCCAAGACGCTTCGTTTATTATACTTCAATATTGGAAGCAACTCTTAACTTAGATCAAACATTCATCAATTTTATTATATTAAAATACTGCGTCGTTTCGATCGTTTGAACCGATAGTCGTTTTCTAAAACCCTTTGTAAGATATGGTGATGTGATGATAAAACGGCAAATCCCAGTACGTTTTTTCCGACACTCAGTGTCGATCTAAACATAAACAGTCAGAATATGGACAGACGTGTAATAAAAGATTTAATCATATAAGTTATGTGTACTCTGTTAGTTGTATTTACTGATGCGTTAAACCACATCCGTGTGCGAATCGCGGAGAGAGTTCAAATACGCAACGTGGGAGGAAAAACGTGAAAGTGTACCGAGCATACAAATGATGCGGATGACGTGCGACTGCCGACTGCCGAAACGATATAGTTATTGTGTACGTGCTGCTATTACTGAGTACGCATCGTGAAGTCGGCCTCATTTGGAAATTCAGCATTACTGTACTCTCAAAAGTGAAGTATTTTAAAGGGTAGCTAATGTAGGAAGTCGTAACTATGGTCGTAGTCGTAGTCGAACTTAGGAGTCACTCGACGTTTCTTTCGATAAGAAACGATTGCTCTTGTAGAAACTACACACTCATAAGATATTTATGCAAAGTGCGAACTATCTTAGAACTTTTTTAAAGACACGAGTTAAAAAATCCTTATTTCCTGATATGCTTATATGCATATGTAAATTCATTGGCCAATTCACGTGTAACGCTCTTGAATAATGAACAGTTGCAATAAATGTATGCTGTAATATGACTTTACATAATGCACTGCTAATTTAGCCACGGATGCATTCTAGCGGAGCGGTCGACGTGACGGCACGGCCATTGGGCATTATGAATATATTATGGTGTTACATGAAGCGTAACAAACAGACGTACGTAGCTGGCATGCATAATTAGAGTCATAGCCCCGGGTTCGCACGGGAGCCGTACGTTCTTCTTGATACACCAATCACAAAGAACGATTAATACAACAAGATGTTTCCAACTAACTAAAAACGATGGAACAGAAATATCTGGATAAGTTATTGTGGTCAGAACAGTTTGGAGGGTTATTTTGTAGCTTGTAATTAAAGCGCTTAAATAAGGCAGACTTCTCGACACGATCTAGCACTTTATCAATCATACATATCGTACGGAGAATAAGTTACTCGGAGACTTATAAGTTAAGTGCATCTTTAGGAGTTATTTGTTACAAATAATGTGACTAATGTGACAAATCTATGTAATGCTGGTTTGTAAAATATATAATGTCAAAATTTATGAAGTAGCTTCGCTTGACCACCATTAAATGAGACAATAAATAATATCTAAAAATAGGCGAAGTAACGCCTATTTCTAGATATTATTTATTGTCTCATTTAATGGTGGTCAAGCGATGACAGAATCGATCTTATCTTTAGAACCGAATTTTATCGCAACTAAAAATCCTGCTTTTTTAATCAATCAGGAAAAAATACGTATTGAATTATTGAGAGTACCTAAAGCTTAAGTTGGCGTGAACGAAGTCGCGGGTACCACTATAACTATCCAAACGAAGACTTAGATATTTCTTTCAAAGTAATCACACGGCCTAGTCGGCTGAGCGACGGCTGGCGCGCAAAACATTTCGCAGAAACTGACTGGAGTTGAAAAACAACTTGTTAGTTCAGAAATTATAATAAAATAAAGAAAAACACGACTACTAATAAAATATGAACAAACAAGTTAATTAAAGTAGCCTTATTAAGTTTTGTTGTGAATCGTGTAATGATGCCAGTTTTTGGACGTTTTACAAATATATATATAAATTCCATGTAAAATGCCTCGTGCCATTAATAATCACGTTATTTATATATATATTTATGGCATACCAAAGCCAAATAGAGAGGCTAGCTCACGAAACTTTCTTATCATAAACGATGACAGTTCGACGTCGGGTAGCTTGTCACCCGCTATCAGACAAATACCAAGTTGACAAAACCTTCGACTGGATATTTCAGGGCTACCTGCCAACGTCCGTTCTAGTCGTAGTGTAGAAATATGTGATAGACGAACAACATGCTATATCGACCAGATGTTCTTACTATAATCGCTTTGAAATCTGGTAAGTGGTTGATTGTTGTTGACGATATGGAAACGTCTGATCCTCTGTATGAACGTCGATACAATCATAGGTACCAATAAGCAAAAAGATCTACAAAGGTAATAATAAAATTATTTTGAATGATTTTATTACTTTTGTATTATGGATCTCCGCAAAGTAACGCCTAATTCTATAAATTATACAAAAAGATCTACCTTGACCGATAAGCGAGGAACCTTTTATCATCCTTTATACTTATTATTTTAGTATCAATACATTTCACAATCAATTATTAATTAAGAATAATCAACTGTTGTAACTTACACAAGACACCATCATGCTACAAGAGTAGCATTACGACATTGGGACAGTTCGAAAAATATTATAACATACGTTCTGGAACATGTGTTAAAAAGTGTGAGAGGTAAGTATGCCATTAAGTGTATTATAGGCATTATAGAATAGACATAAGTATGCTTTAAGTTCATTATATTAGCTTCAGTTATTAGGAATTACATCTTTAGTTTGTTAATAATTCATTGTGCCGCTTCGGAAGTCATTCTATACAGGGACCTAAATCGTTTGGAATGTAAAGCAATGAGGCCACTGGGTTTAAAGACGAGGGTGGTACAATATCACCTATAGGGTAGCGATCTCAAATATTTCACTCGCGTCACGTTCATCTTGAATAGTAAATAAATGTACTCTCAGATTTCCATTCGAAGCGGGCTTCAGGCTTATTTTGAATAACGCGATATCGAGGAAATTGCCTTCCCATCCCAACTTCCCATCGTTTCCATTCTCGATATTCCGTTCGGGGAATCCTTTCGAGTACCAAAATCCTTTAAATTATAACTCTATGAAGATTGTTAAAAAGAACCTGATTTACTACTGAATACATTATAAGGCGACTTTATGATCTGTGCCGGAGTGGATCCATCCACTAAGTGCATATGTCAAAGATACGTTAACCAGAACGGTCGTTACTCCAATACTTTAAAAATGGTACTTCGAAATATTAAATTTGATGATATTATAAAATTATTAGTGCAATGGAGAAAGTCTGGAGCGTCGTTGATCTATTTAAATAATCGAGTTCGAGAGCACTTCTAACTTCTGACCTTCCGGCGGCGGCAAGATGTAATTACAGCCTCCCGGAAGTCGGCCATTAGTCACATTATCTTCTCGCTGCACGACGAAGTAGCCACGAGCCGCGCCGGAACTTGCAAATTTAATACACCCACGCTATCTTTAACACACGTGGTTAGGGCCGCTAATAAAATAAACATTAATTTTAAGAATGAGGCGTTACTTTGGTATTTTTCTTAGAGTGATGTTTTAAACATAGGCATGATGATAATTTATACCTCAACACATGATGAACATTTCCTGTACTAATCGCCAGGCCATCACGGCGTTTAAATTAAAAGATCATAGTTAATTCAATTCGTCAGCTCTCGGGTCGTTCCGGTGACGGCCAGATGCAATTACAGCTTCTCGGAAGTTGGCCATTAATATACACTAACTCTCGTTACGTGACCGAAAGTAGCGCGCCTGCGACACCCACGCACAGAACGTTTACAACGCGCGGTTATTTGAACGACAGTTAAGTCATGATAAGGATATCATTTTGTTGATGAGAATGTTAAGTGGATGTGTGGTGTGACAAGTATATTAAGGGAAGTCTGAAAGTTTCGCCCATTACAGAAAAGATGAGAAGTGCGAGACTAAGTTGGTATGGTCATGAGGGGTGAAAATCATGAGACCAAAAGAGTTTTAAATATGAATGTGGATGGATGTATGGCTAGGGGGAGGCCGAAAAAAAGATGGATCAATTGTGTGAAAAATGATGTGCATGTGAAAGGAGTGGCACCAGAGTTGAGGAATGATAGAGGAGAATGGAAGAAGAATACATATTGTGCCGACCCCACTTAGAGTGGGATAAGGGTAAAGAAAATGATGATGATGAAGGGTATCATTTTGTTACCTTAACTTTTTAGTACTAGTTTTTTGAGATGGTCTTAAAATATACTAGCCCTCAAGCAAACGAAATGCCAACCCCGGTTGCAAACACGTGTGAGGTCCAGTAAAAATGGAAAGGACTAAAAGTGCCGTCGAAACGTGCTGGTGATAGGCTTAGTACCGATTTACCCGGTTATCTCCACGGCTCTACACGACGCGGCGTCGAGGACACCGGGCGATACGACGCCGGTACGCGATGTCGTATCGACGATTAATATCTACGGAAGAAATAACTACAACCCCAATTCTCTTATCATTGTCAATTTTTCTTTGAAAAGTCATGTTGTCTTAAACGTAAAAGTCTCCTATTTAAAAGTAATTGCGAACAAATAAATCTGAAAACTAACTTATCTAATAACGAGTGACACTTTCAATGATTTCATAATCGAAGGCACTGTTTTCTTGTCATTTGATTACAACAGACCTTTCTGTAATTAAAGTAAAAAAGTCCGATTTAGTTAAAAAATAAGTCATAAAGTAAAAGTAACAAAAATCCTGCAAAACATGATATGAAAATTATTCCAATCACGATTGCTTTAAAACAAACGGCATTCATTATTAAATTGGAAGGATGAACTTTTTAAAAATGCCAAGTTTTGAGTGCTGTAGTACCTAGTGATTAATGAAATTACCATCTAAAATGGAAGCGCCCAAATCCGAGGGAATTTTGCTAACCTTTGTGTAGACTTGATGGTAAGGTAGTAACTTACCACAAAAAATGAAAGGCACCCATGTGAAAAAAATAAATTGCTTGTTATACATTATTATCAAAACCGGGACTCGAATAACAAAATATACGAAATAATGTTGTACAATTGCTATAATTAAATTAAAAACAAGGATCTTGTTACAAAAACAAGTTGTTTGTATTATAACGTTTTACTATTTAATTATTATTTAATTTAATCATTATATCAACTGCTTAAAGGTCTTAATTAAAGTAAGATAATTTTTTATATTATTAATCTTAATGTCGTGTACTGTAAGCAGTTTTCTATTTGATAACAAACCGTGTTATCGGCGTATCGGAGTCCTCGTTGAACCCCACGTGTACAATTCTTCAATACAAAGCAGCGCCCACGTATTTTTGTTCGTAATTCAATTATTCTCTTCTAGTAATCAAATCCTAATTTAAGTACAATTAGATAGGATTACGTCGATAGATAAAGATCAGAAACACCAAGTTCTTTCCAGTGTTACCGCCGTAGAGTCGAAGCCCGTTCACCGCGGGGAGACTCAGCGGCGATAGAGGTGGATTGGCGGAGGACAGCTCAGGAAGAGCTCCTCCGTCAATGGAGGCGGCGGCTTGAATCGCCCAGTGCAGGAGCCTGGACGATTTCGGCCATCCAGCCCATTCTCCAGGGCTGGATCGCCAGGAGGCATGGGGTCCTCACCTTCCGCCTGACAAAGGTGCTTTCCGGAGATGGTTGTTTCGGGTGGTATCTGTGGAAGGTGGCCCAGCGCGAAGCGACTGGTGAGTGCCACGAGTGTGGCACCGACTTTGACACGGCGCTGCACACGCTCGCAGACTGTCCAGCTTGGGCGGTTCAGCGAGCGGAACTCGTGGAACAGGTGGGGCACGATCTCTCCCTGCCCACTGTGGTTCAAGCCATGGTGGACAGGGAGAGATCGTGGGCAGCGATGGCCTCCTTCTGCGAGGACGTTATCTCGCGGAAGGAGGCGGCGGTGCGGATCTGGGAAGTCGAGTCCTTGGATCCGATCCGCCGCAGGCGAGCCGGGCGCAGGCGACTCGCCGAAGTCTGTCGCGTGCCGCCCTAACGGGGACCTTCCGGGCGTTCCGAACGGGGTTTAATCGGACACCCGCTCTATATGGTCCCCACGGCGGTCGATGCATCTGGTGCTCCCGATGCATCGTCCAGCGGAGGGAGGGGCCACTTTTAGAGAGGCCCCGACCCAGAGATGGCGCACTCTGGGGTACAGAGTTGCTGCTGGCGGGGATGGGGGTAATGTCTTCATGGGTACCCTATACCCGCCACCAGCATCGTGGTAGAGCACTGTCAGGTTTTTAGTCGGTGCGAGTCCGACATACCCGCCGCTCGACCCCGTCGGGCGGTGACGACCCATACTGGGTTTTCCTGACATAAAAAAAAAAGTTCCTTCCAGTGCTTTCATCAATATGGATTCAGCAGATTATCCGTGACAACGTAGACAGACTGACAGACTTCCGAATTAATAATATTAAGTATTGATTATTTCTGTCCAGAGACCCAATTTTCAAATAACCGTAAAAAAATAGGGACTTTGTGCTACTGATATTATAAATGCTTGTGATTATGGATGTATGCTTGTTATTTTTTAACGGCGAATCCGCTAAACTAATATCGATGAATTTTGGCACAATTATTCTTCATACACCAGGTAACATATAGGTAACATATAGAAATCGCTATCTATTATCAACCCATAGAGATATTTCCAACGTTGGAGAATGACAGAAGCTACTGGTTTATTTCAAGATTACAGTCCACGGGAACGAAGCTGTGGGTAAAAGCTAGTAAATTATAAAGAAACAAACTTCGAGTTCAGACTGCCTTTAGTAGTAGACTAGTAAAGATTAAAGTAGAACAGTCTAATGCACTTGTTGCCAAGTTGACTGGAGAAAGGGTTATTTTAAATATAAACGTTACAATAACTATTTCCTTAAACAGCTTGCACTCGTTTGGAATTGTTGATTGTTGTTACTCTGATACTATGTTGATGTAAAGAAGATAATCTCCTTACAAAGAAGCATTAGTTATGCGTGAGGTGCGCGCGGCGTGTTTATCTCATTGAACGCGATCGCTACATAAAAGGCGCGCGTCCGTCCATACATTACAGAGATCTCACTTAATGCAAGGACGGACACTTCCTGCTTCGTGTGCGCCCGTCGGCCCACGCGGCGACAAGTTACGCACGTCCTTTGATTTTTATGCACGCCTCGATCTGTGCATCTCTTATGCGATAGTGGCTCATTGCGATGGACCGGCGATCACCGGCGATGTCTAGGACATAATTAAACACCTGATTGGCGTCATTATAATCCAATCTTCTGCTCGAAAACAACAGGCAGCGTACGTTCTAACCCTAAGTTACTTATCATCGTCTTTCTCCTGCCTTTATCCCACTCTAAATGGGGTCAGCACATGTTTTAACCATGCTGTGGTGTGCTTTTGCAAGGTATTTTACTTGCCCGACATCAATATATCTTTCTCGCTTTTTACGATACCTCGGTAGGAAATAGAAATGATCCATTCTACGAATACCACAGTCGAATACCACAAGGCGGGTCAACTTACCTTAGTCGCCTTTACGACACCTCGGTAAGAAATGAGGATGGTGTATTATATTCAGCCCGATACCACACGGAACTTTGCGTTAGTACTTATATAAAATAAAATAAAGAAAAGCGACCGCGCAAAAAAAGATGAATAAATTATGGATACATTTTGCCAATGAATATTAAGAACTAACCGTACTATATTATACCGTTTTTTCAAACCCTATTTCAACTTTTAAATGAAGCCAAAAATAATCTACATCTTTAGTAGAATACAGACGCCACCGACGCCCGGCGGGCTCTCCGGGGTATTGAAACGAAATTTTCATCAGGAGAGAATTCCGCTCCTTCGAAATATAACATTATAATATCTTTATTCACAACGTATTATTCAATACAGACATGATTTATGAGGCACATTTGCTAATACATCACTGTATCCATTGGTTCACCCATTGTTGCCTACATCCGAATTAGTCAATACATTAGAATTTTGTGACACAGAGCTTTGCGATTATGTCGTGCAATCTACCTATCCATTATTAAGAGACGAAACTAATGTTGAGATTGTGGTAGTGAATGTGTGCAGTGCTATTAGTGTAGTGCGGTGTTGGCTCTCTAATCGCGGATTATAGCAAAATAATATTAACGCCTAATTCTATCAATTATTATACTTGTGATACGTCATCGTCCATCCCAAGTGCAAAGTTTCTAGTACGAAATATATAAAATACTACTTATATCTATATAAATGTTTCAATTTGTTAGGATACCTTTAACATTCTTAAAGAAAACAGGCTTCACTGATATACATGTATATACATGTATATCAGTATATAATCTTCAATTATACCAAACTTCAATATTCGTAACAGACAGACTTTCCCTTTTATGATATTAGTATGAATTTATTTTATTGGCTTAAGATCGTTGATACGGAGGTCAGCAGTTTGCTCCAAGGAAATATCGCTGTTTCCAATTGATTGAATTACTGCTGCACATTTGCAAGTATCGTTTCTGTAAGAGTATATTGTACAAAAGGTGTCACGGCCGGTCGGTCGGTCGGTCGAGCTCCAACAATGTTTGTGAATTAAACCATAATTCGACTGCAAGTGGACTAAAGTTATCTAAACTAATATATAAAGCTGAAGAGTTTGTATGTTTGTTTGATTATTTGAAAGCGCTAATCTCAGGAACTGCTAGACCGATTTAAAAAATTCTTGAGTGCAAGATAGTCCATTTATCAAGGTGGGCTATAGGCTATATAACATCACGCTAAGATGAATAGGAGAGGAGCAGGACTAAAAAAAATGCGAAAACGGCAAAATTTAAAGCTTGAGTGCGCTGAGTAAACAAAATTGTTACCCTGTTGCGTACACTCACAAAGATCAGCCGAAAATAAATATCCACACACGCAGTGCACACGTTAGTTTAATTGAAGAAGTTCACTACAGTTAAAATTGAACTTTATCTACACCAACATATGGCCCTTCGAGCCGGATAAACTTCTTTTTAAATAATGTAATTTTTGTACTTTTGTTAGTGATAAATTATTGTGCACTAATGACAGGAATATATCTTGATAGGACGGCCATTCTTCATAGACACCAGTGTACACGGGTAATTCAATTCTGGGTAACTTTACTTGTACTTCATAATGTGTACCGGCTGATGGGGAATCAAGCGCGACGTCACTAGACCTAGTAGTTATCGATCAAAATCCCGTAAATCGCCTTGAAGTGACAAATACAAATCTTCCACAACATAGTAGTCTTCATTAACGAAGTACGGTAAATCGGTTCTTTTCCTTTGGAATCAGTCTTAGTAGTTTGTAACGTGCCGTGGTGAACTTGTTCCAATACTCCTCAATAGTACTTAACCGGGTTTCAATGTATCCCTTCGTGAGTCTCTGTCTCTGTTTGTTTGTTCATTTTTTTAATTACTTTGTGGCTTTTGAATCATTATCCAATCTTTCTAACTGCATTGTTTATAACAGTCCTTCAAGTTATATTATTTCATTTATTTTATTGTCAATTTCCTATTAATTCTCTTATTTAAATTTAGTACTGTTAATAGCATTCAATACAATTTACAAATTTATGATAGCAACGCTTCTCATTGTCCGCGTTAAGCAGCCCACAATGGGTCTATAAACTCCATTGTCCTGTCTGTGCGTGCGCGGTCGGCGCGACTCCTCTGCGCTGAGCCCTGCTTAATAAAACCCAAAGACTCCGACGCACAATATGTCCTATACTACATTACCTATGTTATATTAAAAATGTTGTACCAAAATGTTATACCCCTATGCTATTTCAAGGATATTAGGACACGGATATTTGTGCTATATTAAGGTAATAGTGGGCTTCTTTTTATTTATTTATTTATATATCTTGACAAATATATATTTCACAATAAATCATATTGAAAGTTGTTATTAAATAATATATTTAGTGTTGTTTGGCTTATAAATAAATCTATATAAGAATGAGTTCAAATTTTTCTACATAATTTTAGTGATAACATAAGCAATACGATAGTTTTCAACGCGTACTACAACTTTAGACAATCGTTTCGGAGCAACAAACTTGCCACGATTTGTTAGAATGAAATGTAGCAAATATCATATTGCAAATATCGTATTGCATTGATTCCGGTTAATTTTATAGAGCAAGCTAGCTATTTTGGAGGGCAGCGGTTTTTGTTACAATAATATGTTTTATTTCCATTATATCTTTAATTTGAGAGCAAAAATATTGTTGTTAGGAATTGAAACCCATCAAAGTTAATGATCAATATGATGCCGCCAATCGCGCCGACCGTCACGCTCCTCCTATCGCCTCATTCCAGGACAAACTAATCCTTCATAACTGCCTTGTCAGTTCGCGTGTCGTCTGCAATCCACAGAAATATTCGTTGCCTTGCGCGTGCGGCGGCGCGCTGCGGAATAATTACTGCATCTGATTGTTTATGTCGTGATAAAGCATTTTTTTCTCATGCTCACGTCTCTGAACATTAATTTCTTCAAACTTTGATGTTATAATCTATGTTCAATATTATCTGACCAACTGTTATAATGTACTTCATTATCAACTATCTACATTATGTATCCTTTAGAATTTAGATTAAAGTTAATATTAAACTATAAAGTAAGACGCCGTGTGGTATCCGGCTGAATAGAATAGTATCACCCTCATTTCTTACCGAGGTGTCGTAAAAGGCGACTAAGGTAAATCGACCCGCCGTGTGGTATCCGGCTGAGTAGAATAGACCATCCTCATTTCTTACCGAGGTGTCGTAAAAAGCGACTAAGGTAAGTTGACCCACCGCGTGGTATCCGGTTTAGTAGAATAGACCACCCTCTTTCTTACCGAGGTGTCGTAAAATATGACAGAGGTAAGTTGATGTCAGGCAGGCGGCCGGTCGTAAAATCGCAGCCAAATCATGTGACAGCATGTTTGTAACATGTTATGCCGACCCCACTTAGAGTGGGATAAGGGCAGGAGGATGATTAAACTATAAAGTAAGATTATCAATTACACTCAAGCTCAAAACTCAAATTTACTTTACTTAATTTACTAAAGAGTTTCTTCAATTTCTTTTTCATCTATAAAAGTCTTTGTATTGTCAATAATTACAGTTATTACATCGTATAAAAAATATATATATTAATTAGTTTAAATCTTCTATTTAATTGGTAATAAGTAGATAACAACAATTGTCTATTGTGTATCATCGTATATATTAATTATTATTTGGGCATTTGTTAAGAACATACTCTGCCCAATATGCCACCGTTTATGTGAAAGTCTCCCTCCAACAACCATTCAACTTCTTGCACGAGATTGCATCACAACTTTCTATTGACGTGCGCACACGTTGTAGATGCACTGCACAGTAGTGACAACCACGATAGTATCTTAAATGCATTTTTAATTTAGTCTCTTTGTATTGTAAGCTCTCTGGCTGCATGAAATTCCGGGTAATCTTTTTTTTAATGAAGATTTCTTGGTAAGTCTATCAAAAAGTGAATGTAAACTATTTACAAATATAATGCCGTGCCTCATATCATTTTTGGTTCT
The DNA here is from genome assembly GCA_947086495.1 of Morpho achilles. Classification (NCBI taxonomy): domain Eukaryota; kingdom Metazoa; phylum Arthropoda; class Insecta; order Lepidoptera; family Nymphalidae; genus Morpho; species Morpho achilles. The sequence continues at coordinate 19,823,030 of CAMTZB010000019.1, forward strand.
TGATTAAAACTGAAGGTATTAGATTCAAGGATCTTTTGAACAACTTATTGTAAACATAATGTTACGTTAATGTGTTAACTGTTTAATATTCTCAATATTTCTTAGCACCACTTTTATTTTTCGTATCTCAATGGGACCTCATGTAAGAGGGGGTAAGCTTACTTAATTGATGTGCATATTAAGAAATATTCCAAAAAAATTAAAGTACTCAGAACTACAGTGTGCTCTACCATCATGATTTATCCAAGAAATCAATTTTAAACTGGCACTGATCGGAATTTCGTTTCTAAATCTGCGCCATGTTTCAGTCTGATACAATATAACTATATATAGTTATATGTTAAATAATATCAAAAAGAAAGCATACAATTGTATAACATTGGTATCTATTTTATTTCAATGAGTAGCAATAAAGCTCGGCTCTAAAAGCCCGATAACAATAAACAAGTTAGATATAAAGTTGACGTACGTCAGTCGCCGCGATATCGACGCATTCATCAGCGGGCAATTTCACAACCGTCTCCATCACGATGTCAGCTGGAGACGTAATCAATAAAACAATAAACTTTCTAATAATAGCTCGCTGCATATTAATGGTGTTATTTATCATCACCTACATAGTGCGATATTTATAAAGGGCGTCCCGCTGATTGTATTTTTTAGGATCGTCCCACAATTTTCTCCATTGAAGTGTTTGTACATAATCAAAATCAAAATAATCTTTATCCAAATAAGCTCTTGCAAGCACTTTTGAATCGTCAAGGATCAGTATGATTAATTGAGCCACAACTGGTTCGGCATGTTGCTATTACCGAGAAGAACCAAAAAGAATCTCGGCGGTCAATCTTTTAAACATTTTCAATTTTACATTATTAAACTGCATTTTATCCAGCTGAAAGGATTTTCAAATCCAGGCTTTTTTATCATCCAAATAATCTTCAATTTTGTGATATGCTTTACATATAAGTACATCTCTTATACTTAACTTAAACCTTTCTGTAGACTGGTGTAGTATGGATTGCGGACCTTTATAACAGTTATTATAATAGTTTATTGTATGATATGATACATCCTCATGACATTCCGAATACACCGATGACATTCCGAAAAATGACAAATGATAAACTTTTTACAATAAATCTTGGATACCTCAACGTATAACATAGACGATTTCAAATGCAGCGGAGATGAGAGCTTGGAAATGTCATTTCCTTTGTGCGTTTTACATCAGTTGTTCGAGGAACATCGTTAAGCGTTTCCATTAAGATGCATTTGCATCGACATTAACGGCGAGTAACCGTAAGTTAAGCAAAAGTTAAATTTACCGACACTACATCCCTATGACAAAAACTCTAAACAAGTATTGTATGTAAATTGCGAGGTTACTGATGAACATTCTTCTCTCTTTCTCTCTTAGATCGTAGAACCTATCAAACAGCAGATCAGAGTCGATACTGGCATTATCCCCAAATAACGATGTAAAAGTTGGATAGCGTACAATCACGTACGCAGATTGTGCCGTGACGTCAGCAGTCATGAAGATGCTCTCACTGGAGTAGCAATTGAGTGCTTAATTATTTTTTCCACTAAAGTAGCTCACAGTCCCAGTTCTTTTCTCCTTTATCCACAACACTCGCTTTCGAGATTCTCTTAGCTTATATAAATTGTAATATTCTGTAACGACAAGAAACGTGCCTCCAACTCACGATAGAGAAAGTTAAATCATTCATTCCCGTTCAGCTATTCTTAAGCTAACCTTTTTTACACAAAATTGTTCTTAACATCTAACGATTTCTACTTTTACTTTGATTGCACACTAACAGAATGAATCCAGTCAGTAGCTTTATCTTAAAATAAAAACATTAGGATATTTGGAAAAACTTAGGTCGATCGGTATTTTGCTAATTAAAAGCTTTTATTCAATCTTGTAAGTTTAATTTGACCTACTTTCCGGGGTCTGATTGAGCTGACATTTAATATACTGGTCTCAGTCTCGATGATAATGCATGTTTATAATAAGCATGACCTGACGGTGCCAGGATTGGCTCCAGGCACGTAAGGTTAACAGTATGGACAAGAAATTTTGTTAAAAGTTTTTTTAACTTGACATTGCAAATAAAAAAGACTTATTAAACAATAACCACGAGTATACAAGAAAACACACATATAATGTGTTACAATAACAGACCTCAAACACGTACCCAGTACCCAGTAAGACTGCTTTAATAACGAGACTTGCAAGAAATATATAACTTCCGATTCCAATTTCACATGATATAATTTTTTTATTGATGCAATCATAATGTATCTAAAAAAATTAAAAACCATTGCCATTGTAATGCAATGTAATCAGAATTAATTTCTGTAGGACTATGTTCTAGGATACGACGTCAATTGATGTAACGCGAGCCGCGCCCGCCGTCCGCAGACATGTCGGTAATAAAGTAACCGGAGCCGATTGTCCCCATTGAACGCACTTGGCATCAAATCCTTTATTGATAAACATCGTACTTACGGAGAGTACGAGCTGAGCCAACTTCGCACACACAATTAGCTGTCCACAATAGCCTCGCCGACGAAGCTAGTAGGCTGCTATGTTTTGTACTTAACAGGTGGTGCCCACGTCTTCGTGGGTGGCTAGTGTTAAAATGCTCTTCTTAATGTTGTTTCTTGTTCCATCAGGAATAACCCATTTTTTATTCACCATGTTAGCCCGATTTACTTAAATTAGCTAGCTTACTTAGCTCAGTAAAATCATTTCGCACTTCAAGCGAACATTATCACGAAATAGACTCAGCGACAATCTAGCAAAATTTTATCAAAGAAACAAAGAAATTAAAAAAAAAAAGATTCTTTGGCAAAGAAATGCCAAAGAACCCATATCAAGGCTGAAGTGATTTATTAACGATGAAGGTGAATATTGTTAACGGAGAGTTTAAGCTAGTGTTTAGCGTTGTATGAAGTAATTAGCGCCTCCACGAACAGCGGGGGGTCTGTCGGGTCAAGTTTGCTGCTCACTTGTCGGCGATTACGTCGGACTTTGAGGTTTCATGCAACCAGCCTGCAAGTGAACTCAATGGCTTAAATGTCGAAGTTAGGTATCCGATTGATGCGTGCTTCAGCTGATTTTGAGAAATACGATTGGGACAGATAATGTAAAAAAATGCGCAAATTTGGTGTTGGTAGAGTTTCCTTATAAAAAAAAGTATATTAGATTTATAGGTGTGAATACGGTATGCCATTGAAAATATACTGATCGGAAGTAAATTGGAGCTACCGAGTTGCAGCTTAGATTTCTCCATTGAGAGTTGCGATAAATTTTCCAAGTCAGTGTAGGGAAATATTTCTTTTAATATCGTACAGCCACGATGCAAAGGTAATATAAAAGTAATGTGGTTAACTGTACGTTACTTTATAGCAAATCAAGATCGTTAAGTTTTTAAAACGTGAATGTCTCCGGAATATAAAGTATGCGTAATTGCATTTTAAAACCAAACCAAATGTTTTAACTTGTATTTGATTCATACTTCTAGTTATTAGACTTTTCATCAGCCCCACAGCGGCCGTCTGTCTTTCTGTCTTTATTCTGTATACGTACATGTTGTCTAAACTTGTACATATACAGAATAAACATGTTTAACAAACTTAATAGTTTAATCGCAGTAAACAGTGATACAAAGATCACTAGGATTACTAATGTTAGTTGATAACAAAAAAACAGGGTAATTTATAGAAATATTCCACAGTGCAAGAGTAATGGTATACATATTTAGTTATAATCCATATTATAGAAATATAATTATATCATTATTTTGGAAAGAACAGCGCACATCGCACATACACCAAGCAGGTGTATGCCGTCTATGCTGCGGCCAGCGTACTCGGCGCTCCAGCTTATGTGGAGTCTAATCTACATTCAATCTACAGCAATAAAAATAGTAGGTACACTTACTATAGTACAATATTTATAGTATGTTAATCAATTGCAATAAAGGTTTACATTACACACACAGTACACACCGGCCTTTAGTACTCGAACAAACAGCTATCAAGGATACGGCGACGATTATTGCATCGATAAGGTGAATCAGGTTGCGGTCCGGTGCCGAGTGACACGGACAGACATCGTTAGCGTATTATTATTGGGAATGTAATCAACAGTTCTTATATCATTAAATAGAATTAAGCATGATCTAATATTTACGATATACAACCAATCACTACATGTTATAAAACAGTCGACTAGCTCAAAAAAATACTTAACTAATTTTCATATAGTTTTCTTCTATAGAAAGACTAATTTATTGGAAAGTTTAGGTGTATAATTTGTTATGGTCTTTAATAAAATGATATATCACTATAATTGTTGCCACTTTAACTATTCAAAGAAATGATAGAGTAGAAAGCAGTACTTGGAAAACTATTAAGACGGCCATAAAAATGAAAATATTCAACCCTTAATATGTTACTTATTCTCATGGTTATTAATATCTTTTACGCCATAGAATTTAAAAACGACATCTTACGATATCTTACGAATTATCTTAAAATTTAAACTTATGGTAGTTCTCATTCAAGTAACAAACGTCTCATAATCTGTGAGAAGCCGAGACAGTTCGGCTAAATATTAATCATGTATTATATTACGAAAAATTACAACTAGTATTTTTTGAATTTCATTTTAGTTAAGTCGCTGCGGATACATAGAACATACATATTTTGTATATCCATACAATTTTACAAGTTAAACAGAGCTGTGTTATTGTAATGGCGGTTACCGTTACAAAGAAGCCGTTAGTAAGAATTCACGGTGTCAAATACTATTCAGGCACGTCCGAGTTTTCTCAGAATATTAACATTTCCATTTTTTGAAGGTCTGCTCGGCTAATATCTTGGAATACTACAATCTAAGAGCCACTACTAAAACAGTTTGTAATCTACACAGGACCGGAAACAGTATGTAGGTCTAACAGGCAATTCAACAGTAGGTGTTAGATAATATTCAAATTTAAATTCAAATTAAAAATATTGTGTGTTTAAAAAACTTGTAAGTGAGTACTTTTGAACTGTTAACTCTTCTACTGGTTCGGAAAATTGCACCGAGAAAAGCCACGGGGAAACTCGACATTTGCTTTTTTAAAAATACGGTACCTGGTTGACCGAGCCTTGCTCGATAATTTTTTACAAAATAAAAAAAAATAATAATAATCGGGTAGGTGGGCTTGATTATAATCCCGACGTGGCGGTCTCCTTTTAATAGATATTTTAAACGTCTGCAATGATGAATGTAACATAATGTTATTATGTAATGCAATGTACGATGGTGCTAACAATAAGCGCTAACCTGACGTACAGAAATAACTATCTGTTACGACACGGCTATCAAAGAGCAGCTTTGAACGGAAACAATGCGCCCTAAACATTTCTTGAGCTTATTTTTAGCAGCCTCATAGCACGCTACTCTGTCTGCATCGGGCACACCTCGAACATTGCGTGTATGACGCCACTAGTGCAGAATACATATACGTGTAGTCAAACAAAACCCTTGCAGTGTCTGTTTGTTAGTGACAAATTAAAAAAATACTTAATGGGTTGTACACAAAAAACAGGATGATTCATAGGAAACGTTAAGATTCTTAATTTGTAAAGGTGATTGCAAAATAGATAGTATGACGATAGTTGTTAAAATTCCATCCGAACAAGTACAATACGAGGTTTTATTGAAACGAATTCTCTTTCTTTGAGATATAACAAAATGTTCTGTGGTAGGATCATCTTTTTTGTACGTCTATAGAAAAGTCCGTATTAGCATACCTATGTTCAAAGGATGGATTATTATACCCTTTATAACTTCTATGGAAACGGAGTAATTGGAAAGCTCTTAAAATGTTTGAGTATTATTATTATTAGCTTAATTAAATACGTCAGTTATCGTAAGTATGTCATACTTAACATTATAATCCCTTACACCGTATAATTTACATGAATATCTTTAAAGTTACCGCAAAATGAAATTCAACACGCACCATAATATTAGGAGAGGGTAGGAATAAAACACGCAGGAACACAGAAATTTAATATCACTTACCTAATCCTACCGTACAGAATGTCGATTCACATTCAGTCTGCTGAGTGAGGGCCGGGTAAGTAAACACTCGGCGCAATTCCCCGAGCGTCGCCCGCCGGCCCTGACCTTGTCCCGTGACGTCACGCCGCTCCCGGCCGTCTCCTGGAGCGTGTCGTCACCGAGCTTCAGCCCGCGCTAAGCTCGCACCGTGGAGCTTATCGCTGCGATCTGCTCGGGCGCTAATGTGGGGGATTACACGTTGTATCCCGAAGGAACTTTACGAAAGCTCCGAGCGTGTAATTCAATTCATGCATGACAATGATTCAACATACTCGTACTCATCTTGTAATAATTATATTAAGTCCAAATCCAATCCAAGATCCAACATCTTTGGTAGGTTTTGATTTTTGTACCCATCTTGGGTACACTATCCTTAAATATGAATATTGTTAACCTATGAAAAAATTTTGGTTCATCTCAAGGGTGTTTGAATACTCCGAGGAGATTCACTATAAACAAGCACCTCCACCATATAAGGAACCTTCCGGATACCTTCGAGTTTGTATCCCCTGGGTACTAACTTAAGCTAGTGAACTGCGCAGGCGCTAGAGGTATTTATCAGGTTGTGCTTGTTGTTTACTGTTCCTGTGTACAAACGGACAGCGCGATATATAGTATTTAACGATATTATTATTATAACGTTATTCATAAAAACCAACACGTGATTCTATTTGGAGATTTTAATATAAATAGTCTTTCGTGGTCTAAATTTCCTGATTGTGATTCCTTAAGCCCTCATAGCAACTGCACAATAGATTCTGTTTTTATAGACTTTATAGAAGAACATAATCTTAAACAATTTAATTCTATATATAATAATAACGGAAGATTACTTGACTTGGTTCTTACTAATTTTGAAACGAAAATAATAGTCACGAAGAGTCCTAACCCTATCAGTACCGTTGATTTACATCATCCACCTTTGTCTATACAGTTTAAAGCTGAAAAGCCAGATGTCTTAGATGAACAACTTAAAGCTAGGTATAACTTTTACAAAGCCGACTATAAGGCTATAAATTACGATCTAGATCGCATACAGTGGCTGCAACTTCTTCGCAATTGTAATGACGTTAATAAAATGATCACAGTCTTTTATGATATACTGTATTCTATAATTGACAAACATGTTCCAATAACTAAAACTAAAAACAATAAATTTCCAATTTGGTATACTCCTAAACTAATTTGTATGTTAAGAAAGAAAAATAAATATAGGCTAAAAGCCAAAATCCACAATAATCCATTGGATAAATTCAAATTCGAATGCTTACGAGATGATTGTAAGAAACTTATTCATATATGTTATAATAATTATATTAAATTAATTGAAATTAACCTATCTAAAAATCCCAAATATTTTTGGACTCATTTAAAAAATACTAAACAGTCATCCAATACCTACCCATGCAGGATGACTTACATGGATAGAATAAGTTCCGATGCCCAGAGTACATGTGACTTATTTGCGGAATTCTTTGCTTCTACTTACGATAGTGGGAACTCGACCAGTTTAAATTTTAATTTACAACTAGTCTCCAGCAACTCACTTTGTTCATGTAACATCACACAATATGAAGTCCTTTGTAAGTTGAAGAGACTCGACGTTAGAAAGGGCGCTGGGCCTGATAGCTTATCTCCGTTACTTTTAGTTAGGTGTGCACACTCTTTGTCACTACCGGTTAGCATAATTTTCAACGAATCACTTTGTACGGGTATATTCCCAGATCTATGGAAACGTGCGAGGATTGTACCAGTCTTTAAGAAAGGAGGTCGAGAAAATATAAGCAACTACAGGCCGATATCTATATTATGTGTGTTGTCGAAGGTCTTTGAATCTATTATACAACCTATTTTGTTAAGCCATATTTACCAAGCGCTGTCAAGCGCACAGCATGGATTTATGCATTCCAGGTCTACAATTACAAATTTGGCTGGTTTTATAAACTATGTATCTGATTCTGTGGACTCCCGGATGCAAGTTGACGCTGTATACACGGATTTTTCGAAGGCCTTCGACAAAGTGAATCATAAATTACTCTTAGCAAAACTATCAAATTTCGGCATTGGTGGATCTCTCTTGCATTGGTTTTCATCATACCTTGACCTTAGGTATTCGAATGTAGTCGTGAAAGGTTATTCATCCCTCGAATTTTGTGCAACTTCTGGAGTACCTCAGGGATCAATCTTGGGACCCCTGTTGTTCAATATCTTTATCAATGATATTACTGATTGTATTCAATACTCCAAATGTTACATTTTTGCCGATGACCTAAAATTAGCAAAACAGATATTGAATCAGAATGACACTTATTTACTGCAGCAGGACATCAATAAAGTTGCACAATGGTGTACAAGTAATGGTATGGTCCTAAACACTGATAAATGCTCATTCATTAGATTCTCACGAAATAAAACAATTATTGATGCAAAATATGTGATTAACGATAATATACTTCAAAAACTTGAATTTGTTCGTGACTTGGGTATTATAATAGACGCTAAGTTGAAGTTTAACCATCACGTTGAAAGTATTTGTAGGTCAGCACGAAAAATGTTAGGTTTTATATTTAGGCATTCTAAAGGTTTTAAAAATATGCATACGAAAAAACTTTTGTATACTGCTTTAGTTAGAAGCAAGTTGGAGTACGGTACAGTCATTTGGTGTCCTCATTATCAGGTGTATAAAGATAGGTTAGAAAGTATCCAACGGAAATTTACGCAACTGTACTTGACAGGATCGAAAAAAAGATTGCCATATGTGATGAGAATGAACATGTTTAAGCTCAATTCCTTATCAGACAGACGAAAAATTAATGACACCCTGTTCTTATATAAGCTTTTAAATGGATTAATTGACAACCCAGAACTGTTAAGTCAGTTATTGTTTAAGATTCCCTCTCGCTTGCCACGACATCCCATTCCCGTTTTTACTCATAAAATGTATAAAACAAACTTAGGGCATTACTCCTTGTTACCTAGGATATGCAGGCAATTTAATGAATTTGTCAGTAAGAATACCTCAATTGATATTAGTAATAAATTAAATTTATTCAAAAAACACTTATACAAAGCTTTGCATTGAGTAAGGACGTAATTTACGTCCATTCTCAATGCAAAGCTATTTTCCATATTTTCCATATTTTCCCTAAGTTTGTTATACTTTATATTTTCTATTTTCTTTTTTTTCTTCTAATTCTAGTTATTATAGTTATTGTATGTTTGTTACCTTTTAAGCACGCTGTGACTACCTATAATTAGATTTATATGTCATTAGCAACCCTAGGATATATAACCATGTTACTGTAGTTACACATGTAAATCTGTTGGTAGTTCTAAGGAATAAATAAATAAAATAAATAAAATTAAGTTAATGATAACATTCCGGAATCGTGGATAATAGTAAAAGAATGATATCACTATTTTTGTAGACGCGAATACGTAGTGTACTTGACCCGTGGCACGGGAGGGTATAAATATCTGCTTATCTCGTACGAGGAGTCACCTTCTAATGCTATCAGTAACATTGTATGTGTAATGGATTGCGGAAACGTGTGCGGATTGTTTACATAGGAAACACTCGTAGAAGTACTGCCATCAGTGATACCGAGCCTATATATAGCCGATGACTACTATCTAGATTCTAGGCTACAGATGGAAGTGTTTAGTCCTAACGATGTCACCGGTTCCATCATAATACAGTGGATATTATATGAATATTTTTTTCTTTAATATGTCTATCATCATGTCAGTTGAATATTATTTCAGAATGTACCCATTTCTACCACTGGGTCAATAATCTCATCCTCAATGCTCCTCAAAGCTTTCAGTATATTAGCTGCGTAGTGTTATCGTCAAATTTGAACACATTAACCCCTACAGTATTTTCAAAATTTAAATTAACAACGGATGTGTGGGGAATGTCGATAAAATTAATTAAATAAATAAAATAAATAAATAAATATATGGGACACTTACACACACGGTCGTCCGTCCCCAAAGTAAGTAACTTAATACTTGTGTTATGGTAGACAGACAACTGGTGAATATATACTTATATATTTTCTAAATACATACTTAAATACAAATAAACACCCAGGCTCAAAGACCAACAAATTCATTTTTTTTTTATAGAAAATGTTGGCCCTCGGCGGGAATCGAACCCGCGACCCGCGGAGCTGAAGGCAGGATCACTACCCACTGCACCAACGGGCCAGTCAAACATTAACAATGCTATTGAAATTATCGTCCCATACTTGGCAAAAATCTTTAACGATCTTTGGGGTTTGTCCAAGAGATTGCATTCACTGAGAGACTTATTGCTAAAGTTTGGCCATTACTGTATCAAAAACAATAAATACAGTTTGTCTCGTTTCCTCAACCACCAAGGTTCTTGCTAGCTTTTCTTGGCAGGAGCAATAAAATTGATGATTTAAAACACTTGTAACTGTCAAATTGCGTATAGAATATTCTGAATTTAAAGTGAATTATCCTCCTTAAAAGGATCTCGAAAGGTCAGGATGACTTCCCAATTCGACGTTGCCCTCTAAACGTAAATGAATCCTTTATAGCTGACCTTCCGCTTGTTTCCGCGCCCAGAACAAGTCGAGATCATAAATCACGGCGCCCGCAGCCTTCGTGACGTCACGCGACACTCTCCTAAATGAAATCCTTCAAGATTTTATACGACCATGCTGATTACAAATGGAAAAGTTTGTTTGTTTCGTGAATTTTGACAGCTTAACTACCGGCCGATTTAAGTTAAAATAAAATTGTAAATTACCTGACCAATAAAAATCTATTAATCAAAATTGTAAGAGCCCTAAAAATATTTAAGTTGACGCCAAATATCAAATGTGTAGTAATATATCAACATTCCAAAGTGACGTCATGTAGAAGATGTTAAGATTGTCCATGTAAGCCTCATAATGTGAGCCTCGGCATATTTTCATCCGGCACATTATTTAACCAATTATAATAATTTCCAACAATAGCGCGTTAATGAAATCTCATAGAGATAGGACCATTTTCCAAAGGTAGACATTTTTTATGTACGTAAATATGGTAATCAGTAATTTAACAAAGTAGTTAAAAACCCGCGCAATAAAATCGCGTGCTGTTGCTCATTACGTTACCTCGGCTCAGCTAAAACATCAGAGTCTCGTGTAATTCACGAGACATTTTCAAAGAAATTATGTATTCTACTGTACATACTCGTATAGCACCGTACGAGGCATTACACGCAAAGTTCAAGGTCCACGTTACTAGTTACTAAATTAAAATATTTTCGTACTTAAGATTAGTTATTACAATTTTATTCAAAAGTAATGGTCGTATTATTTTGATATATTACGCGATTAGAGAAAATCTATGTAATGCTACACTGAGAGTATATTATCTGTTTTCATAGCTTATACATTCACTAAGCTTTAGGAATATAGAATTTAGAGTCTCCTGATAATGCTCCGCGTACAGTGGTAGCGGTTTATAGTTTATACTCGTAGTGCATGCGTGTTACGCACCCTAAACGCACGAGATATGAAGCGAATATTTAATTCTAGTATGCAGACAGTATTTCAGACAGACAGATTTTCTTTAAAATGAAATAATATTATCATTACTTTTATATTCCGAACTCTTCGAAGTAACGCTTAATCTTATCAACATTTTTATTATGAAATATTGGATTTATGTACTATTAAATATAAATGTTCGTTTCAAACAAGTTCCCTTTCTATCACAGTCAAACTCCGTGTATAGATGCAGTAACAATTTTGGTGTAACGATGGGTAACTCGACTAAAAATATAACAGAAAGTTTAATTATGGAAACAAGCCTATATCAAGAAATTTCTAGTATTACCGTAGTGCGTATTGGTACTAACGTATAAATAAAGTTATTCATCTCGACTTCAAAAGGTTGAACATCATGTAAAAGGCGAGTAAGCCGGTGTAGGGCAAGACCTGCTCTGTACGGTGGGGACAAGGCTGGAGGAATGAATTGCGATCGAAAGGACCCGCCACACGGTATGATTTGGTACAATTGTGGTCGGCTGTCTGTGCGGCGGGCGGCCTTGGAGCGGCTCGCGAGGAATGCCGGTGCAGCGATCGTGAACTTGGGAACGGTTTGCCAACACAAACAGTGCTACTGTATCGAGCACAAACTCCGCAATGCAACCAGCTTTATATAGAACTCACGTACTGCAGCCGCTAACCTCACATCCCATCGTTATCACCGCTGGGACAACGATCGTCACGTTAGAAGAGTTCTCGACGTCAGGTTTATCGACGTAAGGTAAAATAGTTCAAAATATAAGGAAAGAGAAACTCGAAAACAAACTAAGAAACAGCATGGTCGGATTTCCTAGTACAATAACTCTATACTTCTAACTTACATAATAAAAATAATAGAATCATAGTAATCTGCAGCTTGAACAGACGATCGGTCCGTGACCTCACTTGTTTTCAATCAACTCTTAATGCAGAACTGGTTTCACTCGTACGTTTCACTACTGAGTACATCGACCACACGGTAACAGTACTGGCTGCGACGAGAAGCCGGTGCACTAAATAAGTAAAAAACACAAGACGTTTTCCCTTAAGAGATGATAATAACAGTATTAAGAACACTACAGTGATGCAATTATAATTGCAATTTGACAGTTCGAGAGTGATTATAAGAGTAAACTAGAAGAATAAGTACTCCTAATTAAAATTGCAATAACAAAACAAGCTAATAACTGCGCAGCATTGCAATAACGATTATCGAACCTTAACGATATTTATAGTTCTCAGGTCGAGATTGGACCTCCGTTACGGATATATATGTTCACCAGAGAGAGACCCTCCGTAAGTCGCACCGATTGCCAAAGTAGCCCGAATCCCCAAGAAGTTCATGGCCTTTCTAAATATTATTGACCGATAACGGGTCCTTGCGTTATCACTGTATTAGTCAGACCAGAAATCGACCCGCCTTCGATCATGAACTTTACTTACAAAAAATTATCCAGAATTGTAAATATTTTTACAAACAGAACACCTGTATGACCAGTTCTCAGAATTCGTCCTGGTGAATATACATGTGGAGAAACCTTTGTAAAAAAATTCCTTTAGGGGGTAGGACGTATTAACTACCGAGAAATTTCATCTGTTATGATTAGAAAAACGTGAGCGGTTAACTATTTCCTCTTATAAGTCCAAAACTATGAAGAGATTTCGCTATTTCGCTTGGCACAGAGCAAACAATTAAAAGAAGCCGGACTTGCACGTAACGGTCGAGCACTCGAGCGACCCGCCGGCGGCTCTGGCTCTAGCGGCTAATGGAGGCTGATGAATCCGAGCCCATAACCATCGACACCGGCTAATGCGGCACGATTTATGGCCCAGCGGCGACCGACGAGTGCGCCATCAATAAAACATCGGCGGCGCTCGCGTACATTATGCGCCTACCATTAATATTGTTCGGGACGTGGGCGAGGTTGCCAATACTACTCGGCTTTACCTCGGACGCGCCTTTATCTGTTTGATAAACTGATGTGAAATATATACTGAGCCTATGGTACATACACGTGTTAATATACACATACAGCAATTGTAGAGTGATGTAGAGTGAGTGTGAGTCATTAATTTTTAGCGAGCCCTAGCCGCAAATTGTTTCGCGTCAACCTGTATTGAACGATCAGGTTTTTCCCAATCGCTCCCCCCTCGTGGTGAGGGCGCACCCTCCGGCCGCAGTCCTCGGGGAGTGACACCGTAAGCTCGTATCAGGCCGTGCGAGCAGTTCATTAGAAGGTTATTATTGCGTTGCTACGCACACACAAAATGGTCGCCGATGGTCTTGCGACCACTGTGACCAAATAGGTGTTTCAGAGTAATCGTATATTTGAAATCGTAAATAACTGGTATGTCCGGCTTTGAACAAATAGCATATGCCCTGAGTGAGACCGTCATTGATTAATTTTTCCTGATGATGTTTTAGTTATAGGTGTGTGCGGTGAGTGCCGTGCTGGTAGAGTAGTGTCGGTGCGATTCCTGCAAACTATAAGTACGGATAGTACACTCTATTCACTAGCATTGAATCGCGTTAGTACGCAAAAATAGTAGATGTTGGTAGTGGAAAATAATTAAATATCATTTCGTTTATCCTATCCTTATCCCACTCTAAGTGGGGTCGGCACAACATGTTTTTCTCTTCCATTCTGTCCTATCTTTCGTCAACTCTAGCGCCACTCCTTTTATATGCATATCATACTTCACACAATCCAACCATCTCTTTTTAGGCCTCCCTCTAGGCACATATCCATCCATATTCAAATTTAACACACGTTTGGTCACATGATTTTCATCCCTCCTCATTACATGTCCATACCATCTCAATCTTGCACTTCTCGACTTTTCTATAATGGGCGCAACTTTCAGACTTCCCCTGATATACTCGTTTTGTATTTTATCCAGTTTTGTCACACCACACAACCTTAACATTCTCATCTCATTTGCATGTACTCTTCTTTCATCCCTCCTTTTCATTGCCTAACATTCTGATCCATACAATACGACAGGTCTTATGACTGCTTTATAAATTTTTCCCTTAACTTTAAGGGGCATTCGAGGGTCACATATTGTGCCTGAGACCTGCAGCCACTTCATCCAGCCTGCATTCATTCTTTTACCCACATCTCGATCTATTTCACCGTCGTTTTGAAAAAGCGAACCAAGGTACCGAAAATCAGAGCAGACTGGCAAAATGTTCCCATCCAAACCGATCGGGGAGAAATTGGAGGTCCCACTAAAGCCGTAGTACATATGTTCAGTTTTAGTACGACTGATTTTTAAACCGACTTTCTCCAACTGGTTGTGCCATTTCGCCAATCTGCTTTGGACCTCAGTTGCATTTTCTCCGACGAGTACAATGTCATCGGCGAATAACATACACCAAGGAGCCTCCTCTTGAATGTTAGCAGTAAGTGCATCCATTACTAGTAGGAATAAAAATGGACTTAAAGCCGATCCCTGATGTAAGCCTACAGCCACATCGAAATCGTCAGTTACTCCGGCTGCAGACCGGACATGAGTACTAGCTCTGGCATACATAGAACATACAATCCGTACATACTTCCCAGGCAGTCTCTTTTCTTTCAAACTCCACCACAGAACGTCACGGGGAACACGATCGTACGCTTTTTCTATTATTCAATTCTATTATTTAATTAAAATAATTAAATATCATTTGTATTATAAAATTACTCTAGCTAATTAATGTATTATTTTTAATTTCGACAATCTGAAACAAACTTTGTTTTGTAGTTTTTTAGTGTGGTAGGTATTGATACACAAACCCGTGGTATGCTATTGCACGTACAGCTCTTCGGTGGGGAACCGACACGGCACGACGGAGGGTTCTGGTTATCGTCCGCCGCAGCACTATCTGCCGCCCACTGACAGCTCCACACTCCATCAGTCCGCGCCAGCTGAGCCGCTCCGGCGATCCATCAGGCGGACGTTACCGAGTAAACAGACACCGACAGTATTTTTCGCGGAGGCCATGTGGCCGCTCATTTTTAAGATCGCGCTCTCGAGAGCGATGAATGCTAAATGGAGTGATTCACGGTTGAAGTGGTGAAGATACTCGGCACGGTGCAGGATGGATGAGACATTGCTCCGTTTAACTGTCCGAATATTTCTTTGACACAAGAATATTTCAATTTATTGTACGACAAACATTTAAAGTTATAGTGTAGAGATATGAAATTAGTGTAATTTTTATTATATACCGTAAACCTCCTGGCGTGTCGACACACTAACCTTCCGATAGACGTTATCCTCACAGTCCTACAGGCCTTGCAGAAGGAATCCTCGTGGTGAACCTGCTGTAAAACTTTCGTGCTCGCCCTGAAAAGACTAATAGTACTGTCCATTTCAAAATGTACATTTAGTATTCTGGAATGCCGTCCTACAAGTGTCGGCAGAGCGTGCCGTCTCAGGCGGGGAGGTAATGTCGATGAGCATTGATTCGATACACCGAAATGTTAATTGCACCACGGACGCACGGACACGGTAATACGATCTGGTATGTCAGTAGCTTCACTATGAAATATTTCATAAATGTTTGACTCAACTTACAGTGAGGTAGAGTGAATGCCGTGCATAGAACGTACAAAGAATTTACTTAAAGAACATTTGAATGTGACTTGGAAATTGAAAAAAATATATATATAGTAGGTTGTATGTATGCGCTGTCGGTGCAAACTAAGTTATAAAAAATGTGTAGTGTAATATGATGATGATGATGTCCTCCTTGACGTATTTCGTCAAGGGCGAACCATGCTAACTACGAAGATGTGCGCGACTATGACTGGCAAAACCAAATTTTGTTTTAAAAGACCTATTGCAAGGTGCACAGTATAGTTCGCCAGAAGAATTGTACGTGTATGTATACACTATTTTGGGACGGTTCTTTTTAAAAAGGCGTTTTGCGTCAAGATTTTGTAGACGACTTTTTTCAAAGGCCTTTACAACACGGCTGACATCTTTTCGCCATTGCACTCTGTGACGCGCGAGCTCTTCCCAATTATCGGAAGAAATATGGCATTCGTTTAAGTGGCGTTTCAAAATGTCTTTGTAGCGCAAAAGTTGACCACCAGGATTACGTTTGCCGTCCTTCAATTGGGAATAGAAGATTGCCTTCGGTAATCTAGAGTCATTCATGCGCACAAGATGTCCACACCACTTTAACTGGCTCTCCATAAGAATTGATTCAACTCCGTAATATACTCGTATTTCCACTTAATAGCGAAGATTTTTATATTGAAGTATTATATTAAGATTGCATTTTTTATCTCAGTCGGTAAAGCCTTCTCTGTAACAGGCAATCATGAGAGATAGAGTCAGATTTATTCGTGGCGTCCCCGCTTCACCGGATACCACGTTTAATAGCAAAACAATAGCAAATGCGAATTCACCAATAATAGAAATTATCTTTCAATACAATGTTTACAGTTGGCCCGAGACCAACGAGCTCCAGCGGTGAGCGCCGTGGGCGAGTGGGAGTGGGCAACATTGGACTCTCGTAGATGGATATATTATATTTGACGACTTATATCGTGTGGTGACGCGATAACGCGCTTTTTTTTAAAAAAATTGTTCATTTAAATAATTATGAAAGATATATAATTCATGGTATAATTAAATTCACTTCCTTTTTTTATTAAAATATTTTCAAAATATATATATTCTGAATTACAGCGAAATATTCTACAGTGTTTATCGTGAGATGGCACAGGGCAACGCCAAGGTATTTATGAAATACTCGTCAATTCTATAATTTACATCGTTCTCTGTTGTTGTCTCGTCCGTAGTTCATATTTGACACGGCGTGCGTATTAAACTTATTTTAATATTCAGGTCACTCCGCAAAACGATCACCCGAACATTTTTAATTGAGATGGTACGCAGCGGTCGTTAATGTGCCGTTAAATTTAATTAGTACTCGAACACTTCTAGGAACTAGAGAGCACACTCCAGTGAATCAGATTCGGCGGCGCTGCGGAGCCGGCCGCGGCATCTGCCGCGTCACACGACGCGTCTGATTTCATTGTCACTCTTTCACGATACGATTTTACATAGCTGCCAAACTGTCATAACAAAAGTCATTATTACAATAGTTATGATTTGTCCTATGCTACTTGAGTCTCTTCTCATCTAATGACTGAAGATCAGAATTCCTTCGGAATAAGGGGAGGCCTGAGGATTTTATAAAGATTTTCTTTGATTTTGAAAAAAAACTCTCTCAGGGTTCTTCTTTACAGGAATTATGAAAGGACAAAAATTTTCCAGTACATCATTATACTGCGGAATCTACATCGAAAGACAGTAACTTCACGCAACATATTCAAAGTGTAAGAGAACCCTAGAAAACGGTTAAACTAAAAATGCTTTTATGTAGGAAGTAGAACATTCGACATACTCAAATTCCACGCATTAATTTGACCATATAAGCAAAAAAATACATTTATTCTATACCTATCCACAATTATTATCTTGAATTTAGAGTTCTATGTGAATAATTTTTAGAATTGTAAATGGAACTACACTTAATTAGTTAAAAAATATACCGTTAATTATAAAGTACAAAATATTCATTCACATTTGTGTGACACATGCAGCTTTTTCTAAGTTCTACCGTGGTATTCCTAAAAGAACACAAGAGAGAACTTGTATATGAATAGTTTTTGCAAAGGTCTAGTGGACAGATACAGACGCTGCACGCGAGCTGGACGCACCGCGGCGCCGAGTGTGGACGGGCTCTAAGGCCGCTCGGGTGTTGTGGTCGGACGGACAGTTATCGGCCGCGTGAAGGCCGCCCGCTTAATAAAGTTAACTTTGTAATGAACAGCACTCTCACCGACACGGTAACCTATTATATACAATGCTAGCGAACACATTGAAACTATAAAAGCTAAAAATACAATATTATATCCATACTAATCACTGTCACCAAGTCTATCATTGTCAGTCAGGGTTTCTCTGTTAATATTGCGATGACGCAATATTTATCAAAAAAAAGTACAACAGAATGTAAGCTACGGACTGAGGATTATAAGTTCTTCGTTTCTAAAACAGGAAAAACAATAAAGAACATGATTGAGGGTATTTTAGCGCTATAGTCGACGTGATAAAAGACGGAGGTACTACTGGTTCCTGGATTTTGTACAATGTAGTATTGTAGATTTAGTAAATTAAAATATTCAATACTTATTACAGTGATTTTATTTTAATAGTTAGATTTAAAAGAATAAAACAGTTTGTAGGACATATTTTAGAATATGTGCTTACCTAAACGATATAAAGGTAGACTTCATTATAACCAGGAATAAAACTACAAATATTTACACACACCTATATGAAATCTTGTGTTTCTTTCGTTTGATGTAGCGCTGGCCCGCGCTGCGCTCCGAGCTGTTTATGTTACCGTCGATGTGCCCAATATCTCTGTTTGCATTATAGTATCGCGTAGTTGTTAGAAATTCACAAATATTCCGCTGCTACCAACCGCTCTAATGACTAATGCACACAATATCTGTTTACGTTTAATTTTAATGTTTCCATCGCATTTGTTTCTATTTCACAAAGAACAAACGATTTAGGTGATTACGAACGTGACTGGATAGGGATGACTAGTTCTCTATAAGCGCAGCAAAGTACACTGTATAAGATAGGAGTGAATCAACATCATCGGCTAATACTAATGCCCTGGCGTTCTCTGCAGCAGACCACTGCGTCACAGCAACTGCAAGCTTATTCCGCTGACGGGAAACGGGAAGAAAAATGTCAGGAGCTCGTTCTGAACACTGCAGTACCACGCTTCATGCAGATATGATTTACTTGTGCGGAAGAAGCATTCCAAGTTTATTATGGTAACTTGTTTAACGGGATATTTGTTGATTCATTAGACTGATACAATTTGTCTATA
Source organism: Morpho achilles (assembly GCA_947086495.1). Classification (NCBI taxonomy): domain Eukaryota; kingdom Metazoa; phylum Arthropoda; class Insecta; order Lepidoptera; family Nymphalidae; genus Morpho; species Morpho achilles. The sequence continues at coordinate 19,842,621 of CAMTZB010000019.1, forward strand.
ATTGTTACGAGTGCTCATTAAAATAACTTGTTAGGTCAGAACGGACCGCACGATACTTATCACGAAACCACAAACACAATTTTTTTGATCTACCTTTGCTTATATTATATAGCTATTAGTCGTCAAAAGTTGGACGAGAATCTCTCGGTTGAAGCTTTCAATAAGTGATTGTTGGTTTACTGCGAGATAACCGGTGACGTCTGCAGATGTGACAGCGAGCGCTGCACTCGGCGGCGGCGGCGGCGGCGGCGCGTCACCCATCGACCCAAAAAGATAAGTTTATGGCTCCTCGGGGCGTCTTGTGCGAGATAATGTGAGAGCCACTGTTTGGACACAGGCGGAGATAAAATCTAAACGCTGTCCACTCATGTTTTGTTTTAAATATCCTCTATTTTAGACGTTATTGCACGCGCACATTCCATATGAGCTAAAGCTAGAATATCATATAAATTACTTCAAGTGGGAGATACCTTTAACGATATCACGCTAGAGCTTCGAAAAATATATCATGGAGATAATTGGCAACACGAATGCCTTTTCGTTCAAATATAACGAAATGTAGTACGAATAAGCACATTCTTAAACTTCTCGCATTTTCCTTGAAAATGAAACTTACGATGAATTAAAATATCGACGAGTTGGGAAAATAAGGTGGTAATGAAAGTAAATAGCTCGCCGGAGACATGGATGTCGAGTTTTACCAGACGACCACTATTTATGTACAAAAGTACAAACAGCGATCACTTAATGAGTGTCTCGAAGAATTCATGTAGCGCGATAGCTTGAGGCGGGGAATGTGAGTGTACTGTCTAATGGTACAAGTATGTAGGCTGCACACACGAAGGGAACGAGTGATCGGAGCGAACGATTCGTAGTGCTTACAAAACTAAATATATTTTCTACAATCGAGGATAATAACTGCAACAGAAAATAAAGGAATATAAAGGTAAACACGGGGACGGGGATATTTATGAGCTGCATCAGCTCTCGTGTAGTTACGAGTATCTCTTTAGTTTCCTCTTCACAAAGAAAATGACATACTTATTAGCAAGAAATACCACCGAGGATTCGGCCTCTTAACTGCAGTAAGGTCCTCCTAACCTAACTAAAGTAAGTTTGTAGAGGTCAACAAATTAGGTGTGCCCGATGCGTCCGTGTGAAAGGATCTGTACAAACGCTATCAGGGGCCTAAGCCTGTCATCATGACCAGGCAGTGGACAGTGGACCAGAATGTGAAATACCATTAGGTTGTAGCCAGGAAGGGTCCGACATGACAGCTTCACTGCCTACTGACTCTGTTACTGAAGAGAAGAACTGCTAAATCATATAAGTATGTAGAACGACAACTATTCGATCTCTATCCAGCTACATAACTTATAGTTAGCGGCTCCACTAGTATGATGTAATTATCATCAGCTACAACTAAGGCAACATACAAATACTGTTCCGCGTATTAACATTTTTAATATACTTATTTAGTATTGGCTATTGGTTCCTACATTCTTGCCTGTTTCCCTTTGTACGTCGTATGTATGCAAATTTTACGTATGACTCACATTAGCAGACACTCGATTCATTTAGCCAGTCCTTTATATTTTTATTATAATTTATGCAACAAATGACACAAATGTATGCTATTAAACATATCAGAGATATTTTTATGTATCACCGTCGTATAATTGTTACCTATGTTACAATAATTCGTTATCTTTGAATTATAATGTGGATATGGAGTGGGAACGATTGAGAAAATAATGCACATAGTAATATTTGCAAATGTGTTTCGCAAGTAAGAGTTTGTGGTTAGTCTTCGATGCTACTAGTAATCGAGTAAACGATCCCAAATCATCATTCTCCTGCCCTTATCGTAAACAATCGCAATGCGTACAATTATACACTCCGGCTTTTATGTTATTAAGCAATAACATTTCCAGTGTAATTAGGTTTTACTTACCAACCTCATTATTTTGACTTTCGCCAATACCGGTCCAAACTGCTTCAATTAATACATTTAGTTAATGGTTCCGATATCCATTACTTTTTTGTCTGACTAATAATATTGTTGATATTGAATCCAATGAATATGTTGTTATATCTCAAAATGGAGGTATCAAATGGTTTTGCGAAATCAGTCCCGACTCAGGCCCTGCAGAACATAAAATGTCAACAGTCAAAGGACTGCGTGTCTCTGGTACTCGCACGTGATGCTCGCCGATTGACCCAATCTACTATAAAGTCAGCTTCCGCTGCGCCGCAAAGGTATTGAGGCCTTATATTTTTTAGTTATATGAATTACACGATGAAATCAAAAAAGCCAGATATATAGTATTTAAAATAAAAACCTAAATATTGGTTGATAAATTTGATTTTTGGAATATATTTGTGTGCCTTATAAAGTTTGTAACACCTTGGCTGCGCACATAAAATTATACTGACGTCGTTTAACGATTTTTTTTTATTTCTTCCTAATTTTAGGGTACACGGCTCATTGTTGTATATTATTGTACTCCATAATGAGATCAACTGTTTATAAATGTATAGTTAATAGGCGATACTTTTACAGCCTTTTGATGGCCGCATGTCATTTAGATTCACCGACTATAGCTAGAATGTAATTTGAAATAAAAACTTCCTTATTGATGTATTTAACAGAAAATTATATATTTACTTAACGCCAATAAAAATCACACACTCGTGAAGAGCAGATTGACATCCAAAATAGGCTGAGACGATCCAAGATAGCTGCTCCTCATAGTATATGGTACCTTACCCTTAGACCAATTGACCTATCAGATCTCCTATTCCACGACCTTTCAGACTTATTGTCCAATAAGACCTTATTCTCTACGAGGTATTGCCCCACGGGACCTGATGAACGTTGCTGTGAGCAATAGTGATATCAGGATCGCCCCCCCCCCCGTACTAACAATGCAATCAGACAACCAAATGCGTTAAATTTAAATCGTAAATATTTTTTGCAACCAGAGGGGAATGTAGTAGATTATTGTCCTGCGCAAACTACTGCTCGTTTACATATAAAGCGGTGTTAAGTTATTTAGGGTTAAATGATATACGTTGTTCCGCACCCTCGGACCCGGTTTGGGGGCTGAGGTCCCACCCTCGGCAGCAGTATGCCGATGCTGGCAATTATTTTGATCATAACACAGATCGATAATCTGACCTTTTAAAGTTATGGTTATTGTTTGCCGAAAAATAGTTAAGTAATGTTTTATTTGCACTGCGATATGTGTGACGTCTCTCCAGTGATTACTACAAGTATGCCGTAACAATTATAAAAACAATCTGTATACTTGAATCCATTCGCGTTGACTTTAGTGTTAAAATACTCGGCATTATGTATTTATTACTATTCCCCAAAGAGAAAGGGCTTTTTATGCATTATGTTGGTCTGACATAACCTTCCATTGTACTGAATGTGTTTGTTTATGTCTTTAACATTGCGTCAGCGATTAGTAATGGAAGCACCATAGATTACAGACAGATATATAGACTCTTCTCGTTTATAATGTTAGGACAGATATTTACTCGATCTTTGTACGAGGAAATAATATTTATATCACGTAATGTTAGCAGCCGCTAAGAGGCCTTGTGTACAATGAGTCCCCAGTCGCAGCTGCCTCGGCGTGGTGGGTGGCGCGCGGCGCCGCGTGACGTGGCGTGGCGGGCTACAGTGTGGCGCCGCGCGTCCAGCTGCTTGCACTCGGCAGGCCTGGCACTCTGCCTCGATAACGATTCTGAGACGTCACTAATAAATTTATCCTTCGTTTAAATTTAAGTTATGGTATTGCGGGTGTAAAAGGGAACACTCGTGCTCTTCTACTTCCTCTATCACCAATATACTGTATCAACGACGTTTTATTGCATCTCCTTTGAAATATTATAAATTGTACCAGTATCCGCAATTTTGCACTATAATTTAATCAACTATAGTTTTAATATCCTGTTTTCGACCAATATTGGTCGTGCGGATCAGTCATTAGAGCGTTACAGACGGATTTTTGCATTTATCATATTACATCAATGTCATTTCCGCTCTATATAATATGAGCCTAGTCTATCTATGATAAATTACAAATGTTAAGTCGGAACGTAAAACAAATCCCTACAACTCTAAACTTTTCTACATTAAAATCTAAAACCGTATGCCAAAAAGGCGAAATTAACAACTATAAATTAAGTTTAACGCAAACCTAGCAACCCAGTTGACGGTCCCGGGAGGGCGCGGTGCATTTCTAATGTCCCCAACGGTCCCCGGGCACTATGACACCCTCGATTGCGGAACGCGGGATTGGAACTGATTAACTTACGAAGGGCTACAAATATAATAAAGGACGACACTCAGAGAGGAAGTCGTTTTTGGTGACGAATAATTTGAGATTGCCATCTCACTCATCATTCCCCTTTTTTCTTTTTTTTTTAATACAGGAAAAAATTATGGGTATCGCCACCCGACGGGGACAGGCGGCGGTTATGTCGGACTCGCACCGACTAAAACGACCTGTGTGCTCCACCACGCTGCCGATGGCAAGGACAGGGTATCATTGTACATATTGCCCCCATCTCCGCTCTGATCCCAGAGAACAAATACCGTCTTCGGGTAGGGGCCCCTCGAAAGAGCAGCCCCCCTCCCCTAACCAGTGCATCGGGAGCACCAGATGCACCGACCGCCTCGGGGACCTGTAAGCCAGGCGTCCGAATACAACTCACTCATTATTCCCCTGCCCTAAGTGGGGTCGGTACAACATATTGTAACATGATTCAGCTAAGTATTTTTTGACCGGCCGCCTGCCTGATGTCAACTTACGTCAGTTGCCTTTAACGACACCTTGGTAAGAAATGAAGGTGGTCTATTCTACACAGCCGTATACCACACGGCGAGTCATCTTACCTTAGTCGCCTTTTACGACACCTCGTATAGAAAATAGACAAGACAATGAGACTCATTTTTTATGCTATGTACTTTTACTGCGATAGACGTTAGAGAACTAGAGTTGTATGTATTGTGTGTCTGTGTTTGCGATTGTCCGAGCAAGACCTTGTTAGACACTTATGTTGCTCACTGGTTGAGGCAGTTTTTGGAATTCTCTGCTGGATTGAAATGGAATTTGCGAAAATAGAAGAAGCAGCAGATTGTCAACATCAACACAATTCATATTCTCGCCGCGAGCTCTGCGGCCCTCTGCTTAAAGGGACGACAGGGTATCTGTGGCTACTCATCGATGCTAATGTAATGCATATAAGGATGACGTGACCGCGATAACTCTAATACAAGGAATGTTATGTAAACACGGACGACAGCGGCGGACTAGTGGGGGCTGTTCTCAGAAACGCACGTTATCTAGCCAATGTAAGTCATATTGTTACAGAGACAATAGCTCTAGGGACCGTTTGTTCGTTGCTGAGTCACACTGACGTCACGTGACTTATCTGTGGCTACGTACAGACAGACGGACAATCTTGTCCACGTTAAAATAAGTTTATTATCTACGGACTTGGAAATCTCTCGGAAGACACGAACCGTATCCGCTTGCTTCGTGCCTTCGATGTTAGTTGGCAAGCCCAGCGGAGATAGATTTTTTTTTAAATAAATATATGGAATACTTACACACACGGTCGTCCGTGCTCAAAGTAAGTAACTTAATACTTGTGTTATGGTAGACAGACAACTGGTGAATGTATACTTATATATTTCTAAACACATACTTAAATACAAATATACAATATATAGATCGACAGACTATAGGCAATATATGTACTAAGCATAATTGAGGACCACTGGCCTGACTTAAAGGTGAAGGCTCTGTTCATCTGATATACTTATTTTCGTGGAATCCCTCACAGATATAGCATCTGAATATTGGAATACGCCAAAATCCTTTTTTTCACACCGCTTAGTGTGTTGCCGACCAACCCAGATACATCTCCATTGACTGACGTTTAACCGTCAGTTACCTAACCGCAACTAGTCTGAGGTGTAGCACTGCGATCACCCCCTAAGAAGTACTCATGAGCTTAGGAAATAGCGAAGTAACCCGAGGGTTTTTACCGGTAGAAACTACATTTGAAGTCAGTGTTTCAATAAAAACTAGCAGTGTCTCCCTCTGGCACAATTTTGTCTGAATAAACTTTAACTTAAAAAGAAGCGTACATTCTGATCGGCAAGCGCTTATTAGATACAGAATTATGATTCGTCACTGCGGGAGGAGCCGAACCGTATAACGAGCGACTGTGAGCTACAGCTCATCTATGCTAATATTCGTAAATGCGAATATTTTCTGTCTGCCTCTGAGCTTTCACGGGCAATCTGGGGAAATATTTATAGAATTTCGCACAATCGATACTCATATACCGTATGCCTAACAAATTGATTTAAAAAAATACAATTTTTCTTTTGAGAAGAACAGTAAAAAAAATTACCGTAACCTACACTGAAATTGACGTAAAGTAAGTCGGAAGTATAGACCGCGACCGCGGTTTCTCATGTCAACTTGATTGTGAAAATATCTTTAGTTGATTAATGAGTGTGTTTTATGTGATCGTGCTGAAGAATTTTTTTATACTAAATGGTACACCGGTATTTAAGCCTCAATTATGCCAAATGCCAATTCAACATTTGTCCAGAGGATCAGCCATAACAGCTTAACAGGCAGATAGTGTTCAGCAATCATATTATAAGTATCGACTAAAGATGCTTGTAACATAACCGCGGACAATACTCACCCAACATTCATATCCCTTTAGGCGTAGTGAAAGTGCCGGTCTGCAGAGAGCTGTTCGCGACTTCGTTACGACATAATCCCGTCTTATCGATTGCTTTCACAAAGGTTGGTGCCGCGAGCGGACCGGAATCCCTCCGCCGTGATCCGGCTACAGACGCTGTACAACCGTGATCGCATCGGAGGTCGTGATAGTACGAGTATATACTGATTATTGTTAGACGATTTAGCATTAAATTAACAGTTAAACTGATTATTTAAGCCCCGATTTTGTTATCACGAATTTCGTTTGCGGCAGATTTAGTTTATATAAACTTATAATTAAGACTACGTAAGGTAGAGTTTTAAGGAAATTTGTATAATGACATTAGCTTCATAATATATTTAGAGCAACTTACTTTTTAACGTATCCATTATTAAAAATTGACGATGTACAGTCATAATAGTATAAAGGCAAGTCTTTCGGTCTGTCTGCCTTTAACGTATAATTCGCTGATTAACAATATAGAAAGATATTCGACGCGATTGTACTTACATTCAGGCGCTCTCTATCAAAAGGTTATTGTAATAGCAAAAGTGCGAAGTGCAAATGTATTTGCACTTGCGAATGCATTTGGCGATAAAAGCCCCTTGGAAAGGTTATTGTTACAGCGGAAGCTAGCTCGGAAAGCGGTACTTGGTGCAGCTCGCGGGAGGCGCGTTGTTTGCTCGAGTGGCCTTATGTCTAGTGCCGCGGGTTCGTGAGATTTTGTAGACGTCTTCGAAACAGATGTGTGAACAGCCTGTTCCATAGTTATGGCCTTTATTGACTACGACCTGCTACTTGTGAAATTAGACAAAAAAAACAAAATATTATTTACTCTCTGTACCAAGGTATCTTTATATTCAATCATATAAAAGCGGTGTTTCGTGAAAGAGCAGCATAAAACTAGTTGTTATGAAAGATAGATAGTCGAACGACATTGGATTGGAGATATCCAATTTGGTTTTTAAATTAACTTCCATTGAAAATAATGCATCTCTCATCTCTCTACGATTGTTTGCACTGAAAGCAATAAAATCTCGCCCGAGTCTCCTAGAGATATAAACTATAGGTGGCCTATAAAAGAATTTGACATAATCGGTAAATTTTTAAGTATTTTAGTTTTATAGAGAAATGAACTTTGAACTGAATGCGTCTAGAAAGATCATGTGGTATTATTTATCGGATTCTCTTGCCGTGTAAGCTTTAATATTAAATATTTAAAAAAATATTGAATAGTTATGTTTCAATAATTTCATCATTCTAATTAGTTTAGCTCCTTCGCCTCATCGCACAGTTATTACAGTAAACGTCAAGTACATCTACTTACGAGCATATACTAGTAGAAGCAGCTCCACCAAGCGACTACATTCTTCAAAATGTATTGTTTAAATTTTAAAGGGCAAAAGGAATAACCTCAAATAAGGAACAGAACTAAACATCATATCGACCGATGAAATATATTCGAAACGACTTAAATATTTGGCATATTTCATTCTATGACCAGAGCAATCTCTGGAAGCTGTCACATTTTGCAAATATTTCTCGCGGCTAACACGCGCTCTGCTCGAGCCTAGCTTAGCTTACGAATGTAAATTATACTTTCCATCTCTATGATCATTATTGTTATTATCAATAACGAGTGATCGAACTCTTCCTGAGATAGTATAAGGTAAAATATAAATCAAGTCAATAATCGCAATATCATTTCTTAAACTAAGGAAAAGCTTATTACTTACTTGTAATGTGCTATGCAATTAGGCTGTCGACCTCTTTTTAGAAAGAACATGCTGGAAACACTGCGTTTAGATGGCAAAGATTGCATTAAATTGTTCCGGAATTAGTTAAAAGAAAATAATTATGACCATGCATTGATTTACTGAGTAACCGTTGTAGTAAAAAAAATAAATGTTAAACTAATATATTATCAGTCAGGAGTGCAGACTCCGGCGAGTTTGCCCGCACCAAGCAACAAGTACGTTGCACGACAGGGTTGGCGCGCTGTGCCCCATTAATACTCTGATTTATAAAATATTAAAAAAATAAATATGTGGGACACACACACGGTCGCCCGTCACCAAAGTAATAACTAAATACATGTGTTATGGGTGAGAGACAGCTGTTTAATATATACATTTGTATATAATTTAAAATACATAAATGCACCTAGACTCGAAGAACCAACAAATTGTTGTTAGAAAATGTTGGCCTTCAGCGGGAATCGATCCCCCGATCCGCATAGCTGAAGCAGGATCACTGCTGACTTCCCCAACGAGCCAGTCAAAGTATTCTGTCAAATAAAGATCTCACTTTATTTACCATTTATAGTACTCGTAAAGAACGGGGGTAAAGGATAACAATATAACTATTCAATATTTCAAAAAAATTAAGAACAGGCAAAGTGGTTTTTGTGTTGGATAACGCAATTACGTCTGTTATTCTTTAACACTAAATTAAGCACTTTTTTGCTATTGCACTTTACCGTGCACCTTTTGATTAAGAAATATACGAGTATCGGTACCAACTATAGACTCTTCAAGAAAGACCCTTAAAAACTCTTTAAGTGTATCAATAACTCTATACCAATCCTTACCGTTGATGAATAATAAACATATCGACTATATTTCAAATCCCGCCCCGCGCCAACCCTGAGCGGAGATCTCAAATTAAAGCCAACAAAAGCGTCTCATTGTGGTCTCGGTCGTACCACTATCACTACTGAGATGTTACTTTCTCTGTCGGAGCCCTCGTTTGCCTGTGTGTGTGTGTGTGTACCGTCTGCGGCCCCGGGATAAGATTCTCTTCCGCCATATATTGAGCAGTGCTCTGTTCGAACCCACCGAGATGTGTTCATTACAACCGTAACACCTGTTAACCAACATTTACACACATTACTATTTACTAACAAAAAACGCTTTGATTGACGCACACAGTACTGACCCTACTAGAATGATTATTTTCTTTAAGGAATCTCATGCGGATAGCATAGACTTCTGCACATATGTCAGATTAGTTGATGGATGTAACTGACCACGAACAGAAGGGCAGTGAAAATCGTATGAAAACGTGCTGTGCCATCCGACAGGCAGTAAGGAGGCCTAGTTATTGTCTTCGTGCCGTTATCACGATTCCCACTTGCCACTAATAAACAGCCAAAGTAGCCACATGTGTCATGTGTCACAATTTCATACATTTTATTTACGTCGAGTTCAAGCTATAGATCACACACTGCAGATTCACATGTTTTCGAAGGCTGCAGACGACTCCAATTATAAAAGACAGAATTTATATTAATGGGCAGAGGTTAAAGTGTGATCATCCATCAAAGAGGTCGGGTTTGTTGGATCAGTGGGACGGATGGACGAGCGGGTGAGCGGGCGAGCGGGCGAGCGGGTCACGAACCATCGTTTATGGTTTACAACCACCATCAAAGTTTTACGACACCTTACAATATGGAAACCCGCCCTCGTCTAGCGAGCGAGTTACGACAATTATATTGTCTTCAAACCGACAATATTAGTAGCTCTAATACTAATAACTTAAGCAGTATTTTTGTTGTTTTCCACAAACTTTATAACCTACCTATATCGTCATGTACTTGTATTTTTGCGTGTACAGCGACGTTGCCAGGACATATCCTGTAATTCGATGTAAAACTGTTGTATCAACATATTGGCCTTATTTCGAAGCGAATTAACGGATATATCCTACAAGTCCTACTAATATTATAAATGCGAAACTTTGTGAGTATGAATGTATGTTTGTTACTCTTTCACGGTGAATCTGCTGAAGCAATATCGCTGAAATTAGGACAATTATTCCTTATACATCGGAATAACATATAGGCTGTATACATCCTGTATAATAAATTCTACAAGAATACGATGACATTGTAAAGCGCCATCTATTACCAAATTATCATGCGACAACAGTCCACGTAAACGAAGTCGCGGGTAAAATCTAGTGGTATATAAATCCCAATTTCAACATAAATACATCTATAATCAGTAATTGCAGCCAGAGGGAGCAGACAGTGTCCGCGGCGGCTGCTGGCGAAAACAAAGCCTGGAACATATTATGATACCGACAGTTTCATCACGATACTGTTGTACCGAAACTGTGCTTGAGATAACATTCAACAGCATTGCGATACCGGCAGCCGACAACACACTCCACAACACACTCCACAACACACTACACAACACACTACACAACACACTCCACAACACACTCCACAACACACTACACAACACACTCCACAACACACTCCACAACACACTACACAACACACTACACAACACAACACACAACACGCGCGAGCACTGCATAAAACTCCTCCTATGTATTTTGTTATTCACACGAAAAGGAATTTAATCATTCTATAGTACTCGTGTATAAAGATAGAGACAATAAATTGTAAATTTGATCGATCGATATTGTTGATTTGATTCGATAGATCGTACGCCGATTGAATCTAGCGGCGTCCTGGGAGCTTGATGATCAGTGTTGAATGCGTTGTAGTAATTTTATTTTTGAGTTATAAGTTAGGAAGAGAAACGAAGTGTCATAGACAAATTAGTCTATGATACTTCCCTTCTTTTCCTGTATCTTGTCATGCAAAGTGTATTTCACAACGCTCTCAAAAATATACGAAATACTGAAAACACCAGCGACTTTCTATTCTGTCTTCGCCAATTAGTATATTCATGAACTATACAGATGTGTTACATTTTAATTGTTCACAAAAGGTTAAGGGTGTATACAAAGTAATGATTTGTTAATATAAAAAAATGATCTAATTCTATTCTATTACAATGAATGTATTTGTATATCATTTATAGCGGAGGAAACCGCGAATTCATTCGCGCCAATTTTTAAATTCCACCAAGAATTTATTTAACCTGTATGTTAGCTCTCGGTAAGTTTTGAATGTGACGAATTTTATCAACATTAATTTAGAGTATTGTTAGCTCTATGAAAGCCTAACAGATAGACGTTCACATTTATAATTTTAGTGTCAGTAATAAGTAACGCAAGGCTTGTCCCGAGAGGTCGCCAACCGCGGCCTGCGGCCGATACTATTTGCATTCCTCAGCGGGACAGCTTCCGCACTGCGCACTGCAGCCTGCAGCCCGCAGCCGGGCGGGGCTGGGTCGATACATCCGACAACATGTTCGTCTAAGCCAAACAAAAAACTCCATAACTCTTTTTAAATACGGTGCGGGCTCGAAGAAATATGTAGCATAAGGTTTATCTCGCTCAGGATTATAGAAATATACAATTACTAAATAGCAAATATTAAAATTAAATTAACAACATTAACAAAAACGCGGATTACAACAAAGTTAAAAAAGTTAAAAGCAATTTTATTGTAACTTCTGTACTCCGTCAAGTAACGCCTGCTTCTATAAACCAGTTAAAGGTCAAAGAATAATAAAAAGATTTATCAATAAAAAATTGTCGAAAAGTCTATTTATTAGTTTGTCTAACAAATAACATCGAATATAGTTTGTCAAATAAGTAAAGAGCATATTTTTTTAATTAACGAAGGTTCAATTGACTCTATGAATTATTTGTGCGGACTACGAGTTAAATTATTGTAAAATACGTTGTCTGTAGTCCGTGCTCTATGCTCTATGGGTAAGTCCGTTTCCTGCGCAGTAGGGGGGCTGGCTCGCTGCCAGCTGCGGGGAGCTCCCGAGGGCTGCCCCTGTCCCGGAAAACCTGTTATTGGTTTTTCGCTACACATTTATCCCACATTATACAGGCAGAGCCACGCGTTGCTGTAGTACATTATGTTTCAGATTTCCCCTTTCCGCATATTTTTATACCAGTTGATTTTAATTTTTTGATATTAAAGATATTCATTAAAACTGTACAGTATAAAGATAATGTTAGGTACATAAATAACGTATTTAAGTTGAAAGGAATCGATGCCGTATCCGTCTATATAGCTTTCCAACTATCGCATTGTATTCGACCATTCTGTTGGAATGGACAAAATTATCAATAAAGATCGTGAACTTTTGCTGCATTTATCAAATAGAATAATCTGCGAGTAAAATTTGCAATGGTGGATCATAGCAAAATAATGCAATCATTATTTTTGTATTATGGAACTTCGCAATTTAACGCCTAATTCTATACATTATAGATGAGACTTCAGGCAAAAATGGTATATCTATTTCAATAATAATTTTATCGGTATAATTCAATAGAGAGAGCCACGCCTAGTGTTCTATAGATAAACGGTCTAAAGAAAGTTAAAACGAGTCGAGGCTGCCCTTTGAGCGGCGAAAGCTTTCAGCCGTCGTCAAAGAAACACTCCAGGGAAAGTTGCCGAGCTGTGGAGGTGCACGACGAGGGTGCATTAGGCCGGCGGTAACCTCGTTAGTGGACCGTTTGCTGAACTCGGGAGAGCTTTTAGCGGCCGCGGCCTGTGCCGTGGGTGGTATTTGATCTATTAAATGTTGTTTCTTGTACTACTGTGTATCTAGATATATAATATATTAATTTCTGTGATATTTTTCTTTTCTATAAAACGCATTGTGTTATATTGGATGTTTTTATATGACAGAGTGGCATGTCTTCTCTTCAAATTGTCTTCGTCATAGATCGCCCGATCTTATTGTAAGCTCATATATTTTAATTAATAATATAGTCATCCACAAATCGAAAGTCTTATTATGTAAGAGTATAAGGAAGGTTAAATTTGTGTTACGACGAGCCTAAAGTTGGGGGAGATTTCATTGTTATAGGCCTTTATTAAGCATGTAACAGAATTTTTCTTAACATAACGAACTTGACTTCATGAAATATTTAAATATTTCGTTACCTTTAAATAATGCATTACAATGAAGTCAAATATAATTCAAAGTATTTTATGCCAAATTAAAACATAACTTTAGCTATACTTCTATTAAATTTAAATATTAACATTAAACATGCAGAGATTGGGCTAACTTTATTGGAATGGTCCCGTTATGCTACTTTACGATACGTTTCACTTTAAACAGACGCTGCGGATGTTTCCAGTTAGTCTGCCGAGTGCCCTCGGACACCAGGTGATAAACACCAGGACGGGCAATTTGTAATATATTTAGGACTTAATACTGCGCCGTGTTTAACTTAGACGGATAATATATAGAGCTACAGGATACGTTGCGAAATATTTGTAACACAGCGTAAGGTAACAGCGACTGAGGCATAAGAAATAGTGATAAACGGAATATAAATCAAATTTTATATAAATAAATAAATAAATAAATATATGAAATAAATAATAATTTATTATTTATTATAAAATATATATTTATTTATTTTAATATTTCTTATTAGTTTCCTGTATCTAGGAAACCTTATGGGTTCCGCGGACCACAGCCTCGGACTCGGACAAGAGTCTGGCAGCCGACAACTACGCGTCGTTAGACAACTCAGTAACCTGACTCCGTCGCCCCCCCCCCCCCCCGCGGACTCAACGTAGAAGTTTCTCTCACGTCAACATCTATTATTTACGGTTTGAAATTTCCAAAAGCACCTGACGGCGTCGCGACGTCAGCAGAAACACCCCTTAACGTAATGAGAGCAAAAATAAAAAAAAAATATTGAAAGCAGCCGAGAACACGTGAGCGACTCGAACTGAGGCGAGTTTTAATGAGGAGCGGGGCGCAGCACACGACGCGGCAACACGAGGGCTGCAGTGCTGCGAATTACAATTTAAAAAGTTCAACTTAGCTTCAACGTAGTCACGAGAAAGTACTATACATTTTCATTCGCAACGTTAAAAAGAAAAACACGTCTTACTTAATGAAACATTTGAGGGGTTTACTACTTTTTCTCGCTCACTTTCTTATCCTGTACATATCTCATGTTCTATGCCGGGCCCGCTCGATCCTATGCCATATACGATGTCAGCAACAAAGACAGTATCTTAAATAACTTAAGTTGTTAAATACCTAAGTTAAGTTGTTATAAATTTTTTGATTATTCTCTAATTCAATATATCAATATAATTATTAATATTTTTGTATGCTACGATTTTTTTTATATTTATATCTCGCACAACATCTAGTGCGACGGCAAGTGTCCGACCGGGCTTTGTCCCAGCAGGCGACGAACGGTTATGCCGTTTGTTGCACATCCGTAATTCACAAAATTAAGTCACGCAGGTGCCCGCCACAGCATGTGTATACACTAAATTTGCATCACCTTCAGTTCAAGCCGCGTTGGTGTGTCGACAGCTGCAAATATGTTGCTGTTCCACATCATAC
Source organism: Morpho achilles (assembly GCA_947086495.1). Lineage (NCBI taxonomy): Eukaryota > Metazoa > Arthropoda > Insecta > Lepidoptera > Nymphalidae > Morpho > Morpho achilles. Next base: position 19,857,650 of record CAMTZB010000019.1, read on the forward strand.
ATAACTATTTTTATGTATTATAACACATTATGCCTAAAGCCCGCCGTGACTCCGCTCCACATATTATTTGCGCTTGGAATTGCCGATTATCCCAAATTCATTATTGTTTGTCCTTTTATGTTCTTGTTGATATAATTTCTCACATAAAGTACCGGCCGCGGGCGGCCTCCGCGCACCGACCGGTCCGGACGAGAAGGCCGCCGGCTTGCGGCTCGACTTAGCCTGCTTTCTCGGAGCCGTTATGCCATTGTTTCCACTGGACAAGCTACTAGACGACTGGTACTACCCACATTCTCAGTAATGTACCAATTTCTAAATAACGAGACGAGTTTATCTGACTGCGGGGAAAAGTGTTATTCGATTTTTATGCAGCCAGAGTAACAGAAACCAATGACGAACATAGTTAAGTCTATCAACTCTATTTTCATAATATTAAACTGACACTTCATTTACATTGTTGAAATCACGCTATGTCGTTAATGCTAAATAACGCCTCAATTTTTACGCCGACGTTGATATTTCTATATAAAATGTTAATATCAGCACGATCAGGGGAATTAATAATGCAATAGTTTCCGTTTAATCAATATTTTAAAGAGCACACGCGTGTTGTTACTTTCGATTAAATAAACAGATCGAATTACAGGTCATTGTGACGCAACTTAATGCAAGCGAGCGGTGTACCGCTCGGACTACATATTCAATGTGCAACAAAATAAAGTAATATGAAATGTTAGTTTTTGCAAATAATAATTGTATTTTATCATGTTCGGCTGTGAAACGATTACATTCATGATATTATGGCGGAGCATAAAACGTGCTAACCTTTTACATGCCTTTATGCCATCGACGGAGTAATTCCAAGTAAATTGTCGCAAGTGCAATTGGTGTGTAAAAGGAAACAATGAACGGGCTGTGCACAATGGTGTGACGTGGTGGTGACACCCCCCCACCCACACCCCCCACAGTAACTCAAGCCGCACACGGTTCGGAAACATTATAAATTTCCATGAAGTGTGAATATCACCAACATACCTTCGTGTTTCGATATGTTTGCAAATAATCAATGAAAATTATACTAATAGTATAAATACAACAGACAGTATGTCTGACTATCTGTTACACTTCAAGACTAATGCACTGGAAGTTTCTGTTTTTCATTCAGAACAGAAAACAAACTCATAATAAACAATTGAGAGCATTAATACTTAAGTTGAGGTGAAGGAAATTAGGGGTACAACTCGTATTGGAAACTTGGCGCACCCGGCCATCTTCACCAGATTTCATTCTAACATATATTAAGTAAGTATAGTTCAAAAAAATGTTTCGCTACCAAACTTTAGAAGTTTATCCGTTTTACACATATTATTTTATAGATTGTTAATAGTGAATATAAATATTATTAGTTTCATGTGCGTGTCAGCGGAGCATTCGATATTGACAATTAACGACAAATTCCTGATATAGGTACATACTGGTACATAATACACGAACTCAATCGGGGCTCGCTGTGTCGTAGCTCTATCTGATAGTAATTAGTAAAACCAAGAATTTCTCATTCCCGTAGAAGGTTCGGTGAGATTAAGTAGCATGGAGAATTTAAGAAACCAACTGATTTTATTTATTTTGTTGAAATAACGTACAACCGAAGAAATTAGTAGATAAATGTCTCAGCGGCGCGGTGTCAGGTGGTGTCGCGGACAGCGTGGCAGCGACACGGCGATAGCGGTGATGTGTGTCGATAGTGTGTACAGTGTACATAGTGTGAGTACATACATTATACATTGTTGACGGAGGCGATAACTGGCGCATCTTGGATTGTGTCTCACAGTGGAGTATTGTTTGACGTATGCACGTTATATGCGTAGAAAAAAGATGACTGACTATCGAATATGTTTAGAAATTTCAATCATGGTAAGGAACGGAAAGGGTAGGGTGTTCCGTAATATAGGATCAAGGTTTAAATTATTTTGCTCTATAACAGAATGACATTATTATTGCTTTTGTAATCGAACAAAACAAAAGTGCATGCGATACCATAACTCGCATACTGTGTACATAGTTATTACAGGCCATATAGGATCGTACCCCGCAGTATGGTGATCATTGTAGGCAATTAAAGGTATTTTGCTTAATTCGTGTAATACTACGGCCGGCTAGATATCGCGCAGGTGCGAGTACATTCTATAAACAAACATCACACAGATCTTTTGTTGTTTGTACGAATACAAGTAAAAACATTTAACTATAAGTACATAATTGGATTTTATGAGTGGAAAACTTTATTGACCTATGGGCACCTCAGCTTACTGCGATATAATGTGTAAATCTAGACATAAATCAGGGTCGTGTACCACGCAGCTACCGGTGTCAATTTCATAGTTTCATGATATTAAGTGACTGCAGTCATCTTGAAATACTGAATTATCGAGTTCATTGAACGCTGCGACACTGAAATCATCCCAATATTAAGACGTCTTCCGCTGCTACATCTTAGTTAAGTACCACATATAACTCAGTAGCAGACCCGCACGTTACCGTGACTTCAATTGTTGTCTTTGCATTACTTAAAAGTTTGTGATGACTTCCAAGATATTCATTGTAATAACAGAATGTAAGGTCATTAATGCTGAGCACTAAATGTTCGAGGTAATTAACATACTTAAGTCGGGCATTAATACTGTATCCGTCTGAATAGCTTTCTAAACGTCAAATTGTATGTAAACATTGTTTTAATTTACAACGGGTATGGTAAGTCCCAATGAAAGATTGATATAAGGTAAGTGCACTAGTAATTGACCGTGTACTAGTAAAAATGTAAAAATAAATTTGTAATTACCTGTTGCCATCTATTAACAACTGCCCAAAAACTCATAACTGTAGCCCATTGTTTAATATTTCATCATCATTCTCCTGCCCTTATCCCACTCTAAGTGGGGTCGGCACAACATGTTATAAACATGTTGTCATATGATTTGGTTACGTATTTTACGACCGGTCGCCTGCCTGACGTCAACTTAGGTAAGAAAGAGGATTGTCTATTTTACTCAACCGGATACCACACGGTGGGTCAACTTACCTTAGTCGCCTTTTACGACACCTCGGTAAGAAATGAGGGTGGTACTACTCTATTCTGCCGGATACCGCACGGCGTCCCATTCTTTAATATTTAAAATTTACTATTATTAATTGATACTTTTTATTAGCTACACCAAACAAAACGCTTATTATTTAAAATTTCATCAAAACAGTCAACTACTATTAAATGGTCAGTTACTAGTGCACTTACCTTATACCGTAGCGAACATTTTTGATGAAACTCCTATGTTAATATTTTCCGTCAGTTTGAAACAGGCAGGCTGACAGCTTCAGTGTAGTAGTTCGTGTTACAAATTACAATATGTAAGCAAGTACAGTGGAGTCCACCTGCATGCAGCGCGCCCGGCGGGCAGCGGCCAGTGGTCGGACGGAACCTGTTATTGCAGGATACACGGACGATGTGAAATAGCCAGGTTGTTACGATACAACCGCGGCTGACGGCCAGCAACACGCGTGCCCTCAAACAATGTGCAGTCAAGATTACATTTTGATGTTTCGACAAAATACGCCATGTGGTATCCGGCTGAATAGAATAGTACCACCCTCTTTTCTTAACGAGGTGTCGTAAAAGGCGACTAAGGTAAGTTGACGTCAGGCAGGCGGTCGGTCGTAAAATACGTAGCCAAATTATGTTACAACATGTTTATTATGTTGTGCCAACCCCACTTAGAGTGGAATAAGGACATGTTTCGACAAAATAAAAATGTTGGCCCTCTGCAGAAATTGAACTGCGCTTACACGTCAGTATAAAGCACAATCTGTTCTCATGCCTTAAACATGGGAGATTAGTGACCGCAGGTGTCACAAACCACTATCACCTGTCTACTTCTAAAGCTAGGACAACTATCTCCGTCCTGCATGTATAATGTATGAGAATGGATTATGCTTCCTACGTTTAGTATAATTAAGTTTTTTTTCAAACGTGGCTCACAGCAAAATATTTTTATCCTTACCTACTTTTGTACAGTCAAATTTTGCAAGGTAAAGTTATAAATCTTTCCACGTGGGCATGATTCGTATAGTCGTAGCGTGTATCTAAGATAGACATAACTCGTACATTTTCGTTGTAAATAAAACAGCAAAGAAATTCAACTATATTAGTCATAAACCGGCCTCGATGATACACTAGAACCTATAGTAATACAATATTTAAAACGATCTTAAATAAATTCATTTTTGCTAGTGCTTCAGAGTTCTAGATGTTTTTTAACACAGGTTTAGATTTTACCGAAAGGATATAAAATGTAGCTTGTAGGACAAAACATTTCAGGTACCGTTATACAAATTTGTCATCGTACAATGGATTGGAAAATCAATACATGTAACGTAAATTTACACCGTTTGTCATATATGAATAGCAAGTTTTAAAATTATATATTTTTTACCATCGCACGAATAGATGTATGTAAAGTAAGTGAGAAACGGAATTCTAAGATGTTTAAATAATATAATAGTATGAGAAATAAATGATATTATGAGTAATTGTTGTTGTAAAAGTGTTGTTTAGTGCATTTTCAAGAACTCATACATTGTAGCAACGTTGGATGGATATTGTCCGTGCAAGCGAGCACGCCTTAAGGTAAACAAGCCGCAGTATGGGCTGGCTAGTGTGGGCACACAGCTACCACACTCACCCTTTATTTATTTATTTAATACCGAAACCAAAGTTTCTTAACACTTTCGCATCGGCGTACACATCAGACATGCAGGCATTGTGCCACGCAAAACAGTCGGTTCCGTTTTCCGTTAAAGATGCAACTTGTAGTGCTGGGAATCCTTGAAAAAGTTACAATAGAAAGTAATTTAATGGCATAAGATTAAGATAAGACTGCTATGTATCGAATTTCTGATTAATTACATAGCAATATGACAATGTACAATTAGTAAATATTTATTAATGTCATGTTATTTAAACAATTATGGCTACTAGCTGAAATAACAACTGTCAAGTTGCAAGAGTGGTGGTGTGAGTGTGGTAGTGCACTACTAGAATGCTATTCGAAAGCAGGTGGCTAAATTACTCTTTTTAAGCAGCAAGCAGCAGTAAATCATTTTTTAAAGCCGCATTTTAAAAGCAGTTTATAAAATTCTTAATTTTTGACCATTACTCAATCTGAAGTAAACAACAACAACTCCAATCTGAAGTAAGCAAATAATAAATGGATTAGTATTGTCGTTCGAGTAATTCTATCTATCGCCTAATCACTGATCTGTACCGAGACGGCATGCGGGCCACAGCCGGCAGCGACTGACGGTAGGACGATAACAGGTGACAGTGGAACAGTGTCATGGCCGCCACCACAGGCCGCCTTGATGCCGGTATGGTAAACATATATGGAGGTGCGGTGTACAATTAAAAGACAAAGTACAAAATATTGTGTAATTACATTAACATTAAAGATAAACTATTAGTTTTGGTGACTGGTACAATGTTTGATTGCCTACCCTCTGGTTGAAAACGCAGTCAGTGTGCACGCCAGGCAAGCGGACATCAAAAGTCATGTATGTCATGTATGAAAAATCGACCTTTGAAGGTATATCGATTGTCACTTAAGAATATTCCCAATATGATTCCCAAGTTCTCTCAGCTTTTTATTAAAGTCCCTATATAAAGATTACTAGGTATGAAAGTATTAAGTAGTATATTCGAACCAGCAGTAGAATTGGCGATTCAAAAGCACGTGTTTACAAGTTTATTTGAATAAAGAATATTTTGAATTTTTAATTTGAATTCTTTATTTATTTTATTTTATTTTATTTATCTTTCTTTCTTACTAATCAGTTTTTCTTACATATTTAATCTGCCAAACTGCAAAGCAGTTTGTCGGCAGTATGCTCTCATTACTTAATAAGTTATTTATTATAATAATAACCAGCACCACTGGCACCTGCTCAGCCCTACGATACAATCTTGGGATCGGTTTATTTCTACATTATTGTAGAAATAAACCACTGAGCAGGTATAGAGGTGCTCGTATGTTTCCGTTCTACAAACAATCTTATTCTATAATGTGCAGTTTAGGTTACGTTACAAAAAAAGTTTTCATTATCAATTAGTAATCTAGTTAGCATTCTTTTCAAAGATATCTTACTACTGGTTCGGTTTATTTCCGACGGAAGACAGTTATGTATTTTTGGTACGAGGTATGCTCTTGTTCTCTTACCATAATAGTTGGCCGCTTTCGGCTGCACTAATTTTCTTTTGCTTACCTTCCTTGTCCGCGGATGATGCAAAATACGTTGCTTAAATTTATTATTATTATACTGTTCCAGTACCAGTAGTAAGATAACTTTGTTGTGCACTGGTAGGATTTTACAAATAGAAAATAATTTTTGATAATCTTTTCGACATTTTTCTTTAACTTTTATAGTTACTAGTGACTTCAAGAATCTAATTTGAATTTTTCTAATTTTCTCTAAATAAGATTTAAACGTACGCCCGTAGCAACTTAGGCCGTATGATAGCACTGAGTCAACAATTGCATAATATATTATGAATAAAAGTCGTCTATTAACAATATGTTTCAGGTACATAAACTTAGCTAAGGCTACTCTTAATTTTTTACAAACATCTTTCACATGCAATTTCCATGAGAAATCTTTATCGATAGTAAGTCCTAAATATTTATAATTATCAACAAATTCAATTTCGTTACATTTACACGTACGTTTCCCATTATGCAAGCATTCGTAATCATGTCCTATTAATTTAATACAATGAAATCGATGCTGTGTATATGGTGAACGTATGTGCATACACTTAGTTTTAACTAAATTAATTATAAGTCCGTTGTCGTGAGCCCATTTCACTAATCGCTCGAAGTCATTTTGTATCTTAGTTTGTATTGTGCTTAGGTCCTTATCAGAATACAGTAGACAAGTGTCATCTGCATACATATACATTTTACAGTCCCGCACAACATTACATATACTGTTCACATGCATAATATATCCTACTGGGCCAAACACTGAGCCGGTCGGCACGCCATATTTAATTTTTTCTTTATTACCAGTTTCACCAGTTATGATTGTAGCAAGCGTCCGCCCGCTCAGGTAAGCGCGGAACCAATTATTTAAGGGTCCACGAACACCACATTCGTCCATAGCCCGCAAGAGATGTTCGTGGTCCAAGGTATCAAAGGCTTTTCGAAAATCTATAAAAATCACTACTACCTGCTGTCTATTATTGAGATAGGCGTTCACATCGTCAGTAAACTCTGCAAGGGCAGTATTCGTGGAGCGCCCACGGCGAAAACCGTGCTGCGCATCATTTAGAATGTTATATTTTTCTAAGAAATCTGATACTTGTTGAACTATAAGTTTCTCCACTATTTTATTTAAGACTGAGAGATTCGATCTGTTTATTGCGGTCTCTTCTATAGAATTAAATCTTATTCAATCAGGTTAACCCGACTAGTTTCGAACCCTTCGGGACACTTACTCATGAGCTCTTTGCACGATGTTATAGCGTAAGAGCTCATGAATAAGTGCCCCGCATGGGTTCGAAACTAGTCGGACTGACCCGATAGAATAACACGTAAGTATAGCTGGTTCCTATACATTAACTATAGGTAAATACTACTCACGATAGTTTCAATTTAAGAATTAAATCTTTCTTATTTTGTGAACGTCTTTATTTATCTTTTCTTTAATAATTTGTTGTCTGTTCTTCACTGGTAGCAGTCGCTGTGGTCATTAACCGTCAGACCGGTGCAGTGATAAAGCGGGGGTGATAATTATGTCATTGTTTGCACTTCTATTTATATCGAGACAATCGCCCTCAAGCCGTTATAGATTAGAGATGTTCACACGCCGCGACGGCGACGCAGCAGTTCACTGACGTTAGGTGTAGCAGGCAGACCGCGATTTCGGCTTACTCATGTTAACACTGAGAAATCATTTCACGGAAACGTAAACGATGGAATATTGTCATAGTATTTAAGGTATGTCATTAAAATATTTCGATATACGAAAATTGATTACAACGTTTACCTTTGTCGACCTTTTTTTATGTTTGTGGAAGTCACTTTCAAGTTTCAGCCACTTTATATTACGAAACGGTTAATTTCAACTGACTGAGTTTGGCAGAAAACGATTACTTCCAGGTAATAATCGTAATACAAATGTTTCAACATGTTTGTGGAACAAAAAAGTTTTTAAGCAGTATTATTTCGTGCTATGTTATCGTTCCGCTGCGGTCGCACGTGCGGTTCCGGCTGCGGGTGTGTCGCGGCCCGCGCTGGCGGCTGCCCAGCGGCCGCACAATGAGTACGTGACAGTAATATTTTGCATTATCTCATAATATTTCTCGCGCGTTACGACACTTGAACCGTGTTTCTCATAACACTTTATTGAAGCGAAATATGATTCAATATAAAATAAAAACGAACTATAAAAAATAACCACGGATTATTTCACAATGTTTAATCATTTTTTGTCTAATGGAACTCCGCCGTAAAAATACTGACATGTGTTAAAAGTAGTTAGATTAATAGAATTAGCTGCAGTAGTTAAGTGTGGGATGATGGAGTCAGTGCGTCGGTCAGACGGACCGCTCCGGCTTACCGAGGAATTATGCAACAATTTAATTAAATAATGATTTCACGTGATATGAGAAGCTGTAAATTGAGAAACACACACCTGACAAATGCATCATCAAGCAATCAAGCATCACAAAGTTTTCGCAGGGAACTTACCGGAATACAACCTGGAACGAACAGCGCACTGTCACGCTCAAACTCATCTTTCTCGAGTCGATTTTGATATGAGTACGACAAAACTGACATCAAAACGTCTTTAAGATTAAAAAATGTTATTCCAATGTTTGCATTTGATATCTTTTAAGATTATCATTGCTACTAATTCGTGCCACATAAAATTACCAGTCTCCCTTCGACACTTTGCGATAATAGGTTTTTCTTGCTGTCTTGTTAAACATCTTTAAACAAGACAGCAAGAAAGCTCCAGGCCGTGTTGTCAGGAAACGCTGCTTTTACACGCCAAATGTTACAATGTCCTGACCTGTTACAGCTTGTAACTTCTGCCGTTTAAAAGCAGCGTTTAGCTCTTCAATAAAGTATTCGGGTCCGCACGACCATAAACAACATCAAGTTCCTCGTTTCCTTTTACATCTCACCGCGAGGCTGAGGCTGCGCGCGCTTCCGCATCGCGAGCGCGGACAGAGGGGGGGGGGGGGTGCACCCGCTCTCACATGCGAGGACATGTCTCCTGAACCGCGTACGAATGATATGCATGCGTACAATACGGTGTCGAGTGATTAATGCAATGGAATTCTAACATACATATATGTTTCTATTCAAGGATAAGTTAGTAAATTAATAGTAAGTATAATTCCAATTCAATTCGCTGTGCGACCGGCCTGTCAGTGCGAACAAAGTATAGAATAACCCAGAGGATGTTTCTGTTCAGTTGTTGCGGCGATCGGAGCATTATTTTTAACTGTTGAGTTTTTTTTCGAGGGGAAGTCGAAACAGACTGAGCCACATCAACACGTGGCCGGACATCTAGAACATAAAAATAATTCCATTCGTTGTGCTACCCGCGCGGGCCCGGCCGGCTGCTAGAGAAAACTCAAATTAGTGTTTCACGGAGAATGCGCCTCGATAATCGGCGACGTAATTTTCGATATGATGCTATATGAGAGTGTTTCATGGACTTTACTTCACTTGTAGCATATCCCTGTCGACTCTGGAGCAATGGATTCAATTGAATGAATGAATCGAATCGTATTTTAACCACTCGAACTTAAATGCCTCTCCCACGTTAATTAATGTAATGTAAGCTATTTTAAACATTATTCATATTTAGACCGCACGTTACATAAAGTTACTGCTTTTTCCCAGTTCTGCGTACCTAATTTTTTTCCCTAAAAAAGGTAACGTCAAAAAAAACAATCAAACGCAGATGTTCTGCGGCCGTCGCTCACGGTAAAGCGCGTTACAAATGTTGCCGCGGACGGAATTTGTGCGTACTTTAAAACTTTTTATACTACAGTAGTACAGACGAGAACGAATTTACGTGCCTTACATCTTGCGCAATTTAAGTTTTGAATTTTATTCTAATATAATACTCCATTACATCTGCGATCTCGATGCGGACGTGCAATTGTAGTCAACAAATAATATTATATAAAACAAAGAATAAAATAAACAAAACACATGATTACATATATGATTTTTTATATTAATTTATGTGCTATATTTATCATAGACGGAAACCACATGCGCAGATTGACAACTATACTAACTATCGTTGGAATCGAACCCGCGGCCATCTCTGGCGGTTCATCGGCTCCTCACATTAATACTCATTTTAGAAGAAATCATTTGAATACCGGATGCTGCTGGAGTGTCTGCTCCCGTAGCATACCATATATATAACTGAAATAACGAAGCATTGTAATTACCCCTTCTTTAATCTTTAATCTCGACAATTAAATACACTTCCATAATTTGATAAACAACAAAAACGGCCCAGTGCAAAGAGTGTCGAGTGCGGCGTCGCCGACAGCTGGGAATCGAACTCAATTCAAAGGGTGCGACTACCCCTTGCCTTGTTACAATACTCAAGTACTAACTCGAATCAGCCGGTATTGTGCTTCTGTTACTACATTGAGGTAACAATATTAAATGCTTACTTGTTAAAAAATAATTTGAAGTGAAGAAATGGGAAGTGAACAAAAGAAATCATCATCCTCTTGCTCTTATCCCACTCTAAGTGGGGTCGGCACAACATGTTATAAACACGCTGTTACATGACTTGGCTGCGTTTTTACGACCGGCCGCCTGCCTGACGTCAACTTACCTCTGTCGTATTTTACGACACCTCGGTAATAATGATGGTGGTCTATTCTACTAAACCGGATACCACACGGGGGGTCAACTTACCTTAGTCGCCTTTTACGACACCTCGGTAAGAAAAGAGGGTGGTACTATTCTATTCAGCCGGATACCACACGGCGTAAGTGAAGAAAAGAAATATAACTACATATATACGTCTCAACGATACAATGTATATACATATTGTATCGTTGAGACGACACCTAAAAGGGTTTGACGAAACGACCAGAGCAAAGTTGGCCATTCGTCGAAAGGCGGTGATGTTTAGTTTAGATACTTCAAATACCCAGCACACACTCAGGGCCTTCGGCTGGTGCGGTATTCCTCGTGGCTGACTGCTGCGACGTCCGGACAGAGGGCACGGATCTTATATATTATTAGCTACTGTAATGCAACAAAAGCACCTCGCGACCGCGTACCGTAAATAAGATAACATATTTCCTTATTTGACTATGAGTATATCAATAACCTTATTTATCACCAGATGCTGTAAGTTATTGTATATAGATAACGATTTATTTATAGCATCAGGTGGTAACAAAGTAAATTCCATAGCGTGAAAGGAAAAATTGTATACAAGTCGATTTTTCAATCACTCATTGTCATCGTTAATAGGCACTTCTCGTCGATGCATCTCCGGCGGCGGCGGCGTGCGGCCGCGCGGCCACATTGCGACACTGGCTTATTGCACTTCTCGGTACTTATTTGTTAACTTTAATTATGTGTTGAATGTAATTAACAATATTACATAGTTTCAATAACAATTTCGAAAGAAATCGTACTTTCGTGTCAGTTTGTCTCGGCGAGATAGAATAAGGATATTTTTCTAATGAAGAATGTTTTAACGTTTAATATTTTCTCTTATTGAATTATAATTTGATAAAAGAAAATACAAAGACTCGAAGTTAAAGGTCTTCGTGCTTTCGTTTTTCTTTTAACTTTATGAATAAAATATTGAAGATTGTTTTTTTAATTTATCGATTGCCGCCGACCCCCGATCCCTTTCAATGGAACTCGAGTTGAACCGCCTCGACCGGCGCGGCCGATGCTCCCCTACAGCCTCCTACGATGGTATCCAATTCATCAGTATCAGGAGACAATGACTGTGTACCTACTTCGTATCTATGCGATGCAGATAAGAAGTGATGGTCTCGGAAGCTGTGTAAGAATCGGCAGACATCGCACGATACATTACAGCCAGTGCTCTGTATGTCTGTCCATAATAAGAAATCCCCGTGTACGATGAAAGCCCTCTACCCGCGACTGCTTCCGTGTTAAAATACTTTCAATAATGTACTACGTATATTTCCTATTACTGAAGGAATATCGGAGCCGTACATGTTAATCTCATTCAATCTACAATAGTACCGAATTTCAACAATTTTACTCCAGTATATTTAGGTCATAATAAAAGCGATAGTTACCATAAAAGCGCAACCGACAGACAGCTGGAACGATTCTCTTTCAGATCTATTATATCTGCATGAGTTAAGACAAAATGAAACTGATCGATCCATCACAACGTATTCCACAGACATCAAAGTGCATCTGCAGCTCGAGATTAATTGCACCGGTCGAGCAAACCAGGGACAATTGCAGGTTCACGCACGCCTCATCCAGACCGAGTGCTTTCTGGACTTTGATTCGTTAAATGGCCAATAAGCTTTATTGTTGTCTATTTGTGGTGTGACGGACGGTCGCCGCTCCAACCCAGATTTGTTTAAAAACAACACGGGTCAGGGAAGGGTGATGCCTGCGTATATCTACTAAAACTACTACCTATTATATTCAAAAATATTTAACTAAATTTTGGGAGTTTTTTGACGTCAGTGACAGCTGCTGATTGTTGTAGTGTTTATTTTGGTATTTAAAAATACATTAAAGTGTTAAATATCAACTTTTCATATCTTGAATAACGTGAAAACATTGTAGGACCTTTGTGTAATAAAAACTCTTATTTGCAGTGCTGCAATGGACATTAAAAACATTCGTGAGTTTTAGAACCCGTCTGCAGGTTTCTTCTACCTACAACAGATAAAAAGCAATTGTTACTTGCATCTATGTTGTACTGATTCATGATATCAAAAATATTAGTTTCATAGAATTTAGTGATACCTCTTTTCAAAAGTGCATTAGTGTCTTAAAATTAATTAAAATTAATTTTAAAACTTTTTATAACTACTTAATATTACCAGCGACATCTAGTGTCTGATAGCAATACGAAAAGAACTACTTTAGATAATGACAAACAAATGCAGCCAGTGCGGAAGGTTTCTCCCTGTAGCTGAGGGTGCCAAATGCTCTAAATGCGCCTCGTCTTATCACCGGTCATGTATAAATATAAGCGCTGATAGTCGGATATCGCCTAAATGGATTTGTCGCAACTGCAAGCCTAGGCAAAATAAACCTGTTAGAATGTGCACGCCAATTCAAAATTCAGGTGATGAAAGATCGGAAGACTTGACCAGCAACGCGGATCTTGAAAACGTCCATTTATCCGGCACTCTTGTTGGCGAGCTGCGGCTCCTACGCGAAGAGATTATGTCTATGCGGCGAGAGATGGCGTTTTTCAGGGAAGAAGTCGTTCGACTGAATGAAAGTATGACCGATTTCGGAAACCGTATCGATAGTATTGAGAGAAGGGTGGCGGCGCTCGAGACCGCGAAGCAATCCAACATACAAGACTCGTCAGATGAAATAGCATTATTACGGCTTCAGCTCAACGATCGAGAGCAAGAGAATTTTAATAATGACATCGAGATTGCATGTCTGCAGGAAAAATCAGGAGAAAATCCGGAAAATATAGTACATTTGGTTGCCAAAAAAATTGGTGTGGACTTACAGGAGCGAGATATAGTTAGTGCAGAGCGTTCCGGATCTTATCGTACTCAGTCCGGCATGCCGAACGAAGCGGGCGCGCAGGAACGTTCGCGCCCTATCGTTGTTAGATTGGCGCGACGGTCCGTTCGGGACGAGATGCTGCGTGCAGCGAGGGTTCGTCGTAACACTGATACCTCGGGCATCATCGATGGTACTCCCCACCGGATATATTTGAACGAACGGCTTACCCCTGCCAACCGCCGTCTTTTTTATCACACACGTGCAGAAGGTCGCGCCAAAGGTTGGCGGTATGTGTGGACGAAGGGAGGAAAAATATATATTCGTCGAACCACAGATAGTCCTGTTCATCGCGTAAGAGTAGATAACGACATAATTAAGTTTTTTGGAGGAAATTTGGTTTGAGTTTTCTGATCCTAACGTTCTATCTAATTGAATTTTTTTTCTCTATGTTGTTTTTAAACATTTTTTTAATAGCAAAGATGTTAATGTATATCGTACTATTTTTCATAAACTTTTTACATTTTATTTTACGCAGTAAGTTAAACGTTCTCACTAGTTACGCAGCGTATAAAATAATGAATGTGTCCTTTGTTTTCTTGCATGGAAGGGTGTTGTGTGTAATTATGAATATTTATGCATATATAGAATATTTAGTGTACTATATATTACGCTGTCATCGAATCACAATATATATACGTTATGTTACTTTAAGCATTATTGATAAAAATTCGCTGGAGGTATATATAATCTCATTCATATTCCATTTACTAAGAGTACTTCGTTCTTGCACTTGCTTTAATCTTATTTTAAAAAGATAGGGGTTCAAAAGTTAAAAATTGGATTCCTTAACCCAGGCTCGTTAAGCACTGGACACGATGAGTTCCTTGTAGCTATGAATCGCCATAACGTGGATATAATGGCAATAAATGAAACGTGGTTGAGAGAAGGCGGAGAGGCACTAGCCCCAGTCGTCCCCGGTTATCGCTTGCGGCATAAGCCGCGACCTTTAACTACGCGATCGCGCGGCGGTGGGGTAGGGTTTTATGTTAGAAAAGGCATAACCGCGCGTACTCTTTCACACCCCGAAGCTGACGCAGTAGAGCAGATGTGGCTTAGTGTCAACGTGCGCGGAAAACTTATAATTATAGGCACAGCCTACAGACCACCGTGGCTGAACATACGCATTTTCTTGGACGCTCTTACTGAAGTGTTTGGGTCCCTATCGCGGTATGATCATATAGTACTGGTTGGAGATTTCAACATTAACTGTCTTGATTCGCATAATGCAAATACCATTTTGCTACATGATTTCCTAACATATACAGGTCTACAGCAATATGTAAACGAGCCGACTCACTTCACTAGTCATAGTGAAAGTCTTCTGGACCTTATCTGTTCTGATGTCACCGTTTCACGTTTATCAGTAGATTACATAGTTGAACTTAGTAGCCACGCATTCATATCTTGCGAATTAAATGTTCACAAAAACACTCAAATTAAATTGAAAAAATTCTACAGACGGATTAATAATATAGATGAAAAAGATCTTAATTTAATTTTAGATGCTACAGACTGGCAGGCTATGAAAGTATCCCACAATGTAAACTATACTGTAGAAATGTTCACTTCTACCCTATTGAACTTATATGACATTCTCGCTCCACTAAAATATAGTTACTTCAAAGATCGCAATTATCCATGGATTACTTATAATATTAGGTTGATGATGAAGGCGCGTGATGATGCACATATTCGAGCTCGGCATTCTAAAAACAATTCCCATTTATGTTACTACAAAGAATTGAAAATGTACGTAAAAACCGCAATTGAAAGAGAAAAACAGTCTTATTTTACAACTTTTATAAATAATAATACTAAGAATCCTAAAAACCTATGGCTACATGTAAAGCGTAATATCGCGGATAGTCAAATTAGTAAGAAAGATTATTATCTGCCAAAAAATATTTGTGACCCCAACAAAATTAACAGACACTTTCTAGATGTTCCTGGCAGATGTCAGCCTTTAATATCTGAAATAAACTTTTATAGCACTCATAAATTCGGAACAAGCCATTTCTCTCTTACAACAGTCGATTCTTCTACTATATTAAAAACGTTGAGTACTCTAAAAACAAATGCTATCGGTTGCGATGGTATCTCATTGCAAATGGTGAAATGCACTATTACTCACACATTAGATACTATCACATATATAATCAACACTTCTATTGCAACTAGTACGTTTCCTAGTCTATGGCGTACCGCTCTTATAAAGCCAGTACCTAAGCAAACAAACCCTACCGACTTTAAGGATTTTCGCCCCATAAGTATATTGCCATGCATCTCCAAAATCCTCGAAAAGGTAATTTACTCACAGCTTACTGAATATCTAGAAACCAATGATATTCTACCGTGTAGGCAATCTGGTTTTAGGAGACAGAGAAGCACTGCTACGGTATTAGCAGATGTCGTAGATAACATCCTATGTGCCCAAGACAAAGGAGAGGCTACCATTCTAGTTGTCTTAGACTTTTCTAGAGCTTTTGACTCTATTAATTTACATTTACTTTTAAGCAAGCTGAATTATTATGGCTTTAGTAGAGAGACTATAAGATGGTTTGAAAGCTACGTTTTTAATAGAACTCAAATTGTAGAAGTCACAAAAGAAGATGGTTCAAAAGAGTCTTCTCAATGCAGTCCCATATTAAGAGGAGTTCCACAGGGGTCTATCCTGGGACCCATATTATTTATACTTTACTGCGCAGATATAACTAAACACATAAAAAATTGTCAATATCATATATACGCAGACGATATTCAATTATATATATCCTTTAATCCAGATGATGTACAAGGAGCACTAGATAAGTTAAATGATGATCTTTCTAGTATAGCAATGTGGTCAGATTCCAATAGTCTTAAACTAAATCCTAAAAAAACAAAATATATTATTTTAGGTTCTAGATCGCAAATTGATAAAGTATCGATTAAACAACCAGTTGTTAAAATTTTAAACGAAAAAATTGATCGCGTAGCGCAGGTTCAAAATTTAGGCGTCATTATGGATGAAAATTTGCGATTCGAGAAGCAAATTCTTAAAACGGTACGGAGCTGTTTCTACCGATTAAAATTACTTTACCGGATTAGAAAATATATTAAGACTAGCATACGCATCAACCTGTGCGAAGCACTAATTCTATCTAAATTGAATTATGCTGACGTTGTTATGGGACCAAGGCTACTAGCTCGAACGAAAAACTTAATCCAGCGGGTTCAAAACGCTTGTACCAGGTTCTGTTTTGAGGTACCGCCCCGAGCGCATGTAACCCCCTTTTTAAATAACGCTAAATTGCTTAAAATGGGCTATCGCAGGCAATTGCACTTTGCCACACTCTTGTTTGGTGTTATCAAATACAAAATGCCAACATATTTGTACAGTAAATTGAAGTGGGCAAGTGACTTTTGTAGCGCACATGGAACCAGGGCTTCTTTATATAGGTTATATTATCATTCACACAAAACAGCCGCCTTTCGTGGTAGTTTCAGATTTGCAGCCACGAAGTGTTGGAACAGTCTTCCACCGCCTCTTCGTGAATTAAGTACAATATCTAGCTTTAAGAGTAAGTTCAAGGAGTTTTTGCTGAATCAACAACTAGGCCGCTAAATGAGCTTTATACTCCGCCTCCCGAGTTTCCGCTTTCGAGTCTGGGTTATAGTTTTATAGTTTAATAGTTTAATCTTTCTTTTAAAATACCGCACCTTTACCTTCATTTATTTATTTTTACCATTATAATAAGCTTCCATTTATATAAAGTGATAGTTATAAGTACGTCTCATTTTCTTCTTTTTAGTAGAATATAAGATAGAAATAGTTAGTTTTATATAATAGGTTTACATATCGTGTTTTTTAATCTAATCCAGTTGTCACTGTCGTCCAGAAACGGTAGGATGTCACTGAAAATCAGTGCCAAGGTTTAGCCTTAGCAAAAGCTGAGTGACATACCGTTTTGCATGTCACACTTCCATGCATGAATAATAGGGGCGGGACACGTATCTTTTTAGTTATTTTTGTATGTTTTTTAAATATTCTAACCCCCCCCCCCCTTTAATTTAACTTTCTTATTTCTTTTAAATTTATTTATTTATTTTTAATTTTATTTTAATTTTTTATTACTTTTTTTTTCTCTCTTTGTTATGATGTTTAATTGTTTGTGTGCATGAAAGTGTTCTATGTAAATAAATGCTGTTTGATTTGATTTGATTTAAATAACCGTTTCCGCTATGTACAGTTGTCGTGTCGTGTACCCGACTAGTGTACACCTGTCCAGCGCTACTTTGCTTCTTCCGATGTGTCAATATCTTCAAACATTAAGTAGTTCCAGGGAGACGGTCGCCGGAGCACGGTACAGCTTAAAGCTCTCTTCAATGCCGCGATATCACGAACATTCAGTTTCCCCGCCGCGACAACGTCTCGCACACCCCGTAGTCGTATGGTCGTAAATTGGGTGAATACTGGCTGTAACGTACTGCTATTTTCAGTTGTCCGATTCATTCATCTGATTCACTTTGTTTCTATCGTGTAACAAATTATTACAATAAAATAACCAAGCATTCAGTCCACCCGCTCGTTTCCACCGAGGTCCCGCACCACCCAATAATTGGCTTAATTAATAATTCGTATAACTTGATTTTTAGCTTTTGGTTGATATATCAAATCAAACCATCGTTATATTTTAGGTTATGGATAGGTACATAGAAAACCCTTAACCTATCGACGCCAGCGGGATTACGATATTTTACTTTTAAAATATGCAAAAACCTTTCAAAATAAAAATAAAACCATCTATATTTGAAAGGTTTTATCAAAAATAATTCAAACTTTGTTCGCAACAATTTAAAAGTAAAAAGAAGTTAATGCAAACCAATTGTGGTAAACGCCATTTGCGCCCATTAGCAAATGGCAATTGCTGTCTCTCTAATTATTGTTGACCATATTGCAGTTGGTATTGTTATAACGAGTCTATAGTCATAAAGATTTTTATGTTATTTTTACCTATAGTTACTGTTTTCGTATCGCCGATGGGCTAATGTTTGTCCAATAATAAACGCTGCGGTCAGCAGAATTAAGTGTTACAAATACAAACTCAAAATGCAATTTTAATAACGATATGATTTTGCTATAATCTGCGATTGTAATTTTTATTTACTAGCTTTTACCCGCAACTTCGTTTGCGTGGACTGTTGTGAGGGATAGGTTGATGGCGTTTTTCAGTCATCCTATTCCTGCAGGATTAACAAGATTTATATAGCCTATATGTTCACCCGGTGCATAAGAAATAATTGTACGAGGAGTAATTTTGAAACCAAATAATCAATACTAATGAAATAAATGCGAAAGTCATTGTGTCTGTCTGTTACGCTCTCACGCCTAATACGCTAGAACGATATAAATAAAATTTATCACAAATGAAAGTTAATACAGCGGGTTCATATATAAGATAAAAAGACCCCGTTTTCCTTTTCCTCGATAAGCTCAAACCCAGGAAACCTCCAGGTCCCGATGGCATAACAAACAAGGCTCTTAAGCGTCTTCCCGACCGCCTTGTTTGTCTCTTGGTTTTGATCTTCAATGCCCTCCTGTCATGTTGTTGCTTCCCCGACGAGTGGAAGGAAGCAATAATCATAGGTATTCACAAACCGGGTAAACCCCGTAACCGCCCAGATAGCTATCGCCCTATAAGTCTGCTTAACAGCTTGGGTAAAGTCTACGAGAGAGTGATCCTCTCGAGACTTAAAACGGAAATAGTCTCCAAAAAACTTCTACCGGACGAACAGTTCGGGTTTAGATCAAAGTATCCACCAGGTGCACCGCCTGGTGGAACATGTCATCCAAATCGCTTATCACGCGGAGCGGATACTGGTGCCGTCTTTTTCGATGTAGCCAAAGCCTTTGATAAGGTTTGGCATGCAGGCTTGATCTACAAGCTTCAAATTTTTAAATTACCGGATAGTCTCGTAAGGCTCTTACGAAATTATCTAACAAATCGTACCTTCAGATACCGATTAGATGGTACTCTCTCATCCAGTCGACCGATTCGTGCTGGAGTTCCCCAAGGTTCGTTGCTCGCACCATACCTCTATTCGCTCTACACGAGCAACATCCCCCACAACAAAATGGCTTCGTCGTTAGCCCTATACGCTGACGACACTGCCCTCTTCACGTCTTCGATTAAAAAAGACCTAATAGTTAGTCATCTCCAAGCAGAAGTAGACAACCTCGAGCGGTGGTTTGCTCAATGGAGAATAGCCATTAATCCAGATAAGAGTGCGGCCATTGTTCTTTAACAAGCCAGGCGCTCGGTCCCCCCATCCCCGGAAGTGTATAACAATACACAACAGGGAAATACAGTGGCAGGAAGAGATCAAATACCTCGGGATAATCCTCCAACCTACCCTCTCTTTCGCCAAACACATACGCGCAGTCCGTAACAGGGCAGCGTATGCACTGGGTCGTCTCTATCCGATGTTTTGCAAGAAGAGTAAAATGTCACTTCGTAACAAAGTGACGCTTTACAAAGCTTGCATAAGACCGATAATGTCCTATGCGTGCGTCACGTTCGCGCATGTACGCCCTTACCGATTAAACGTTTTGCAGCGTTTGCAAAACAAATTCACGCGTATAGCCTCCGGCTGTCCATGGTACATGCGAAACGTGGACCTACATAGAGATCTAGATCTCCCCTCCATAGCCAACCTATTCAAATGTTTCTTGAAGAAATATTTTGAAAAGGCAGAGGCACATACGAACCCGCTCATTGCTAAAATGGTCCATTACCGATGCTATGACAATAAGTTCAGAGCTAAAAACTATAGGCGCCCTAGGAGCGTTCTATATGACCCTGACGATCATCTTACGATCGCCAACGCCAAACACTTCGCACACACTCACACACAACGTCTTCGCCGGCGAAGGCGAGGTCCCCGATTTCTCACGTCCAGCGGAAGGGGCGTCCAACCCCGACCGTTATGACACAGGACAGGAGGAATCTCCCACAGTCCGACAATAGTCCTCCACAGCGCGTCGCTTTAAGCCGAGGTTCGGCCTCACGGGAGGCACCCTTAAGGCGACGCTCCCAGGATGCTGCGGGACCCGCTCTCCTAGCTCTTCAAAACACGGCGATGCTCTCCCGGTGACGCTGTCAAAGCCTTCATGGCTAACAGCCTTAGTTAGTGCCCGAAAAAAAAAGTTTTCCTTTTGGGAACACATTGAACAATGTAGAGTACCACCACCAGTGCAGGGCCAGCGGCCTGACTCATCTTCTGCCGACGTTATCAGTTAGCGCCGGCCCCCTCCGCGGCGCCTCCTTATCAATAACTCATCCTTATCGACCCCTTTCGATTCCCTGCGCCTCCCCGCAGCAAGTGCGTGTGCCCGTTATCGCATACACTCGTAACGCCACTCTGCTTACCAACTGTGGGCGGGGGACAAAACACAGAACACTTACTGACTGACTTTCTTACTTTATGTTAGCCCACACTATACTCAATAACACGATATAATAGGAATACCTCAATTCCCGTTCAAAGACGCACTTCTCTTGAATGACGAACAAAGACTGAATGTAACTCAAACGTTTTATCAATAGAAAGACTCTACCGGAAACAATAACGGCACAGTGTTGCCACCATTTCAGTCAAAAAGGGCGCGATACTCTTGTTTCATGACTGCGTTGCTATAAAATACAAAGCGAAGTCAATGGCGACAACATTTAGGTATTAAGTTTAGTTTTTCAAGTACCGCCGACTATATTCTACTTGTTTGTTTGTCGTGTTCCTGAAAATGGGAATTTATAATGTGTATGTAATGTCTATATTTTGTGAAAGATAATATAAGCTTATACTGATGATTATAATAGTCCAGTGTTTCAACCGTGAGGCAGAAAGACAGACAACCAGACTTTTATCACTCACTTTAGAACCCTACATCCTAATAAATAATTCCAATTCCGACATACTTATATTTATTATTTTAGCAAACAGAAGCAAATATCACCATTTTTCATTAGCTATAGAAATTAAAGGCAACTGAAAAGGACAAACTTGCACGTATGAAATTAGATTTGAGCCGCCATATATCGTCTGGCGGCGAAATTTATAAGGCTAAGTCTAGCCGATAAAAGAGCCCTTTAAAATTTAAAGCTGTGATTGCACTCAGATTAAAATTTACATAAAATAGTGGCTCGTTTAGAACATGTACGGTTATTCCACGGACTCTTAGTACAACATGACACGGCGCCGCGCGGCCGGCCACGTGCGCGGGCACCGAACCCGCCACCCGACACACGTGCGACACACGCAGCGCCGGCCCCGGGGACACACACACACACACGGCCCGGACAATTCTTAACCGGAACCGGTTTTACAGCATCACCGAAGAAACGAGGCGAGTGCGGAAGCGTCGCCGGGAACTATTTGGGAGTGCGGGTGTACGGGACACGCAACTTCATGCGAGACCTGTCTGTCTGTGACCAAACTTCGGCTCCTTATTATTATTTCAAGTAAAAGTAATGTTCGGATATTTAATTGTAAAAAAATTTTATCGTTGTTCTTGAAATAATGCGGCGCGACAGGCGGCCACGATACCGCGTTCAAACTAGTTTTTAAAGTATGTCGATTAATTGATCGATTCATCGTTTTTAATAGTTAACTAATTAATTATTAATTAAATATTTACTCGTAAATTAATCATAAATTCTCAGATTTATGTAAGTACATGTTTAATTAACGATGTCCGAATGACATCAAATCTAACAGTTTTCAAAAGAATATTATAGTCTCTCTATGCAGCGGTACCCAGGCCCACTGCGCCCACTGCGCCCACTATGCCCACGTAGTACGCCCACCGGCCACCGCGCTTCACCTTCGCACCAATATCTTATAACGAACCCTATGGAGGTATACCATAGCGGGAGCCGTGACCCCAACCTGAGCGGAGCGGGTATCTCTGCAGTGCTCGCCCCAAAATAACTGTGAACCACTTAAAACTGGAAAAATAAAAAATACAAACCCCATGTAATTTATTTTATTTTGTATAAACTGATATTTACAAATTCGTTCACTAAAGACTAGTGCAGTCGTCCGCATAGACAGAAATTACTAGCTACTATTCTGAACGATCGTCCGTTACCTTCACGGGATCTTTTAAAATTTACTTTAGGAGTTTTGTCCTAGAGCATGAGATAGCCCTTATTAATATAAATTCGTAGAATTTCTTAAACTGACCTGCATAACTCAGCATAAAACTTTCTAAAATACTAACCTAGAATATGTGAAGAATTCGTTCTCTCTCCTAGGTCTGTAAACACTTTAACATCGTCATTATTACTCGTTAACGAAACATACATTGTTATTCTTCATTAGAGATGAGGCTAAACGCCGTGGGTGCCGGGCGGCGGTCGCACTCTGCATGTTTAAGGAACAGGGTTGCTAATGGTTCAATCGCGTACAAATACACGTGAAAGAACGATACAACGATTCAATCAATGTGATGCCACAAATATTATAGAAAAGTACTGCGAATTCATCTTCATCTTCAAGAGAAGGTTCGTCCGATGATGACTTAACAGTCAGTACCTCGAGAGAGTTCGTGTTCGAACAAACTGTATTTCTTTGAGAATTGAATTTTGAATCTATCTTTATGTATAGATAAAGACCTATAAAAAGTGATTGACGGTTGGATAAATGTTAGCGAAAATGTCTACTGACTAACATAGAAACCATTTGTCTTCAACGATACGACGGGAAATTACTCGTGAAGGACACATCTTGACCCTAGGTCCGGGGACTTTAGGAAAGACTTCTGCTGATCTTTTTGCGACCGTTGCTTGCTTTCATTTGTAAATTATATTAAATTCGATGTTAATCTGTAAAAGAAAGTTATTTACACACCAGTTTTTTAGTTTTTACTTTCTTCCTTTGTTATGGATAACAGTACGGTCCCAGGGCATACCAGGAGGTCATCGACCCGTCATCGGCCGGTGCGGCGCTGGGCCGAAGGATACCGAGGACCCTATACGTTTTATAACAGACTAGCGGCCTGCCCCTGCTTCGCACAGGTATAAAATATATATCCCATGTCAGTCAGTGTAAAAAAAAATGATGAAAATTGATCCAGTTGTTTTGATTTATTCATTTCTGCCCGTGGGCCGTAGCGTTAAATTTGGAGAAAAACAATTTCCTTTCCCTATACCAAGAAGATTTCCTGCTATCTTTGGAATATCTAAATTCATATAGGACAGTATTACTTATTTACTTTTAAATTTTCCCTATGTATTTTATTTTTACAATTAATTACAGAATGTATTTAAACAAACTCTTGAAAGAGCGACATAGAGCTGCTAAAGTCGAAGTGTTATAGGGCGAAGCGCGGCCTCCTCACGGAATTTTAAATCTGTAATATCTCCGAAAATGTTCACTTAAATTACATGCTGTAAACGGCCATATTGATCTACATTCAATCAACTATTTATTTAAGGTACTTAATTGGATAAGGATTAATTCTGTATTGTATAAGAATTGCTTCAAAAATAAGGCATTATTTTTCGTAAAAAGTAAACGACAAAAAATGCTTTAGTGGGTTATCCATAAGCGATAGACATATACCATCGCGGACTTTTCTGTAGACCTTTTCAATGTGTACAAATACTTACTACATTATTTTGATAAATCTCGTAGGGTTTAGCCTGCGTTTGCAATGTAAGCGGAAAAAAATGTAATTATTTACAGAAACCTCAAAAATTACAGTATTTCTCTACTCCGTATTGAATGTTATTATACGTACAAACCTTCCTCTGGAATCACTCTATCTATAAAAAAAAACCGCATCAAAATCTGTTGCGTAGTTTTAAAGTTTTATGCATACATAGGGAAATATGGACTTTGTTTTATAATATGTAGTGATGATAGTTCAATATCTCATCATAGTTAAGTGATGTATGTAATCTGAACTCTTAGAAACTTGCAGTAATAATAAAATCATTGAATATTTTTTTATATTGATTCATCTGGCGGCTTCTCGACCGTACTTGTGGCAGAATATCTTCTTCCAAAGGTCCTAAAGTAAGTGACACCAGCTCAATTCATAATTATTAGGTACGAGTACAAAAAGATTTTATAGTCGGTCCGAGAACGGTTTAGGTGTTTACGTGCAGCGATATCGCACTAGTACTTACCGAACAGTAATGAGTGACCAAACAAAGCCCCCGTTATCTGGGCCCAGGACACGAGGCGGGACAAACAGACGGAGCGCGGACACGTTTCCCCCCCCTGTGCCCCCCCCAGGGCCGGCGGCGGCCGCTGCTGACGTCACCAGGGCGAGGGCCGCCACCAGCTATACGATGGCAACTCAAGACAAGCACAGGCCGCCCGGTCCTAGTGAGGCGCAGGTTTTATACGGAATTGGCAGGATACTGTACTCGTAATCTATATTCATACATTATGTATACGAAAGTCCGTCAGTCTGTCGCGGCTTCGCTATTGACTGAGTC
The DNA here is from genome assembly GCA_947086495.1 of Morpho achilles. NCBI lineage: Eukaryota > Metazoa > Arthropoda > Insecta > Lepidoptera > Nymphalidae > Morpho > Morpho achilles. The sequence goes on from CAMTZB010000019.1 coordinate 19,882,995, forward strand.
GTTGTTTAACGTTTTAAGTCTAATTTTGATGTTCCGGTGATAGTTATATACCGAGCTACTGTTGCGTTTAGATTACAAATTTTCTTTCGGAAACATGAAAAGCACGGAGCGAGATCGAACGCCTGATGACAATCATGTAAGATCATAAATACAAACGCGCTGTACGATCTTAGTAACAGTAAAATATATTTCTGTGGCAATCTACATGCGAACGAAGTAGAGTGCGCAGCTAGTTCGACGTGTCCGTGTGCGAGGTGGGGTGCGCCCGGCTGGTGTGCCGATTAGAATGTTCAAGTTGTACTCGATATCATTTCAGCAGCGCACGGTCGTGTCGCGGGAGGCACGCCGGGCGGCCGCGGCGGCGCGACGCAGCTTCCAACAACTGGCAATCGACATGCAGACCTGAGTCTGCAGTACCGACTGCGAACCGTTAGACCACAAAATGTGTCGTAGCGAAACTCAGAGCCCACCGCCGCCGTTGCGCTCCGTGCGCGCGGCGTGGCGGGCGCTGACTGCAGCCATCCGGAGCGTGACGCCCACCATGCTCGGCGGCTCGCGCCGTCACCTCCACGACGTTACCATTATTTGACAATACTTCGTGTTTTGATCGACTTTAGACGCAGATAAAAGGAATTAAAAAAAATTGGAATCTTTAAAGTTACTTCTTTCAGCAGCCGAACCATATTACAAGATTTTTCCAACTAAATTAGACGCTACTTCGCGGAATTCTAACGACTAACTAACAAAAAAATTGACTCGCCGTACCTCACATTTCAAGAAAATCTGTGTAATCTGCAATTACTCATTTTAGTAAGTTCCGCCAACTCCAATCTATCTCTCCCTGAGTTAATAAATTTTCGCGCCGAAATTAGGTTATGTTGTCGAAGCAGCGACATTAAATGGTGCTGTGGTGCCGTTACTTTGTATACGAAAGAGTTACAACAATCGTACATGAAATTTAATAAGATTGTATGGACAACGACAAACCTCGGTGCGGAACGATGCGGTCACTGGTTCTGTTCTGAAAACTTTACTGACAACGATAGGATTCAGAGGCAGACAAACGTTCTCTCTACTTGTTTGTTTGTAGTGTAAATATTGGGCGGTCCCCGCGGCCGCGACCTCCACAGCTATCCAGCCTTCGCTCGCAGTCCCGCGCTGGAGCCGCCGCCGCAGCTCGGCCCCCGCTGGCCGCTGCTGCTGCTGGTCGGCATCAGTTGCTCACTACTTGGACCTCATTTCGATAGCTCATATAGTAGTACACACTTCTTGCCGGCTAAATAGGATAAACCTTCCTCATGCTTTGTCTCAAATATCTCACTGGTTTACCATAAATAACCTACTTTTAAACACAAAAAAGACAAAATGCGTAGAGTTTTCACTGCTTAATGGAACCAGACCAACAGAAAATGTTATATAAAATAATGAAATATTAATGAAAAAAAATACAACTGTGTTTTTAGGAATGACCTTAGATACAAAGATCCAATGGGGGCCCCATATAACAAACCTTTGTGGAAAATTAAGTTCCGCTGCCTACGCTGTTAGGAAAATTAGACAATTAACTGATGTTGACACAGCAAAACTTGTTTATTTTTCCTATTTTCATAGCATTATGTTGTATGGAATCATGCTATGGGGTACAGCGGCTAATATTCACAGGGTCTTTGTTTTGCAAAAAAGAGCTATACGTGGTATTTATAATATGAAACCTCGTGATTCTCTTAGGGAAAAGTTCAAAGAAATTGGCGTTATGACTGTAGCTTCACAATACATCTACAGTAATATACTATATTTGTACGTAAAAATATTCACTTGTATAGTAAAAATAGTGATAGGTATGATAGACATACAAGAAACAGACATAAACTAATGACGCCTAGATTACGCCTCCAAAAGGTCCGAAAATCATTTGTCGGTCTCGGTACACGTTTTTATAACAAAATTCCTCAACATTATCTAGACTTGCCTTTACACAAGTTTAGAAATTATCTCAAAACGATGTTGCTACATAAAGCTTACTATACTATTGAGGATTATTTGAGTGATAGCATATCTTAACTGCAGTCAGCTACGCATCCAGCTGCAACGATTATCTTGTAACCATCATAACCATTGCAATAATTTTTTAAAAGATTAGCCGCCGAGTTTCTTGCCGATTCTTCTCGGTAGGAGCAAACTTCCGAATCAGTGGTAGCTTCTTTAAAACATATGACGATTCAAAAGTACTGTAAGCAGTCCACTTGAATAAAGAATATTTTGAATTTGAATTTGAATTTCTTACCGAGGTGTCGTAAAGGCGACTGAGGTGAGTCGACCCGTCGTGTCTCTTTCTTACCGAGGTGTCGTAAAATACGAGTGAGGTAAGTTGACATCAGGAAGACGACCGGTCGTCGGTCGTACGCAGCCAAATCATGTGACAAAATGTTTGTAACATGGATAATAGGGTGATGATGATGTAAGAAGGTTGAAGAAATTTTTCTAGACCGCGGCGAAACAATAACCACCAATGCGCGGGCGCCGTGCGAGGTGTAGCAGTAGATAAGGCAGTAATGACGCGGCCGGCGTACGACATTCGACGGGTTTCGATTACAGTTCTTGGCTCGTTCGAGCCGCTACTGGCTTTGAATGCATCCGTCGAGGCCGAGTGGAGCTGCCGATCGATCACGATAACAGTTTATTTATTACGATACAATATTTAATATTATTACGATACATAATTTAATATAAAATTGGCCTGCAGTCGCCGAAAGGATTCTCGACGAAATTGTATAAAGTACTATATTTCGGGCGTCGCCGATCACGAGTTACGCCAATTACAATAAACTGTGCGTCCAATCGAAACTTTTCTAATGCACTTTTTGTATTACATGGGGACTTATGCGTTGAGTGAGATCTATCTGTCTAATATCTTCATTATATTCCCAACACAATACAATAATCACATACTTAGAGCATCTTTGATGACCCACCGTGACCCCACTACGTTTGTATGAAAATATAGCACGGTCATACAATAAGGTTCCCTTACCCCCTGAATAGTGCAATATTCAACACATCAATCTCGTACTCCTCGCACTTGCTTAACTTCTTCTTCCAATGCTTCGGGCGCGACAGCTTAATTTTGAGATTTTGATAAGATAATTGATTGATGACTTAGATATTGGTAAATATTACATGGTGCGAGGGATCATAACGTGAGCGTGAGGTGCTCGAGGCAACTAACATATTGAAGTCGATAAGGATTAAGTACCGTTAGCTACATAGCTTTCCGCCGGCCCCGCACGCGACATCGCTCTGAAGGTATCAAATTTTCCAAATTTTCAACAATTATCGTCGTTTCAATTAATTCACACAAAACATTAAAAAACAATGACCTTCTCATTAATCATTCTGTCTGCTGATAACATTTCATACTTCGGTCGGAATTTTTTGTCGCAAACTGGTAGAAAGAGATGCGACGAGTACTTATATTGCAATACGAATATAAAACTAGTAAGGATCCTCCGCCACGCTCGACACCCTCTGCAGTGCTGCAGCGATCGCCCCTGCGGCGGTCAGAGAGTGTAAGGAATGCACCGGTATATTTATTTATATATATGCCTTTGAGAATGTTAGCACGAGGGCTCACACATGAGGGATGTAGTAGTTACGTTTTGACACGTGCTGGACATGTCTACTGATAAGTTTTTTTAGCGAAACGTTTAAAGAGTTTTATGATCTACATGAAGCCATTATAATTAACGAATATAGAATAAAGAAATCCTTTTGATTTTAAAACGACTTCAATACTGTCAATAATACAAAATGCAAAGATCTGAGCGCGCATCGAACAGAAATCTGAACTTGACACACTCAGACATGCCACGGACGCCTGCGGGACACCTCGGCAGTCGCTAAGCACCGACAGAATACTATACGACTAACGGGTAAAATATATGGATAGAAAAACGTTGAATTTTTAATCATTTATATATTAACAGCCAACGGAACGGGCAAGACGTTCACCGCCGACTCGTCAACAATGTTCACCGTGTTACACGTAACACATACACACATATACAGACACGTATACACCGCCAGAGGCGCGACGTCGCGCTCGCTTCATACATTCGTAATCGTTAACTAGGAGTACAAAAATAATACTGTAGAATAAATAGTGCACCGACACCGGACTCGCGGGGAATAGTTCGTGAGCTGGCTCCGTGCCGTACTGTCCGAAACACGTTCACACGTCACTGCGAAGGGTGTCACTAGGCGCGGGGCGGCACGCGGGGCGGCACGCGGGGCGGCACGCGGCCGGCGGTCAGCACACGGTCTCGAGCGGCACGCGCGGCGCGGGCTGTGCGGTCTGAGCGGGCGCGGGCGCCGCCGTCGTGTGCGTGAGCGACTCCCCGCAGGACGGCAGGTGCGAGGAGGAGTGCTGCTGCGCGGGCGCGCGCGCGCACCACGCGGCGGCCGCCCGCTTGAGCGCGGCCCACGCGTGGGGCTGGCAGCCCACCACCAGGAAGATGAACACGCCCTGCAGCGCGTTCAGCAGGTCGGTCGCGTACCACACGTACTCGGGCCCGCCGGCCGCCCACGACACCACGTCCGCGCCCCACGTCACGCCCATCACCACCACCAGCTTGGCGCACACGCGGCCCAGCGCCGCCCGCTCCGACGTCGACTTGACCTCGTCGCGCCGCCACAGGCCGCAGGTGAGCTGCCGCGTGGTGGACACGAACAGCGCCAGGTTGACGAGCAGCAGCACGCCCACCGGCCCGAAGAAGTACACGAGGATCTCCATGTCGCCGTAGAACCAGCAGCGCTGCACGGCGAAGCGCGGCCGCAGCAGGCCGGGCGCGGCGTCGGGCGGCAGGCGGTCCAGCAGCGCCGCGACGCCCGCCACCACCAGCGGCCCGCCCCACGCGTACACCATGTACACGCGCAGGCGGCAGGCCTCCTGCCCGCGCTCCAGCGACGTCGGCCGGAAGTCCCTGCGTTATTATATATCTATTGTCAGACTGCGACCGGATATTTATCTCGTACGAACAAACGGCCGGCGATGGGTTGTCTGTCGATCTCTCAGCAGTTCAATAAATACAGTACGGGTCCGGGCGCACGATCGGACGACTTGAAGAACGAGGTGGGAACGGTGGTGAACGTGATGCGTTGCTATGTTTTCAAGTCTCAAATACAGATCTACAACTGGCTAGAGGACACGGTGTAATATATATCCATAAGTAAATTGTAACACTCTTTTCACCCATTCCTAATGTAATTTGAAATTACATCAGGCTTCAAAAACCAAACGGCAGAAGTAGAGCGCAGAGTTGCACGAGCTCGGGCAGCATTCGGAGCAAACAGAAAGATTCTCTGTGGTAAAATTCCTCTCCACTTAAGAATTAAAGTGTTCGAGCAATGTGTCATGCCCGTGCTCACCTATGGAACGGAAACCATGACGTTTACGCAAAGATCAGCCGAAAAGTTTAGGGTTGCGCAGAGGGGAATGGAAAGAGCGATGCTTCGTATTACTCTGCGTGACCGGAAACGGAACACATGGATAAGAAATAAGACCAAAGTTAGCGACGTCATGGCTGTAATTGCAAAAAAAAAGGTGGACATGGGCGGGACACATTGGAAGAATGGATTCAACACGGTGGACGAAAAAAGTACTCGAATGGCGACCCAGAGCCGACAGCAGAGGGCGTGGCAGACCACCGCAGCGCTGGGTTGATGATATCAGGCGACACGGAGGCCGTGACTGGATGAAACGGGCACAAGACCGCCGGGAGTGGAAGGAGAGGGAAGAGGCCTACGTCCAGAAGTGGACTGACAAAAGGCTACTATGATGATGATGATGATTTCACCCATTCAATTCGATTAAGATATAATATATGTAAAGTTGAAAACGATAGGGATAAAACGCTACATATTGTTACAGACCTTGTAGCGGATATAGTGGACGCTAACACCGTAAACGATATTAGTAATTTACAAAAATAATTAAAAAAATCTCTCGATATAACACAACATACAAAATAAAAACAAAATATATACGGCCCCAGTCTGACGAACGAACTCTTTATAACTCGCTCGATCGGGGATCGTCTCCACCGACGTCGGACCGGGCAGCGGGCGGCACTCACCGGAACGTCCACCAGATGTTGAAGCACATCGTATTCAGCCAGAAGAACGCCGAGAGGAACAGGAAGTGCATGCAGACGGCTGGGCGGCACATGGAAACGACGGACAGGTTAGAGCGAGGCGGCACGCGGCGGCGTGAGGGGGCACGGGCGGAGCTCACCGAGCGCGCGGCACAACGTGGGCGGCACGCGGTCCGCCGCCAGCTGCGTGGCGGCCAGCAGCACGTCGCCCAGCATCAGCGCCGCCACGTAGTGCGTCTGGCAGCGCCAGTGCAGCGCGTGGTGCGCGGCCGGCAGCGCGAAGCCCGCCGCCAGCGTGGCCGCCAGGAACGCCGCGCCCACGGCCAGCCCCGCGCCGTACAGCGCGTGGCGCGCGCCGCCAGCCGGCCGCCCGCCGCCCGCCTCCGCCTCGCAGGCCAGCACGCGCGCGCCCGCCTCGCCCGCCAGCGCCTCCGCGCACCACGCGCCCGCCGCCAGCCGCGCGCCGCCGCGCAGCCGCAGCGCCCCGTCCGCCGCCAGCCGCGCCTCGCGCAGCTCGCCCGCCACCGCGTACTGCAGGCCGGCCGCGCACGCCGGCCAGCCCGCGCCCGGCTCGCTGCCGTTGGCCAGCGCGCGCAGCTCGCGGACCGTCTCCGCCGCGCGCGCCTCGTCCGCCACGCAGCGCGCGCCGTCGAACGCGTGTCCGTCGGCGCAGCACTTGGCGGGCCCGCGGCCGCCCGCGTCCTCGGCGCACGCGAGCGCCGCCGCGGCGTCCGCGCAGAACCGCTCGGGCGGCAGCGCGCGCGCCTCCCCGCGCAGCATTATCAGCGAGCCGTTGTTTGCCAGCAGCGCGTGCGAGGCGGCGTGCTCGGGCAGCACGCGCAGCTCGTCGCAGGCGGGCACGCGGCCGTGCGCCAGCCGCCAGTGCTGCGGCTGCACGCCGGCGTCCAGGAAGCGGCCGAGTGCCGGCGCGTACACGAGCGGCGCCCAGGGCCGGGCGCCGGCGTCGGGCTCGCACGCGGCCGGCACGGCGGCGGCCGGCAGCAGCGCGGCGCGCAGGCTGGCCGGCGGCAGCGCGCTTCCGGCCGGGCAGCAGCGCGGCACGTCGACGGGCGCGTGCCGCGCGCCCCCCGCCGGCCCCGGCCGACAGCTCAGCAGCACGAGCAGGGCCACCGCCAACATAGCGGACACTTCACCGGTCACTATCGCACTCTGTACGCTGCATTACGTTCGCGGCACGGTCGTTTCAGTGAAAGTTTCCACAGTGGGACGGTCGTTCGAAATATCTTATATGCGCCTCGAGCGAAACGTGAGAATAAAACATCGCTCGCACGAAGAGCCGAGCACGTGCGGTGCGATCCGTAGCGTGAAGCGCGCAACCTCTCACTCCGGGAGCCAGAGCGACACTGAGCGAGCGCCGCCGCCCTCCGCGCGGTGCGCGCCGCACGGAGTCCGACGGGCGATACGTCCTAACGAGCAACGGCTAGTAAACAACAACATTACAACCACAACATAAAGGGTCGTAATGAGGGCTACAAGTAACGAAATAAATCATTCCTTAGTTCAATGCAGGAAGCATTGAACTAAGGAAGGAAAATACGTGATTTACAACACTTTCATCATTCATAGGTATTCATAAACGTTGATCTCAATTTTTATTTTAGAATACGAAAAAAATATATAGGTAGTTACTGGCCAAATAGCTCGAATGTGACATTGGCACAGAATTTCTGACTAACAGTCCTTAATTTATTTCTAAACATAATAGAGAATTTGAACAAATAAACGAGTCAGATATCGCTTTCACATTAGTTAAGTAGTCGCCGAGGTAGCACGGCCCCTCCGCCGAGCGCAGCAGCCTCGCACGCGTTGAACTCACTCTCGACAACGACCGCGCTGGCCCGCGCTGGCCCGCGCTGGCCCGCGCTGGCTCGCACTAACTAAGGTGTCGATCGTTAGCTTGATTCTATCTTTTTGGTGGTATACTTAATATCGCTGTAGGTTTTCCTGTCAAAATAAAATAAAAATAATTAAATATTCTACATTTTGAAAAGTTTTTTAAATGTTGTTTTGAATTAGTACACTTTTTTTCATCGAAATTTATCACGGGGCGGTCTTAGTTTTGTGATTTAATGTTTTTAGGGGGTTTGCAGAAAGTGTGTTGGGAAAGAGGGGGCAAAAAACCTACTTAGGCGTGACATATTTTAAAATCGGCCCCTAATAATTAAATTATACTCAGTCCAGCTCCCGACAGGTAGCGAATACACAGAGTGACATCTTGTGACAGACGAGTTACAAGTATAAGCGACATCTATCGTAAATGTAGAGGAGCAGCGCGCGAGCGACGGACGCTGCAGCCGGTCCCCCGCACGGCACATAGATGGCGCCACCTAATACATTCCATTCATATGAACGTTCTTGTTCAACTACTGTTTACGGAAAACGTACGAGTATGTGTAATCTTGTTACAACTTACAACAAACTTAAACTGGAGAGGTTCCTGTCGGCCCCTACACCGCCGCTCCGGGGAGAGGACTTCATCTCCCTGTCAGAGCTGCGGTCGGTCGCTGCTCGCCTTGATAAGCGAAAAGCGCCAGGACCCGACGGAATCACCAACGCCGCGCTGATGCTGCTGCCCCGAACGGGTCTCGTAGCGCTCACGAGCCTGTTCAACGGAGTACTCCGCACCGGTCACTTCCCAGAGGCGTGGAAGACCGGGAAGATCATCGTTCTTCCCAAGCCGGGGAAGGACCGCCGCCTGCCTGGAAGCTACCGGCCGATCACCCTGCTCTCGCATATAGCCAAGCTGTTCGAGCGTCTGCTGCTGCGTTGAATCACGCCCCATCTGCCCCTGCGCGAGAAGCAGTATGGATTCCGCAGCGGCCACTCTACGACGCTCCAGCTGGCGAGGGTCATTAACCAGCTGACCAGTGAGCTGAACAACGGGTGTTACACCGTCGGGGTTTTCCTCGATATCGAGAAGGCCTTCGATCGTGTGTGGCACGCCGGGCTCCTGGCCAAGATCCTGGATACCACCATGCCGCCTGCTTATGTGCGAGTGCTGGCGTCATTCCTCAGCGGCCGTAGCTTTTACGTGGCAGTGGATGGTGCCGAATCCCAACCACGCACTATCCAAGCCGGAGAACCCCAGGGCAGCTGTATATCGCCGCGCTTATACGCGGCGTATACGAATGACATCCCCACCCTGCACCACCATCTGCGGGAAGGGGAGGAGGACGTGCTGTTGTCGCTATTCGCTGACGACAGCGCGTATTTCGCGTCGTCCTACCACCAGATCGTCGCCACAAACCGCATGCAGCGTCTGCTGGACTTGTTGCCGGAATGGCTGGACAAGTGGAGGATGGCCGTCAATGTCGGGAAGACGGCCGCTCTGCTCACCAGCCGCTCAAGGCCGCTACGCCAACTCACTCTGCGAGGCCAGGACGTAGAGTGGAAGACCACAGTAAGGTTTTTGGGGTGTGAGTTGGACCGCAGCCTGCGCATGGTCCCCATGGTCAATCGTGCCGTGGGCCAAGCTGCTGCTGCCAGGTCCCAGCTCCACACGCTGTTCACATCCCATTTACCTATCAACACCAAACTGCGAGTCTACGGTGCCTACGTCCGCTCGCACTTGACGTACGCGGCACCCGCCTGGTACGCGCTATGTTCGGCGTACCAGAGGCGAAGGCTTCAAGTCCAGCAGAACCGCTGCCTGCGACTGATCGTAGGAGCCCCGAGGTATGTGCGGAACGACGTCGTGCACAGAGATACCAAGATGCCGACCGTGGAGGAGTTCGTTCGTCGCCTTGCGCGCCGACTGTTCGCGCGAGCGGACAACAGCGCGCACGTTCACCTGCACGGCATCGCGCCACTCCACGCACGACCACCCGAGGGACGTTCCCTGCCTCGCGAGCTCCTGCGATCACCGTCACCGCGGCCCGACGCGGACGACGACGGCGACGAAGAGGACGACGCGACGGGCGAGAGGGCGATACCACCGGACATGACACACCCACCCGACCAAGACACCACCGGACGAGACACCACCGAAACTGACTCCGAGGTCTGGGAACTACCATTCCCAGACCTCCCTACCGAACACCAAATCCCGTAGGTCACCTAGGTGACCTGGGCCTAAGGCCCAAACACAGTCCAGGCCACAAAGCCTGCGAGGACCAGCCCGGGCAAAGAGGTTCGCCTCGAGGCCTGTACCCCGCCTACCCCTCAAGGGTATGCGAGAAGACCCCCTGCTAACTTACAACATGTTTTTAATACAACCTCCTTCATAGAGTTGGCGATTAATATGTAAAAGCATTGTGGCTGTCATATATTTTTATGTGTCATTCATTGAGTTGTTGCGAAAGAGTAAATGAGTTGACTTCGGGAAAACTGCTTTTTATTTATTGAATAAGTATAAAGAAGAAATATCGTCGTTTGTTATAATCTATTTGATATTAAACGTGACGCAGAATGGCCATCACTAGGAATAGTGGTTGTCTCCATACTCTGTGGGCTATGTTTGTGGGTGGGAAATTCAAAGAGGAGTTGACAGAAATTATAATTATTTGTCTTCAAGGAAAAGTAAATCACACAATAACTTTGGAGAATTAGTAAAACAGAAACAATAATTAATATTCGTCTTGATATTCTTATTTAAATGATGATTTGTCAGAGATGTGGTGCGCTGGCTCTTTTCACATCCATTTCTAGTTAAAAGATCGCCGCCCCGCTGCCACAGTAACGACACTTCGCCTGAATGACAACCGATGTCACTCAATGTAACATTTAAAATCTCTATCAATATTTAGAACGCAGTCAAACGTATGTCTAATTGTGAATTGTTGTTATGAGAATGTCACGGTACATAATAACGGAAAATTAAACTCGTATGCTCCATCTTTGTCTCATCACACACAAAAAAGAGAGACAGCTAGATGCACCTTCGTTTGCTTGCTCTTTATCTCTATGGTAAAACGGCACGCTTCCCTACTCAAGTATAATAAGTCTATGATTTCCACGGACTTTCGCATTCTTGGAGAGTCGAATGCCACTAAGTAAATAATATGCGCTACGCTTCTTATAGAAGAGAATATAAAACTATTTGTAGCAAACCACTAAACAAAAAAGATCATACATAATTTCAGAAAATAATAAAAACCTGTAAAGCAAAAAAAGCAGAGTAAAAACTAGTAGGTAAAAACTCTCCGCTTTGTCCGCAGTAAATGTATATTTACTAGTAGGCCGTAGGGTGTTGTAGAGAAGTCACCATCGCCGTCCCCAAACGACAATTCGTCGACTTACTCCCGTATAAAAATCACGAGGTGATATAATGTTAGGAACAAGTAGATACTGATGGATACTTATCACATTATCGCTTATTATAGATTTTTGGCGATACTCTTGTAGAAGCTCCATCGACGGTATTACGCTAACATGGGAAATATGCCATATTTTTGCATATCATGCTACGCTCAGGGAGAACGAAACTTTTGGTTACGTACGATCGCGGCGCAGCGTGAAGGACAATGAGTCTTATATATACATGCAATAACACCGGTGACGCCGGTTGGCTCGATTGTTTATAGCATTACATAGTCCAATTCGTCCAACACATCGTCCTTTTAAACCTGAAGCGTCAGGATCGATTACAAAGTTATTAATAAAATAAAAAAATACGAAATCCTCGATCATTTAGTATTTCAAATCGGATTGCACCTGACCTCCGGGGTCGCGGTGCGGTTAGAGCTCTTCCCTTATCTTGGCAACGGTCCGTGGCAGAGGACACTTAGGTATAATGTTGCGTTCGCGACACTGTTTATATTCGTGGACAAAATTGAAATGATGAAATACAACTTCGTTATACATATTTTTAATCCTAATCGGCTTTAAATTATAATAATATGTGCCTAATCTGCGGACGCAGCGTTGCATCAATGACACCGATGACGACGGCGGCCCCTGGGAACGAGCCGGAGGCCTAAAAAACTATTAATGATACGTTTGCAGGTTAATGGTGCGAACGACACTATCGCGAGCGTTCTTTCCTCACAGTACGCGTGTTCACGTTTGGAAATAACGCAGTTAACAGGGTCCCCAGCGCGGAGACAATGCGTACGTTCGATAGCGAAACTCGAGAGAGGTACTAATTAATGAAATGTTAATTGAATACGCACGAAAGACGCGAGCGACTTCGTCAAACTTGACTCCCTATCGCGACGATCGAATAAATATAATAAAAAATAAATATTAAAATACCTGAAATAAATCAATCAACTTTAATATAAATCGAATTTTCTACAGAATCAGCAGATGGCCTTTTAAAAGTCACTCACGCTACTAGTTACACGTCAGAGGCCGCCGACGTTCGCGGCGTCTCGGCTTTCGCCTGTCGGCACCGTTTTACTCAAAAAACCTACGGATTCGGCGTCCCGACGCGGACCGCCGGCTCACTTCCGGTCGCAGTTTAAATTTAATACGTACGACGTGTGTAATCAAAAAACGAGGTACTAGTACTCCGGTATTCCGGTAGAACACCACGAGACGCTGGGACTCGAGGAGCGGGGTTCGGAAATAAAACTATTCCACCGATGTAATGTCTATATTAGGGCGGGCGCGGCGACTCCGGGGCCTCGGCCGCCTCGGGCGCGGCGTCGGGTCCGGCGGGCCCGTCGGACGCCGCGTCGGGCAGCGCGGAGTAGCGCGGCGGGTTGGCCCACGGGTCGTAGCCCAGCACCGACAGCATGGGCGCCAGCTCGGCCATGTCCGCGCGCACGTCGGCCGGGATCTGCCCCACCCACTTGTCCAGCGCGTCCAGGTTCACCGGCCGCACCACCTGGTCGGACGAGCGCTCCACGCTGCGGGGACCGCGACACGTAGGTTAGAGGGGGGAGCGTGTCGAGCGTGTCGGGAGAGGGCGCGGGGGGGTCGATACGTACTTGGACAGGGCGACGCCGTTGGGCTGGTTGATGTACCGCTCGTGGTGCAGCACGGCGTCGTGCCACGGCAGCTGCAGGAAGGCCAGCACGCGGCGCATGGTGGCGCGCGGGGCCAGCACCAGCGCCTCGTAGCGCACCAGCAGGCAGCGCGCCGCGCCCAGCGAGCGGCACTGCCCGTGCATCAGTTCCACGGCGTGGTTCCACTTGCCGAGGCACTGCCGGTAGCTGCTCAGGTCGAAGCCGGTGATGGTGACCTGCGCGCGGGCAGCGTGTCAGCCGGCCGGCCGGCGCGCCGGGTCCCCCCCGGGCCCCCCTCCCCGGTTACCTTACGCGCGATGATGGAGTGCACGGTAGCGCGGCCGTCGCGCACCATGAACACGAACTTGGCGTTCGGGAACAGCTCCTGCACGTAGGTGCCCATCTTGAGCACGAGCGGGTCTTTGTTGCAGAGGCGCGGCGCGGGCTCGCCGTGGCGCACGATCACCTCGAGGCAGAAGGCGGCGATGGCGTTGTCCAGCACGGCCTTGGACACGCCGGCCTGCTCGAGGCGCACGCTCTCCTTCTGCGAGCGCATCCAGTGCTGGCGCATCTGCAGGATGCGCGGCACGACGCGCGTCTCCTGGCCGCAGCGCACGTCGGGGTGCGCATCCAGCATGGCGCGCATCAGTGTGGTGCCCGAGCGCGGCACGCCGCCGATGAAGATGAGCGGCAACTCGCGGCCCGCCACCGGCCCGCCCGGCGCGCGCCCGCCGCGCCACGCCCACAGCAGCAGCGCGCCCGCCGCCAGCGCCGCCGCCGCGCGCAGCCGCCCCGCGCGCCACATGCGCCCGCCCGCCGCCAGCGCCGCCGCCAGCACCGCCGCCAGCACCGCCGCGCTAGCTTCGAATAGTCGATCTCTCGCTTTTATCTCCGATACGCGAGACGGTGGAACGATCCGTTTCGGCTGTCGGTCCGATATGTTGTAAAGTTTTCAATTCGCATATACCGGGGCCGAGGTACCGATCGGTCGGTTTCGTCGCGGCCGCGCAGTACAGTGCGAACTATTACGAGGCCGTGAAATGGTCGATAATGGATATATCAAAGCACGAAATTAAATTAAAGCGATCTACACCCTCGACGTAGCGAAACGGCGTTCGCGCGAATCGATCTAGGGACTCGAAAGAGTCATTTGTATTGTAATAAACGTTCGGCACGAGCTGCTCGCGTGGCCGAGCGTGGCCGAGCATGCGGCCGCCGACGCGCATTCGTCGAAACGCCACCACGAACCGTGGACGTCGAGCGAGAAGTTATAAAGTTAACTCGTTTCACTGTGACCCGTGACTGATGCTGACGATAAAACTATATTTTTTTATTAAATGCAACAAAATTGTGAGCTATGTTCATGAGCGACTTGACTTGAATCTTTTTTTATAAATTAAGTTAAAAAGTCTTTAATATTACACACAAGTACCTTTTATCTTTTTAAAAGTACACACTAAATATATTTTCTAATACAAAAACACAGGAGCTTACGAACAAAACGAAAAGCATAATTGAACATCAATTTCTATGCCACGACAACTTAACACAGTCAGTATAAAAAGAAAAGACTAACATGTGATCCATTTCTCACCGTAGTACTTTTTTACTATTTTCCACATATAATTAACTGAAAAATTAGTTTCAATATTTTAAATTAAATTTTCAAAAATATTCTAACAAGTTATTTATTAATATATAGTTGTAAGTAAAAAATAGTAAAAAACACAACTGGCACCAGGTGCAACCGACAACATTGGTAGACTCATCACGACCCACACAACACACACGTATCAAGAACCAACTTGTAATAGATAATCAACCCCCATTACCAGAGGAATGTGATAGGACTAATGGACCGACCTATATGAATCTATGAGTGGCATACATGGCGATAAGTGTAATTAAGTAAGCAAACTCAAATGAAATACCCTAAAAATACTAAATGTCTTTAAATAGAAAAGGTCATTATTAAAGTGCTATATTCTTTGTTATGATTTATGTGGCAAGAAAACTACTAAAAGGTTAATAAATCGGATTGATAGTGTCACCTATAAAATACCCCAGTTTTAACGACATTTAATTCTATCTTTGTCAAATATATGAACACTTACCTACATTAAAATTATATGCGACTGTAAAATGCAATATATTTATGCCAACACATCGCAGCAGAAAAAATATTGTTAGTACCCGAAATATCTAATTAATATTGTGTATGAAAGTAATGCAAGATATATTAAACAGATAGTAACCAATTTATTGTCTTTAAACGACACACTTGTAAGGCCGAAATGAACGAACTAAAATAATTTAAATTAAAAGAATTCGACGAAACTATTTACAGTTTACACTTGTCCCGAATGTCAATAAAGTCGTGTCACTTTGGTGACACTAATTTCAATTTAATTGTCAATTCATGAAATGTCATTATGAATTTAGCTCTTGTCAAGAAGCTTGTCAAACGCTGAAACTTTTATTATATAAATAAATAATTGAACGAGATATCTAACTAAACACTTTAACTCGTAAATAACAGAAATCCATAACAGATTTCATTTTGATTAAAAGCGACTTTTTTTTGGAAAAATAAGAAGCGATTGTTCTATTCGAATTATGAACTCACCCAGTCAGAGCAGACCATAGTTGCAAATGTTCTTGTAAGTAAAATTAAAGCACGAAAATAATGGTAATTTTAATGACATTAATTGAATAATAATGATTTTAAATAGTACAATGGTCGACATAAATATATTATAACTTTAGTGTTATAGAGTTCCGCACAATAAACTATTTTTTTAAACCTAATTGTATTTATTACAATATGATGCAAAATGTTGTAATTTGCCTACTATAACGAAACTTGTTTTTTTTTTAACTTCACACGTTAAGCTACATCTAAGTATAGGCGTATAGTGTGTTTTTTATCATAGACTTATATTTCGTTTTACTGTGACATTTTCCATACATACTTGAATTACTTGTCTGTTAATAAGAGCGAGACAAAACATAAGCTGCAAAATAAAGGTGCAGCCGAAATATTTCAAAACAAAGTGATGCATTTTCCTATAAATATAAGTTATTATTAATAAATGATTTTATGATAAATTCAAAAATTATAATGAAATTGTGGGATATGGTGTGTTCGGCCAGATGTGATATGATTGCGAATCGTTCTTGACAAACATCAAACGCTTCTTCAATATGGCTGCCGCCGGATTAAATTTGTCACAAGAAATTGTTTACGGTAGTTTGGACTGGATTCATTTGATTTTTGACCGTTCGAATAATCGGGTTATATCAAAGACTCATAAATATTTGAGATGCTAATAATAATTAGTATTAGTAATTATTATAACTACCATACTTATGAAGACTGACTATATTATAAATTTATATTATTTTGTTGCGGTCTCAAATAGTGATTGTATTACGAACTTAAGTGTGTTAAAGGTGTTAATTTTAAGTGCGCTATGAGTGTTTGCCTTGCCCGCGATGATACAGCATGAACGGGCGAGATGATGCCTCACCTCTCGGGGACAGTCCGACGTTATCACTCATGGTATGTATCGGGCTGAGGTTGGAGTGCTTGTTCTGTAAACATTAAACCGCCTGATATTGTTGTTTAGTAATTACTAAAAACCATTCAACTCTTTTCGTATTAATGATTATTATGTACAAATTAAGTAGAAAAGTTTCAAAGAAAAGAAGAAACAAAATTAAAAATTATATCTGGCAGTATCTGCGACTTCTATCCTGACCTTATTGAAGTGTCGTTGTCATATTCTAAATATGATCATATTAATTATAACCATGATATTAGTAGCATAAATGTTAAATAAAATACTCTCAATTAAGTGAAGAGTATTTTTTCCAGTACCTTAAGGAAAATTATTATTTTTCTTGAATCTTTTACGTTAGATCAGTATATAAAGCACAATTGTTCTAAATTTCATCAAAATTGGTCTTGCTAGTTGTGAAACTGTAACAGAGAGAAGCTTAAATATATTATTTGGATACATTAGATGGATTATGTATTTGGGACTGAATTTGAATCAGTTGTCTGTATAAGCTATCTTAAAGTAAAATCATTTATTTCATACTGAATGTAGTTAGAATTGAATTGTTTTCCTACAGTGAGATGAAATAAATTTAATTACTCTCTCATGCACTATAATTCTAATACTCGTTCAGCTAAGTAATATATAATTAGTTTTATTTTATTATTAAAATTAAGTTTTAAGATAAAGTAAAACTTAATATAGTTGAGGTCTGTTATTTATTTATTTATATTTATTTATTTGCATATTATACTATTAAATAGCGTGTAAATTTTAAAACATACAAAAAAAAATCTTATAGCTATGACTCTACATCTCAGACATTATTACTTCCTAAAAAAAGTTATTAACAATACAAAAACATATATCAAAATAAATAATAATAATAAAAATATTCACATTAAACATTCTAATACAAATAAATTTAAAAATAATAAAAATACAAAATCATCTTAATAAATACAATAAAAACTTCATAGTTTGGTTAAGTATTCGCTAACAGAATAAAAGCACTTATCCAATAACCACTTGTGCATAATTCCCTTAAAAGTTAACAATGATTGTGACCTTATATGTCTGGTAGATTATTAAAAATTTCTATAGCCATACAGTAACAGTTATTTTTATATAAACTTAATCTTATTTTTGGTACAATTAGTCTATCTTTATGCCTTGTAACTTTTCCTAATGTTTTGTGGGTACTGAAAATATCGGGTTTTTTTTATTACGAATATACACATTTCCTTAATATACATACAGAGTTGTAGATGCAGGGCGCAGAGGATCATGGCGATCAGACTTGTGGGGGGCTACCGGACCATCTCCGGCGAGGTGGCCTGCGCCTTGGCTGGGTCCCCTCCATGGGACCTAGAGGCCAAGGTGCTAGCTCAGGCTTACCGCCGTAGAGTCGAAACCCGTTCACCGGGGGGAGACTCAGCGGCGGTAGAGGTGGACTGGCGGAGGGCAGCTCAGGAGGAGCTCCTCCGCCAATGGAGGCGGCGGCTGGAGTCGCCCAGTGCAGGAGCCTGGACGATTTCGGCCATCCAGCCCATTCTCCAGGGTTGGGTCGCCAGGAGGCATGGGGGTCCTTACCTTCCGCCTGACACAGTTGCTTTCCGGACATGGTTGCTTCGGGAGGTATCTGTGGCGGGTGGCCCGGTGCGAACCGACCGGCGAGTGCCACGAGTGCGGCGCCGAATTCGACACGGCGCTGCACACACTCGCGGACTGCCCAGCTTGGGCGGTTCAGCGGTCGGAACTCGTGGCACAGGTGGGGCACGATCTCTCCCTGCCCACTGTGGTTCGTGCCATGGTGGACAGGGAGCGATCGTGGGCAGCGATGGCCTCCTTCTGCGAGGACGTTATCTCGCGGAAGGAGGCGGCGGGGCGGATCCGGGAAGTCGAGTCCTTGGATCCAATCCGCCGCAGGCGAGCCGGTCGCAGGCGACTCGCCGAAGTCCGTCGCATGCCGCCCTAACGGGGACCTCCGAGCGATCCGAACGGGGTTTATCGGACGCTCGCTGGAGTTAGGTCCCCGAGGCGTTCGATGCATCTGGTGCTCCCGATGCATCGTCCAGCGGAGGGAGGGCCACTTTCAGAGAGGCCCCGACCCAGAGGTGGCGCACTCTGGGCTACAGAGTTGCTGCTGGCGGGGATGGGGGGCAATGTCTTCATGGGTACCCTATTCCCGCCACCAGCAGCGTAGTGGAGCACACAGGTTATTTTAGTCGGTGCGAGTCCGACATAACCGTCGCCTGTTTCCGTCGGGCGGCGGTACCCATAAGGGGTTTTTTCCTCCTGTCTCCGTCGGGCGGCGGTACCCAAAAAAAAAAAAACATACAGAGGCAGAGAAAGAATGTTAAGCGATTTAAATAAAGTAATAAAGTTATGAATGTTTTGAAATATTTTCTCTGAGCATCTCATAGAATATGCTATATATTCTATGACACAAATAAAGTACAATAATAATATGCCAGTATGGAGAGTTCCATTTAGATACTTTTGTATCTGAAGTAGCTACAGTTACTTATACTGGTTTTTTTTTAAATTCCATCTGGATGAATCTGTTTTGAAGTTATTATATTGCATACATCCATTTTTTTAAATATTGTCAATCTATGCAAGTTTTGACAAGTACTTAACACTTGTAGCAAAACATCTGTTAAATCTCGTTATCTCATGAGATAGGCAGACCTATTGGGGATTATGTATGTTCAAAGGACATTGAAGTTTGCTAGGTGTCAAGGTGGAAGTCAACAGAGAATGTAGTCTGTATCAATAGGTATGGTTAGTCATATTGGAAATGGTTAAAGCAGTTTTAAGATTAAGCTTATATGACAGATTTTGGTGAAATTAGAGAAGACAATACCTCTGAACCACTTGTTTTGCAAATCTTGTGTACCAACTGATGTGCTCGCAAGCACACCAGTCAACCAGACCTGTGGACATAGTACTTTGTGGAAGAGAATGATTTTTTCATATATTTTAATGGAACTTAAGCTTATTGGGAGAAGTTATTCCAGTTTACAGAAATGAAACTTTTCTATTTCTGGTTTGCACATTTTGCCCCATCTGAAAAATAAAGTTATATGTCCTATGTTTATACATGGAACATGTAATTTTATTGTTCAGTTAGAGCGATGTGCTCACTGGCATGACTATATTATGATGTCACATAGCTTTTCTGGTTCGGTCATGCAATTTTGGTATATTTATATGAAATAAGTGTTTTCAAATATGTAATCAGGCAGTGTGTAATGACAATAAAGTTTAAGGAAACTTTGCTTCCCTGGATTCCTCTATCATCAGTCTGGTATGGCTTTCCACAGTCAAGTCTCAAAGCTATAGTCTTCGTGAGTGATGTCCATCTTCGTTTGCGCCATGTAGTTTGTAGCGTGTAGTACATAGTATGTAGGAATGATGAACATAGTACATGTAACATAGGGGTGTTTTTTTTACAATTTCTGTGCTATATTGAATATTCAAACACATATAACAAAAAATCTAAGACACCAAAAAGTCAAATGACTGTGAATCACACTGTCATCGAATACTGAAATCGTCCTCAGGGTGGGGGCGCGGGCGGCGACGCGCCGGTCGAGAGCGCGGCCGCCGAGCGCCCGGACGAGCCGCCGCGCAAGCGCAGCCGGCCGGCCGAGGAGCCCGCGCTGCGCCGCCGCGTGCTGGAGCACAAGCTGCAGCGGCTGCGGGGCCTGCGCGAGAGGTGAGCGGCGGGCGGCCAGCGCGCCCCGTGCGCCCGCGCCGCTCTAGCGCCGCGCTCGTTGCAGGGTCACGGAGCAACTGAGCGAGCTGTACTTCCTGCAGGCGGGCGGGAACATGATGGACTACGCGGCGTGGCGCAAGCGGCCGCCCGCGCCGCCGCTGCTGGCCTTCCTGGAGGCGCGCCGGCCGCCGGGCGCCGCGCCGCCCTCGGCGCCTCCGTCCGCGCCCCCGTCCGCGCCTCCATCCGCGCCGCCCTCCGCGCCGCCCTCCGCGCCGCCCTCGCCGGGCGAGGTGGTGCAGAAGGCCAAGCAGGAGGCGCACGTGGCGGCGCGCGTGGCCGAGCTGGCGCGCGCCGGGCTGTGGGCCGAGCGCCGGCTGCCGCGCGTGCTGGAGCCGCCGCGTGCCAAGACGCACTGGGACTACCTGCTAGAGGAGATGGCCTGGCTGGCGCAGGACTTCGCGCACGAGCGCAAGTGGAAGAAGCAGGCCGCCAAAAAGGTACCGCCGCCGATGACGGCCGCGATCTCATTATCTGTCAGGATGTAACGAGAGTAGGGTGATCTTTTTTGTCGATCGATAGCTTAACTTCAGAGAGAGGTCGAGCCGGGTCTCCGTTTCGAGCTCCTTCATGCGATCGACTGAATGTTTTGATTTCTAACCGACGATCGGTTATGTCAGTTATGAAACCCGATTGTAATTTTCCATGCAGTGCGCTCGTGCCGTTCAAAAGTACTTTCAAGATAAAGCTGTCGCCGCGCAGAAAGCGGAAAAGGCTCAGGAGTTGCAGCTCAAGAGAGTGGCCGGTTTTGCGGCGAAGGAGATAAGGACTTTCTGGTCCAACGTGGAGAAGGTGAGCGGCGGTCGGCGCCGGCCGCGGACCGTCCCGCGGCCGGCGCTGACCGCGCGCGTGTCGCTGTCGCAGCTGGTGGAGTGGAAGCGCGTGCGGCGGGTGGAGCGCGCGCGCAAGGAGGCGCTCGACGAGCAGCTGAGCTACATCGTGGACCGCACGGAGCGCTACTCGCGGCAGCTGGCCGCCAACCTGGCCGCGCCGCGCGCGCCGCCCTCCGACGACGAGTTCGAGCCGCGCGGGGCCTCCGACGACGACGAGGAGACCATCGCCGCCGCCGAGCGCGACTCGCCCGACGACCGCGACGAGCTGGAGGCCCTGCGGCGGGAGTCAGGCCTCGAGCTCGGCGACCTGCTGCCGCCCGGCTACGTGCCCGCGCACTCGCCGCCGCCCTCCGACGGGCCCGCCGACGACAGCGCCGCGTCCTCCGCCGCCGACGCGCCGTCCGCCTCGGAGGCCGAGTCCGACTCGGAGTCGGCGTCGGGCGGCTCGTCGGGCTCGGAGCGGCTCGAGGCGCTGGTGGAGCCGGGCGAGGAGCGCTCGCAGCGGGTGGAGGCGGCCGCGTCGCTGGCGGCCACGCTGCAGCCCACGGGCACCACGCTGTCGGACACGGAGGTGGGCACGCCCGTGCCGCGGCTGCTGCGGCACGCGCTGCGCGAGTACCAGCACGTGGGCCTGCACTGGCTGGCCACCATGCACGCGCGGCGCCTCAACGGCATCCTGGCCGACGAGATGGGCCTCGGCAAGACCATCCAGACCATCGCGCTGCTGGCGCACCTGGCGCTGGAGCTGCGCGACTGGGGGCCGCACCTGGTGGTGGCGCCCACCTCCGTGGTGCTCAACTGGGAGATCGAATTCAAGAAGTGGTGCCCCGCGTTCAAGATCCTCACCTACTACGGGACTATCAAGGAGCGCAAACTCAAACGCGTCGGCTGGACGAAAGCCAACTCCTTCCACGTGTGCATCACGTCGTACAAGCTGGTCGTGCAGGACCACCAGAGCTTCCGGAGGAAAAAGTGGAAGTACCTCATCCTCGACGAAGCTCAGAACATAAAGAATTTCAAGTCCCAGCGCTGGCAGATGCTTCTGAACTTTCAAACCGAAAGGTAACTCGAAATCCTCGTAAGGTCGAAAGCTTCCTTCGATCGCTACCGTCGCGTGACCTCGGCGCCGTCCTCCCGCAGGCGGCTGCTGCTGACGGGCACGCCGCTGCAGAACAGCCTGCTGGAGCTGTGGTCGCTGATGCACTTCCTGATGCCGGGCGAGTTCGCGTCGCACGCGCAGTTCCGCGAGTGGTTCGCGCCCGTGGCGGGGCTGGCGGACGGCGCGGCGCGGCCCGACGCGCTGGTGCGGCGCCTGCACGAGGTGCTGCGGCCCTTCCTGCTGCGGCGGCTCAAGGCGGACGTGGAGCGCCAGATGCCGCGCAAGTACGAGCACGTGCTGCTGTGCCGGCTGGCCAAGCGGCAGCGCTGCCTCTACGACGACTTCATGGCGCGCGCCAAGTGAGTGCCGCCCCGCGTACCCCCGCGCACCCCCGCGCCGCCCCGCCGCCCCGCCGTGCCGCGCGACACGCTCGACGACGCGCCCTTCCCTTCCGCGCAGGACCAAGGAGAGCCTCGCCTCGGGCAACCTGCTCAGCGTCATCAACGTGCTGATGCAGCTGCGGAAGGTGTGCAACCACCCCGACCTGTTCGAGCCGCGCCCCGTCGCCTCCCCGCTGCAGCTGCCCGCGCTGCAGATACGCGTGCCGGCGCGCGCGCTGCTCGCCGCTATCGCGGGCCGCGTCGAGCTCGCGGCCCGCCTCGGCGGGGACCTCGCCTCGATGGAGGCGGCCGGCGCCGGGGCCTTCGCCGCGCACCGCGCGCGCCACCTGGCGCCGCCGCGCCGCCTCGTCGAGGAGCTGCCGGAGGCGCCGCGCGCGCCGCCCCCGCGGCCCCCGCCGTGCGCGCTGCGGCTGCACCTGCGGCTGGTGCCGCGCGCGCCCGCCGCCGGCCCCGCGCCCGCGCCCCCGCTGCCCGCGCCGGCGCGCGCCGCCCGCCCGCCGCCGCCCGGCCGCGGGGCGGTGCGCGCGGGCGCCGCGGCCCGGCTGGAGGCGCACCGGCGGCAGTGCGCGCGGCGGGCGGCGGCGCTCAACGAGCGGCGCTGCTGGCGCCTGCCGCTGTGGGGCGCCGACCTGCGCGCGGCGCTGCACGCCGGCCCGCCGCTGGTGCCGCCGCGGGAGCTGGCCGCGGTGCTGGACGAGATGCACGACACCATCGACCGGTGAGGTCCCTCGACTCGATCCTACCGCTGCCGTGATCGACAGCGGCAGTAGAGTATCGATAATTTTAATTATCGATTGCGATTATATCGATGCCGATACTTTTGTACTCGATGTATTGCTATATATATATATATATATATATATATATATATATATATATATATATATATATATATATATATATATATATATATATATATATATATATATATATATATATATATATATATATATATATATATATATATATATTTAAATCGCAGAAGTCTTCTTGCGTCATTTTAAACTCGAACCCTGTTGCGTCTACCATTTCTAAAGGGATTTTTAACTAAATTAAAGCGTATACTATACCTTTTAATCTGTATTATTTCAGTATACAACTTTAAATTCCATTAATAAGTTTTATACCGATATTCAATTTTAAAAATTTCTCAATCACTTAGCGGTTCCGTTCATCGTCGAAATAATGTGGCACATTGTATATTTTTGTATATACTTCGTACACTGTTTAGGCTTTCACGCTTCCTAATTAATTTATATCTAACTTGATTCTGTATATTATGCAATATATTTTATTGATATTACATTGACATTATTACATCCATTCTTTGTTTCAACTAAAATGCTTCCGAATATTGCTGCTGTATGAACCTATGCGTAACATTGACTTAACGGCTTCCATTGACCTCATCAGATTTCTAATACTTAAATATGGCACGTGAGTCATATTATTAAAAAAAATTTTTTATAGTCATTTACTTATTACTAAGTGAGCTTTTATGAACAGGTAAGTAACTTATTATCCTAAGCCAAAAATTACCAAGTGGATATATACGGCTATCATTCTACCCAGAATACTGTACGGCGCTTCGATTTGGTGGCACAGAGCCAACATCGGAGTCAACAGCAAGGACTTAATGAAGATACAGAGGATAGCAACACTAATGATCACAGGTGCAGTGAGAACAACCCCATCCGCTGCACTAGAAGTTCTGGTGGGACTCTATCCTCTAGACCTAGCAGCTAAGAGAAAAGCTATAGAGCAATGGTATAAGATGAAAGTGTTCCAACAATGGAAAGGAAACTTTACAGATAAAGGTCATACAGATATAGAAAAGATTTATGGAGAAAATCTGTCTATGGTCGTCAGGAGAAGTGACTTGATCAAGAAACAGAAAATCTTCGATAAAAAATATAGGATACACATAGGAGTAAAAGAAAACTGGGAAGTGGAAAACAGCGCGAAGAGTCAGACCATCTGCTACACGGACGGGTCTAGACGAGAATCCGCGAAGCTGGCGGGAGCTGGAATTGTCTACGGCACCTCGTCAGATTTACACCAGGTCCTAAATCTGGGTAAATATACAAGTGTCTTCTAGGCCGAAATGATAGCTATCATGGAGTGTGCTAGGAAACTCAAAGAATCACAAATAGCATTAGAACATAATATAGTCATATATAGCGATAGTCAAGAAGCTTTAAAAGCACTTGACCGCATAGAAACAACCTCAGCTATCGTGAAGGAATGTAAGCGTGAACTAAACGAATTAGCTGAGAAGAGGGAAGTAACGATTGTATGGGTTCCGGGACACTGTGGCCATGCAGGGAACGAAAAAGCTGACGAATTGGCAAGAAAGGGAGCTAGTCAAACATTCGTAGGACCAGAACCCTTCCTCCCAATTGCACATAATATA
The DNA here is from genome assembly GCA_947086495.1 of Morpho achilles. Classification (NCBI taxonomy): domain Eukaryota; kingdom Metazoa; phylum Arthropoda; class Insecta; order Lepidoptera; family Nymphalidae; genus Morpho; species Morpho achilles. The sequence continues at coordinate 19,908,142 of CAMTZB010000019.1, forward strand.
ATAAAGTGTGTGATTGAAAAAAGAATAGAAACAAAATCTAACAAAAGATGGAGAAACACAATGCTCAGACAAGCAAAGTTGTTTCTCAAATCGTTTGATACAAGGAAGTCTAAACAGCTGATGTCTCAGAGCAGGGAAAATGTAGCAATTGTAACAGGCATTACAACTGGGCACTGCCTGTTAAACAGACATATGTCAATAATGAGAATAACAGAAGATGCTGCGTGCCCAGAGTGTGGAGAGGAAGAAACGAGTCTTCACCTTATGGCTGAGTGACCTATGTACTCGCTGGTAAGATGGGAGATACTAGGTAAGGATGAAATTGAAGTTGAGGATCTGACAAATATCTCCTTCAGGGATATTATCAGGTTTGTAAAAGCTACGGGTAGATTAGAGCAGGTGACACTGTCGGGACAGCAGTGAGACCCTTGTCCCAACATGGGGAAATGGGTGGAATAGTTCGGAATAGGAGCTGATCACCCGTCCTGCACTGACAGGCGTCCCCGAAATTAGATTGATAGATAGAACTTATTATCCTCGTCATTCAGTTAACTAATAAAGAAAGCTTTTATAGGCAGGTAAGTGATGTTACTAACCCAGAAAAAACTTGAACTGCAGAAGTAGTTGAGATTATTAGGTGAATGTGCGTATTGTATGCATGTGTGCGTGCGACAAGAAGCGTATATTTAGGGATGTCTCGGTGCTTACCACTGACTATTAGCAACCATAGGTTGGTACGAGGCACTCTGAATATTTATCTAAAGCTGGAACGGATCCGTTTGATGAAATCAACAGTCCGTCTGAATGTTCTCTAAACCGTAATTGGATCTGTAACATTCTAGAAACAACTTAAAACCAATTCACTACTCTGGAAACCACGGATAACGTAGGACAAAAACTCGACCGAGTAGCAGAAATCCTTCGAAATGAGGGCACAAAAATTTGGGAAAGCCAACGTAAGGGCATGAAGTCAAAGCTTTCGGGAGATACTCTCCTATTAATGGCAGAGCGACGAACCCTATGCTAACTTCGTGAGAAGTAGAGGCTTTAAACAAAATAATTACCAAGATGGTTAACGACGCGACCTCCGATTAGCTAATACGCTCAAAAATCAATTGAGCAGAATCGGGCTCCAAAAGTGTTTATTAAGCCTCTTGGAAAAAGTCACCTGACGAAGTTAACCACATTAAAGGGAAAGTCGTTACTCGTCCAAACCGGAAATCCTCTCGGAAGTGGAAAGCCACTACGCCGAATTTTACGCATCGCATGCTACCGCTGCACACAGAGGACAAATTAAGCCGCCACTATACGGAAAAACTGCCTGATATCCATCTAAATGAAATTGTTTTAGCCCTTGGACAGCTTAAAAATAGAAAAGTCACGGGTGAGGATGGTATTACAACAGGGCTGTTAAAAGCTGGTGGAATTCTATTGGTAACAGAGCTTCAAGAGCTGTTTAATACCCTTCTCTTTGCCGGGAGAACTCCAAAGGCATGGCACAGAAGTATAGTGTTATACAAAAAAGGAGATATAACACTCTTAACTAACTATAGGCCAATATTTCTTCTGAGCCATGTCTATGAGCTGTTTTCAAGGGTTATCACAAACCGCCTCGCATGATGATTCGACGAGTTCCATCCCCCGAACAAGCCGGGTTTCTATGCGGGTACAGCACGATAGATCATATCCACACCGTGCGGCAAATTGTACAAAAAAGTAAAGAGTACAATCAACCACTATGCCAAGCTTTTGTGGATTATGAAAAAGCTTTTCACTCGGTCGAAACCTGGGCTGTTCTGGAGTCTTTACCTCTGTAAAGACTCCAGAACAGCCCAGGTTTCGACCTCAATATATCACTAATCGACTTGGCATCTCTATGCCAAGTCGATTAGTGATATATTGAGATGCTGAGATGTCTGTATGAAAACGCAAGAAAGGCAGTCCGAGTCCAAAACCAGTAGACAAGGCATATCCATCTTCAGCGAGGCGTAAGACAAGGGGACGTCATTTCCTCGAAATTGTTTTCAAACGCACTAGAGGATATGTTTAAGACGCTGAATTGGACTGGTCATGGCATAAACATCAATGGCGCTCATCTCAGTTTCGCGTAAGATGATATGGTTTTAACGACTGAATCCATAGAGGATTTGCAATGGATGTTGCATGGACCGGCTGTTTCTTCTCATAGGATCGCTCTCCGGATGAACTTGAGTAAAACCAAAATCATGTGCAACGAGCACGTTGCTCCGGGACCGATTTCCTTAGATGGGGTCACTCTCGAAATTGTTGATAACTACATTTACCTAGGACAGACGCACGAACTAGAAAACAACAATTTCGAGTGTGAGATTATGAGAAGGATACAGCTAGGCTGGGCAGCATTCCGCAATCTACGTTGAGTCTTCTCGTCACCCATCCCGCAGAGTTTAAAGACTAAAGTATTTAACCAGTGTGTCCTAGCTGTCTTGACTTACAGTGCCGAAATGTGGACACTAACAGCTAAGGCGGTCCACAAGCTTAAAGACGCTCAGCAGACTATGGCAAGAGCTATGCTCGGGGTTTCTCTGAGGGATCGTATTCGCAACTAAGTAATCCGTCGGAGAACTAGGGTCACCGACATAGCTAAGCGCATAAGCAAGCTGAAGTGACAATGGGCCGGCCATACCTGTCGCAGAACCGATGACCGTTGGGGTAGACGTGTTCTGGAGTGGAGACCAGTGACGATATACGTAGGACAGCGGGCAGTGGATGGAAGTAGAAAGCCAAGGATCAGACTAAGTGGCGAATAATTGGAGAGGCCTATGTCCAGCAATTGACGAAAATGGGCTGATAGTGATGATGCCACGTAATCCGGCAATCTATATGCCTTTTTATGCACGTCACCGGTATGGCCCATAAACGTAGCTAAATGTTTCATATCATTCTCAGTTATGCTAAATATTTGTATAAAGGTTGCTAGAGTCGCGTAGACGAAATTGATTTTGGGTTTTTGGGTCCAGATAATCTTGGTTATCCCTCGAGAACTTTGTAATAATAATAAAACTTTGCAATAAATGTTATCTAATAACTGAATATACGTTGCAACAGTAGTACCCTGATTTGATTTTGGCTGCAGCTTCATTGGCTAACGGGACTATAGTGACATTATTCCACTTCTTTTTGTTTAAATCTGTTGCAGCTTGACTGGAGATGACATGTCGCAAAATTGCATCTATAAGATGCATTAATGTCTTAAGATCTGCTTCTGTTTCTGCGCTATTGATTTCATTGTAAGGACCTTGTTTTTTCAATGCAAACATAATGGCTATATTGCAGCATTGTTTAAAAGTAGTTGAAACATTCATAGCAAAAGAAGGTTTCGAATCTATACTTTTTGGCATCACAGTTATCTACAACTTTAGTTGCCTCCGCCATAAGATCTTAACTGAATGGTTTTAAGGCACTCAATAAATTTATTATAGAATTATTAATTTTTTAAATTTCGATTAATAATTTTGCTAACTCTCTTACTATTCTTGAAACCACATTAATAAAATGTTTTTCCGAATGACTTTTTTAATATTGGGATCCTTAAGCACAAATAAGAAGATCTGATTTAGCAAATAGCGATGTCTTATCCGCTCTCTTCATATTTACAGTTTTACAATAATAATAATATACGCAATTATGAGTACAATCACTTTGCAAATTAAAACGCGTCCTAACGGCTCAATGTTTGTTTATTAACAAAACGTAGGACTCGCGCGCGCACCCCTTGGGCCCCCGCATCACTTATAAAATCGATTAAATTGGGAAGAAATTTGGACGCAAGATAATGCTAAATAAAAATTGAAAAAAACTTTTTAAAATATACGTCGGAGGCAATAGAATGCTAGCATCAGAAATATAATATACGTGCCCAAATATACGCGAGCACGTAGCGACCTCCAAATTGTGCGCGGCAACTCGCTGAACTAATAAATACATCGGAATTCATTCCCGCGATAAAATAACGTCCCATCCAATTTTTTGCCCACGCATTATACATATAAAAACACGGCTCCTGACAAATTTTTAGGGTTGGTTTATCCTGCGTCCGTATACTGGATGCAACAAGTCGGTTGGACGCAACAAGATCGGTAAAAAGTGCCATGTAGGACGCAACATGATGTGCAAGATGTAAATATATATATATATATATATATATATATATATATATATATATATATATATATATATATAAAAAACGTAATAGATATACGTATATACGTAAATATACAAATATTATGATTCAATAAATATGTATAATGTGTGTGTAATTCTTAAAAAATATATATATATATATATATATATATATATATATATATATATATATATATATATATATATATATATACACACTTACTAGAAAAAAAAAAAATTTGCAAAACAATTGTTATTTAACAAGACCAAAAAGCTTATATTTTATTTCTTTTAATTTCAACTCATTCATTATAACTACGTAACGTATGTAAGTATCGATAGTTTTTATCGAGGACCTTACTATAGTAGGCATGGACAGAATCACCAATCACTTAATGATCATGTTATGAAAAACTTTTCATATAGCATCATCTTCTAATGAGTTTTAGAGTAACTGCTATACTGCTATACAAAATTATGGATATTCTATGAAAAAGTAAAATAATAAATTAATACTGAGACTAATTCACTGATATTGAGCAAAAACACATGCAAAAAAACGTGGGTTAAATAAATAAATAAATTAAAATAAAGACAAGATTTGTTTGTTCCAAAGAAGACGCTATTCCAACTTAAATTATAAGCTAGAAATATTGACCGTATTATATAGGAGTTAAGAATTACATTTGTTTGTAATAACAATAATTTCACCCAGTAATATTGATTAGCAAAAACACTTTCCGCTATTATATTATTCAGCTATTCGCTATAATATTATTACTTGATAAAGCGATTGCTATTACAAACAAATGTAATTCTTAAATCGTATTCAATACGGTCGATATTTCTAAGATATAGTTTCAGTTGGAATAACGTAAAAGTGCGTCATCTTCCCGAATTATCGACCGTATTATATAATATAAAAGAATTACATTTGTTTGAAATAACAATAATTTTGCCTAGCAACATTGATTAGCAAAAACGCTATCCGCTATTATATTATTTACGTTAATGGACTAAATGATTGCTTATACGAACAAATTTAGTCTTTATGTCCTATACACTGCATACGACATAAAGAATACATTTGTTTGTATTCCAATAGCATTAGCACCATTAGCATTTCTTATACAAACAAATGTAGTCTTTATGTCCTATACACTGCATACGACATAAGGAATACATTTGTTTGTATTCCGATAGCATTAGCAATAGCAGGTATGATCACGTGATTACAATCGATCATATCGTGGAACGAATATGATTCTTATATAGCAATCATACCCATGCCTATACTATAGTACTGGACTTTCGCAACTCTTCGTCATACCCATATTGGCAACCGACTATGTTCCGATGTAACCTACATAGCGCAATTCAAACTTTCTTATTTAAATAACTATAACACTACTACGTTACCGGGTTGTTAATATTGTCCGTATGTTGTATGTTCCGCATCGATCGATAGCGTCCGCGCGGCAACTTCTGCGAACGACGCCGGTACTTACAGACTTTTACACGCACACACAAAGATGAAAAACACTAACAACTTTTGTGAAAATAAATGCTAAATAAATAGAACATTCGCGGCGTCGCAGGTTCGGCATCTGCTGGAGCGCGTGTCGCGCGGCGAGCCCGCAGCTGGCCGTCGGCGCGGGCGGCGGCGCGCGCGACTGGCGGCGCCGCGCGCTGCGGGCCGAGCGCGCCGTGCGGGCGGCCGCGCGCGCCGCGCTGCTGCTGCTGCACGCCGCCGCCTCGCGGCACGCCGTGGCCTTCCCGCACCCGCGCCTGCTGCAGTACGACTGCGGTACGCGCCCGGGCTGCGGCCGCGCCTCACCGCCCCGCCTCCCGCCTCGCCGCCCGCCTCGCCGCCCGCCTCACCGCCGCCTCACCGTCCGCAGGCAAGCTGCAGACGCTGGACGCGCTGCTGCGCCGGCTGAAGGCGGGCGGCCACCGCGTGCTCATCTTCACGCAGATGACGCGCGTGCTGGACGTGCTGGAGGCGTTCCTGTGCATGCACGGCCACGCCTACCTGCGGCTGGACGGGGCGACGCGCGTGGACGCCCGCCAGCCGCTCGTCGAGCGCTTCAACGCGGACTCGCGCGTGTTCGCCTTCATCCTGTCCACGCGCAGCGGCGGCGTGGGGCTGAACCTGACGGGCGCCGACTGCGTCGTGTTCTACGACTCGGACTGGAACCCCACGATGGACGCGCAGGCGCAGGACCGCTGCCACCGGATCGGCCAGACGCGCGACGTGCACGTGTTCCGGCTGGTGACCGCCGCCACCGTCGAGGAGAACATCCTGCGCAAGGCCGAGCAGAAGCGCGCGCTCGGCCACCTGGCCATCGAGGACGGCCACTTCACCACGTCCTACCTGCGCGCGGTGAGTGCCGGCCGCGGGGCGGGGGGAGGGGGCGCCTCGGGTCCGGTGCCGGCACTCACCGCGCGCGCTCTCGCAGGCCAACATCGAGGAGCTGTTCGGCGCGGCGGGCGCGGCGGGCGCGGCGGGCGCGGCGGCGCCGGGCGCGGAGGGCGGCGAGCTGGAGTCGGCGCTGGCGGCCGCCGAGGACGAGGCGGACGCGGCGGCGGCGCAGGCGGCGCGCGCCGAGGCGCAGGGCGACCTGGCCGAGTTCGACGAGACGCTGCCGCTGGAGGACGAGGCGGCCGCGCAGCCCGCGCCGCCCGACGAGTTCGCCGCGCTCGTGAAGCAGGTGCGAGCCGATGCGATGGAACAGATATCTAAGTTTTCCGCTCCTCAGCGCATTTTCTTATATTTTGTAGAATTAATCGGACGCTTAGAACGTTAAGATAGATTAGCCGCTTAGAACGATCTCAACAGTTAAAGTTTTAACCGAACGTAGTCAGTTCGTTTCTCTCCTGATGAAATAAATAAAGAACCTAACTTTGTAACTTTATAAAGGGCTAACTTTTACGGGCGACATCGTTCTCTTGGACCGTTATCGCGTGATAGATTGATAAAAGATGGCGCTTTTCGATGTCATCATACTGCTGTAGAACTAACAGGATGTCTAGCCTATATGCTACCACGGTGTTTGAGGAATAATTGTGCCAAATTTTATCGATGTCGGTTCAGTAGATTCGCCATGAAAAGGTAACGACATACATCCATACGCACGAACTTTCGCTTTTATCTTATTATTTATTTATTTATGTACCATAAAAAATGTTGGAAAAAACATTATTGGTAAAAAAAAGTGTACAAAGGAAGTAGGAACTATTAGTAGGAAGTAGGATTAATTCCATGCGTGTTCTCATTTAAACCGTTATTCTTCCGAATAAACCTAAACGAGTAATATTGAAACGACTTTTGTTTTAAATATTGATGACCTTTAAAATTTAATAATTCATCCGATCGACTGCTCCTTCAAGATGATTTAGACAGGTTAACCGTATATTGTACTTTGAATAGATTAGACCTCGACATTTCTAAATTTTACAAGTTTTTATTTAAACGTTCTAGACAATTTATTTGTGAAAACTTGTAATTGGCTTATTGTTTTGTATTAATATTGCTATAAGTTTTCATGACAAATAAAATAATTAAAAATAAAATTACTACGTCTCGCCGCGAACGGTAAGGTAAGAAAAACTGCTAGTGAGCTTCCTACGACCTACGACGGCAAAAAGAACCTTCCCTACGTGGGTCTCTTTATTGTAATATTTACTCTTACTCGTCGCAACGTCAACGCTGAAATCGTTCAAACGTATATTTCGGTCGCAGCTCACGCCCGTGGAGCGCTACGCGATGCGGCTCGTGGAGAGCAGCGAGGCGGCCACCGAGGCGGAGCGCGCGGCGCTCGGCGAGATGAGACGGCAGCTGCGCGAGTGGGAGGAGGCGCGCCGCGCGCTGCGAGAGGAGCCCGCGCGCGCGCCGCCCGAGCCCGACCTCACCTACTGCCGCGAGGACGCGCGCCTGCAGGTGCGTGCCCGCCGCCGCCCGCCGCGCCCGCCGCGCCGCGCGCCGCCCGCGCCGCCCTCGCCGCCGCCCTCGCCGCCCGCCCCGCCGCAGTCGCCCGCCGCCCCGCCGCAGCCGCGCACGCGCTCCCGCGGCACGGTGCACATCAACCTGTGGACGCTGGACGAGCCGCGGCGGCGCGCGCTGCGCAACGGCACGCTCGACTCGTGGCTGGCGGGCCGCGCGCCCGACGCCGACGCCGACGCCGAACCGCTGAACAATAAATGATTCCGAGTGAAGCTTGCGTTTTATATTTCTGACGTTCGTCGTTTTGGTGCCGGCCGATCCCCGTCCGTAAATGCTCGACCTCGCCCCGGGCCCGCCGCTGTTGCGAGGCGCCACCAAAACGGCCGCGCCGAACGTCAGGGATGTAAAGCGTGCGAGCATTTACGGACGAGATCGGGCGGCGCCGTCCCCCCTACCCCCCACACCCCGCCGCCCGGTGCCGTCCGCGCGCGCCTCCGGAACCGAACCGAATAATCGTGAACGCATAGTCGCATAAGTAAAAGTCAAACCTCGTGCGCTAACGATGATCCATGCGATACGATAAAGAACCTGAGGATATATTTGTTAAACAATTTATCGATTCAGTTGCTTTACGAAATTTCATAGTACAGAAGTTACGAACGTGGATTATAGCAAAGTATAATAACGTCGGACTACTGTTAATCAGATTCATATCATGATTCCCGGGCTCGGAAATTTGTATAATTTAATATCCTTATAAAAGGGACGTGAACTAGTCCTTAGGTAAACAAGGAAAAAGAAATAAATATACGTTTAGAAAATACATTATTTCGTACTAGTCGTTATCGGTACAGTAATATTATCACCGACCGAGGCGTGCTTTGCTATTGACTCCCCTCGGAGCGGTCGGCGGACAGCGGCGTGCGGCGCGGCTGCGGCTGCGGCTGCGGCTGTGTGTAACACCGAGAGCGGTATTCCGGGACGCGGCGTAGAGTGCCTCCCCAGCAGCAGCTGCTGAGAGTACCTCGAGATGAAACAGTTTAGTTTACCGTCGTTAGGCGAGATGGCGCTGTTCCACATTGTATCTATATTTTTAATGTTTCTTGCAAACGTAAGAACTATAGAATTCTTTTTATAACTGAAGCGTTCTAGTCGTGGCATGCGTGTGGCCTGTAAGCGTGAAATAATCGAAACGTGTATGCAAAATATCAGATATTTTTATCCAAAAATAATTAAATTTATTTAAAGAAATATGAATGTGAATACGATCAAAAAACCTAAACATTGTAATGTAACGTCACTCGATGAATTACAGACGTATTAATTTATATATCATATCATCCTGTCCTTATCCAACTCTAAGTGGGGTCGGCACAACATGTTTTTGTCTTCCATTCTGTCCTATCTTTCGTCAACTCTGGCGCCTCCTTTTATATGCATGTGATACTTCACACAATCCAAGCATCTCTTTTTAGGCCTCCCTCTAGGCACATATCCATCCACATTCAAATTTAACACACGTTTGGTCACATGATTTTCATCCCTCTTCATTACATGTCCATACCATCTCAATCTTGCAATTCTCGACTTTTCTATAATGGGCGCAACTTTCAGACTTCCCCTTATATACTCGTTTCGTATTTTATCCAGTTTTGTCACACCACACATCCATCTTAACATTCTCATCTCATTTGCATGTACTCTTCTTTCATCCGTCTTTTTCATTGCCCAACATTCTGATCCATACAATACGACAGGTCTTATGACTGCTTTATAAATTTTTCCCTTAACTTTAAGGGGCATTCGAGGGTCACATATTGTGCCTGAGACCTGCCGCCACTTCATCCATCCTGCATTCATTATTTTACCCACATCTCGATCTATTTCACCGTCGTTTTGAAAAAGCGAACCAAGGTACCGAAAATCAGAGCAGACTGGCAAAATGTAATAAAAGAACAATGCTCTGGCTCATACAGCAAAGGAGAAAGCCGATCTTTTGGGGAAATTATTTGCCTCGAACTCGACTATGGATGACCAAGGACTTCTGCCACATATTATCCCTCGGTGTCAATGCCAGACATTAAATTCAGCCAAAAAGCTGTTCGGCGAGTTCTGTTGTCTTTGGATATCCATAAGTCGAGTGGGCCAGACGGTATCTCTCCAATTGTGCTCCGAATGTGTGCTCCTGAGCTAACTCCTGTGCTGACGCGTCTATTTCGGCTCTCCTACTCAAAAGGCATAGTCCCGGATACATGGAAGTCAGCCCTGATCCATCCGATCCCTGAAAAAGGCAATGCTTCAGATCCGGCTAACTACAGGCCTATTGCCATTACCTCCCTCATCTCCAAAGTTATGGAGATGATTATCAATCGGCAACTTTTGTCATACCTTGAGAATCATGAGTTGATCAACGACCGTCAATAAGGTTTTCGACACGGTCGATCGGCTGGTGATCTTCTGGTCTACTTGACTCACCGTTGGGCAGCGGCAATAGATAGTAAGGGAGAAGGTCTTGCAGTTAGTCTGGATATGGCGAAAGCCTTCGATCGTGTGTGGCATAGGGCGCTTCTTTCGAAGCTACCTTCTTATGGGCTTCCAGAGAGTCTGCGCTTTTGGATCTCCAGCTTTCTCACAGGCCGTAGCATACGTATCGTTGTCGACGGATTCTGCTCCAATCCTAAGTCTGTGAATGCTGGCGTTCCCCAAGGTTGCGTGATATCCCCTACACTGTTTCTTCTGCATATCAATGACATGTTAGATGATCCTAACATTCACTGTTATGCAGATGACAGTACGGTGGATGCCACATACACCGGTAGTGCAGGACTCTCTTCGGAAAAGTGCCGGAAAAAATCTTGTGTCTTCTGTTGAAGCCACCTTACAGAGGATCTCTGAATGGGGTAAATTAAATTTGGTTCAATTCAACCCCCAGAAGACGCAAGTTTGCGCGTTAACTGCAAAAACAGCTCCATTTGTCGCGTCACCGTCTTTTGAGAATACCGTCTTAAGTGATTCGAGTAGTATCGAAATACTGGGTCTCGACATCTCCAATAGCTGCAAGTATCGCGATCACCTGGAAAGGAAGGCTAAGTTGGCCTCCAAAAATTGGGTGTTATCAATAGAGCCAGACAGTACTTCTAGCCGGTCCATAGACTAGCGCTGTATAAAGCACAAGTCCGGCCTCACGTGGAGTACTGTTTTCATCTCTGGGCTGATGCACCCCAGTACCAACTTAAGCCATTCGATCGCATACAGCGCAGAGCAGCTCGTATTATTGGGGATAAAGCGGTTAGCAAACAACTGGACTGTTTGGCGATGCGTAGAAACGTATCATCACTGTGCGTTTTCTATCGCATCTTTCACGGAGAGTGTTCCACCGAACTGCACGACCTGATTCCTGCCGCTAAATTCCATAACCGCACTGTACGTCACAGGTTAAAATATCATCCTCATCATCTGGATGCTTGGCGATCCACGACAGTGCGTTTTTCAAATAATTTTATTCCGCGCACCACCATTTTATGGAACGATCTCCCTTTGGCAGTGTTTCCAGATCGGTACGACATAAGTACCTTCAAAAAACGTGTTTTCCACTTCTTTAAAGGACGGCAACGCACTCGCTCTGTGAGAGGTCGTGGGCAGCGGTGATTACTTTAAGATAAACCGCATGCTCGCTTGCCATCCTATACCATAAAAAAAAATGTTCCCATACAAATCGATCGGGGAGAAATTGGAGGTCCCACTAAAGTCGTAGTACATATGTTCAGTTTTAGTACGACTGATTTTTAAACCGACTTTTTCCAACTGGTTGTGCCATTTCGCCAATCTGCTTTGGTCCTCAGTTGCATTTTCTCCGACGAGTACAATGTCATCGGCGAATAACATACACCAAGGAGCCTCCTCTTGAATGTTAGCAGTAAGTGCATCCATTACTAGAAAGAATAAAAATGGACTTAAAGCCGATCCCTGGTGTAAGCCTACAGCCACATCGAAATCGTCAGTTACTCCGGCTGCAGACCGGACATGAGTACTAGCTCTGGCATACATAGAACATACAATCCGTACATACTTCCCAGGCAGTCTCTTTTCTTTCAAACTCCACCACACAACGTCACGGGGAACACGATCGTATGCTTTTTCTAGGTCTATAAAGACCATATGCAAGTTTACGCGCATGACGGTATTTCTTGCATAACTGACGCAAGGCGAAAATAGCGTCGGTCGTACTCCGTCCTGGCATAAAACCGAACTGGTTCTGGGTTATCTTACATTCCTCTCGCATTCTTCGCTCTATTACTCTTTCCCAAATTTTCATGCCATGTGACATGAGCTCTATCCCTCGATAGTTGTTACATTCTTGTACATCACCCTCATTTTTGAAGTTGGGTACCAATGTACTGATAGACCACTCGTCTGGAATCGCCTCTTCATGTAACAACTTATTGAAGAATAAAGATAGCCACTCCCATCCCTCAACTTCCAGATGCTTCCATACTTCAGCTGGTATACCATCAGGTCCAATCGCTCTCCCATTTTTCATACTCTGTTTGACTTACTAGTTTGACTTAACCTACATCCGCTTCTTTTACCATTCCTAAGTTAATAGGTATATCTTCTAACTTTCTGCTCCAGTCATTCTCTTGATTCATTAAAGTTTTAAAATAATCTTTCCAACGTTCTTTTATGTCCTTATCATTCGTCAAAATCTTTCCTTTCTCATCTTTCATACATTTCGCATGCATTATATCCTTTTCATTCCTCTTTCTCATGTTCGCTATCCGATATATATTTTTTTTGTCTTGTACTTTCGCCTTTCGCGACAGCGACTGCTTTCTTTCCTATCTTCTTTTTCTCAATATATCTTTTCGCTTAACCTCTCTCAATTCATTGTCATTAACATCTACACCAGTCCAATCTCTAAATGCATCCTTGTTTTCTTTCTGAGTCTTTTTTACATCTTCATTCCACCACCACGACTCTTTATCTATCTTACCTTTTCCTTTAGTCTCGCCAAAGATGTCTTTTGCTGCACTCCTCATACATAAAGCTATTTCATTCCAACATTCATTTATCGACTTTTCCTCCATTTTATCCTTCATATCTATTATTTTATCTACCACTCTTCTTTTAAATTCTCTTGCATATTCCTCTTTGTCAAGCATATACCACTTAATCTTGGGCAGAATCTTAGGCTTGTATTTTTTTTTTACTGTAAGTTTGACCTCCAGTAAAAGTAACCTGTGTTGGTTTACTAATGGTTCCCCAGGAATGACTTTACAGTCCTTAGCTTCCAATAGATTACTCCTCCTCAGATAGAAGTAATCGATCTGGGTGCTGTGACTGCCGCTTTTGTACGTTATAAGGTGTTGGTCCATTTTTTGAAAAAAGGTATTTGCTATTGCCAGGTCAAAAGCACGAGCAGCTTCCATTAGTGTTTCTCCCTCACGGTTACGTGTACCAAAGCCCCAACCCCCATGCACTCTCTCATACCCTCCATTCAGTCTACCTACATGCCCATTAAAGTCACCCCCAACATAAACATCCTCACTCTGAGGGATAGCCATAATAATCAAATCAAAATCCTTCCAAAACTTCTCTTTCGCTACATCGTCACAACCAGCCTGCGGAGCATATACACTGACTATATTTATCACTAAATCAACTTTCATTATTTTAACCACTATGATTCGATCATTCACTCTCTTGACATCCATCACGCATTTTTTCAACTCTTTATCTAACACTACTCCCACTCCATTTTTCTTACCATCACTTCCACTATAGAAAAATTTAAATCCTGCTCCGATTTCCCTTGCTTTCGTACCCTTCCACTTCGTCTCCTGCAAACATGCAACATTTATTCGTCTCCTTTCTAATATATCCGCTAACTCCCTTCCTTTTCCATTCGTCGTACCTACATTCCAGCTAGCCATCCTCATTCTTTCATCCTTATGGACTCGCGTCTTACGTCGCACCCGTCCTTGATTGAATTTACACAATTTAATTTAATTAATAAATTAAATTCAAATATATCTACGGAAGTCTGTAACTACGTTTACGTTTTAAACGGGTACGTTTTAAAATGGAATTTACGACCGCGGAATGTAACCACGCTACCTCGTCGAATGGCGTTCGTGCGTTCTTTGCGATCGACGTCGTTACTAGCACGTTAGTGCGCGGCCGCGAGCGCAGCGGGTGACGTCACGGGTGAGTGTCGCGTGATGTCGCCGACCGAGCCGGCCGCGACTGACGAGCGCTCGTGTTGCAGGTCTGGGTCAGCGGCGGCGGCGACGCCATGCCGGTGAGTGCACGCCTCCCCCCGCCCCGCCCCGCCCCGCCCGGCCGCGCCGCGCTCACCGCCCGCGCCTTGCAGGTGTGGTGCCCGCCCACGCCGCCCTCGGCCGACGGCGACGTGTACTGCGATAGCTGGGCGCGGCCGCTGTACCGGCCCGGCGCCGCGCCCGACGCGCTGCTGCCGCCGTGCCGCTGGCGGGAGGCGCGCGCCAACCGCTCGCCGCGCCGCGCCCGCCCCGCGCCGCGCCCCGCGCACGCGCCGCCCTCGCTGTTCGAGCGCGCCGGGCCCCGGCCCCGCCCGCGGCCGCGCGCGCCGCCCGCCGCCCGCGAGCCGCCCGCGCCGCCGCCCGACTGGGCGCCCGCCGAGGACGCGGCGCTGCGCCGGGCGCTGCGCCTGCAGCGGCTGCCGGCCGAGCCGCCCGCCGCGCGCGCGCCCAACTGGGACTGGCTGGCCGAGCTGGTGGCGGACGCGGCGCGCGCCTACCGCTCGCCGCGGGCCTGCCGCGAGCGGCACGACGCGCTGGCCGACCCCGAGCGCGCGCGCCGCAAGCACCGCAAGCCGACGCCCGCGCGCCGCCGCCCCGACGACGACGCGCCGCGCCCGCCCCTGCCGCGGCTCGACGCCATGCGGGACGCGGCCGAGCGCCGCCGCGGCGCGCCCAAGCGGCGGCTCGACGACGCCGCGCATCGCAACCCCAAGCACGCGGCGCTGCTCGCCGACCACGGCATCGACTACGACGCGCCGCCGACGCCCATGGACGTGGCCACGCGGCGCGCCGAGCGCATCGCCAAGGAGAAGCTGAAGGCGGGCGCGGGCGCCGGGCCGGCCGCCGCCGCCCCGGCCGCCGCGCCGCCCGCGCCCGCGCCCGCGCCGCCCGCCGCGCGCGTGGTGGTGGCGGCGCACGGGCCGGCGGCGGAGGCGGCGCGGCGCGCGCGCGCGGCCGGCGAGCCCCCGCGGGCGCCGCCGGCCGCGCAGCTGCTGTACCGGCAGCAGTCGCTGGCCGCGCGCCACCACCTCAAGATCCTGCAGCACGCCGCGCCCGCGCCGCAGGTACGCCGGTACGCCGGTACGCCGGGCGGTTCCTCGTACCGCGGCGGTCGACGTTCCGTGCGTCCGAAGCGAACGAAAGGTCTGACGTTCGGTCGATAGAAGGGGGGTGCTGCCGGCAGTTCGGATCGGTTCCTCCTCCCTGAACGTTACATTTTATAGACTGCGCTCGATATCCTGTCCGAAAAAAAACTCAAACACGCATACGAAAATTTCTCTTAGAATGGAACTCTAGTAAATTCAATTCCCAATATATTACTTAATGATTTAAATATTAATAGTGCACATTACAACCTAACTTAATATAAATCTATCATGTATAAACATACACACGAAAGAAACACACACACACACACAAAAACACATGCACACAAAAAATATATTCATGGCGGTGGGTTTTTTTTTGTTTTTGAGTATATAGAAAAGTTTATAAGTTATTTATTTTTAAACTAGCGGCCTGCCCCTGCTTCGCACGGGCAAAAATGATTAAAATTGATCCAGTTGTTTTGATTTATTCATTACTGCCCGTGGCCGTAGCGTTAAATTTGGACAAAAACAATTTCCTTTCCCTATACCAAGAAGATTTCCTGCTATCTTTGAAATATCTAAATTCATATAGTACATTATTACTTATTTACTTTTATATTTTCCCTATGTATTTTATTTTTACAATTAATTACAGAATGTCTTTAAACAAACTCTTGAAAGAGCGACATCGCTGCTAAAGTCGAAGTGTTTTAGGGCGAAGCGCGGCCTCCTCACGGCATTTTAAATCTGTAATATCTCCGAAAATTTTTCACTTAAATTACATGCTGTAAACGGCCATATTGATCTATATTAAATCAATTATTTATTTAAGGTACTTAATTGGATAAGGATTAATGCTGTATTGTATAAGAATCGCTTCAAAAATAAGGCATTATTTTTCGTAGAAAGTAAACGACCAAAAATTCTTTATCCATAAGCGATAGACATATACCATCGCGGACTTTTCTGTAGACCTTTTCAATGTGTACAAATACTTAGTACATCATTTTGATAAATCTCGTAGGGTTTAGCCTGCGTTTGCAATGTAAGCGGAAAAAAATGTAATTATTTACAGAAACCTCAAAAATTACAGTATTTCTCTACTCCGTATTGAATGTTATTATACGTACAAACCTTCCTCTGGAATTACTCTATCTATTAAAAAAAACCGCATCAAAATCGGTTGCGTAGTTTTAAAGTTTTATGCGTACATACGGAAATATGGACTTTGTTTTATAATATGTAGTGATTAAACACTATGCATATTGCTATACACCAACAACAAATGAAACTAGTTTGATGCTTTGTTCTCTAGTTTAAATGTAAAATATACTCGCACAACTGTTCAAAAAAAATAAATAAATAAACTTAAATTAATTAATAAGGGTTTTGACGTGTCGAGACGTCTAGGCGTAATGGCAACATTTTAATGCACTCGTAACGTGTGCGTTATAAAATATAATCTTCGAGCTATTTCATACCGTAATCTTAAATGTAAAATTGTTCCCCGAGTTCCGGACGCACCGCTCGTGGGCCGCGACTTTGGAGTTTGATCAGGTCGAGCCGCGCGAGAGGCGCTCCCCTCTGCTTGTACTAAACATGTGACGCGCCCGTCGCAGGGCGGCGAGCCCGGCCCCGGCCCCGGCACCGCCGCGCTGCGCGCGCTGCAGCTGCAGCAGCTGGCGCTGCGGCGCGCGCGCCCCGCGGGCCCGCACCCGGCGCACGGGGCCGCGCACGGGGCCGCGCCGCACGTGGTGCTGGCCCACCTGGCGCAGCAGGCGGCCCCCCCGCCGCCCCAGCCGCCCGACGGCCCGCAGTGACCCGCCGGGACCCGTGCCGGCAGTCCTATTGTTTGAGTGATTATAATTGGAATAAATTAAATTTGATTTTAATCGGACGGAATGTAATTGAACTTCATAATTCGTCATCGTCACCGTCGGCCAATTCTCTCGTACGTGACGAAAACATTGTTAAAATATATGTAGTGTCGGCCCTCCGACGATGTCAGCGTGTGTGACGTTCGAATAAACCAGTACGATCGCTCGTTCCGTGTGTTTTCCTTCACCAAAAAAGAGTGATAAATTTCAAATATCAATTAAACACATTAGTGTTAACAGTGGAGTGCAGCCAGTTTCAATAAAGCGTGATGAAATATAAACGTGTTTTATTTTACGTACCGACTCACCGTTAAAGTAAGCTTAAACGTCGGACTGCGGTCGACTTCGAGTCGGATCGAATTGAAAGAATTACTGATTCTGCTAAAACATTAGACGCGCGACTCCTCGGCCACCTTCGGGATGCTGCCTGGCCGAAGACCACTGTTGTAGCAAACTATTAGAAGTACGCCGAAGAACTCGTAGACTTTAATGGTGAATTTACGTAAAAGAAGCCCTGTCCTCCGACGCCTGCGAGAATCTGGAATCTAAATAATACCAATACGTTCGGTTTGAAAGTACCTCTCCATCGCACTGATTCATCTCCACGAATATATCGGTCGTAGTTAAATTTTCTAATTTGCACAATAGATAAGGATAATATAACGAAACCATGAAATATCAGTGACTTATAATATTGATATGGTTCATCTATATTGTTACATGTTTCTAATACAACCCCCTTCATAGAGCTGGTCGTTAATAGTAGAAGCTCTTTATAGGCGGGGTATACGTTCCGTAAATATGCCGCGAATATAGAAAAAGCGAATATGGAATGGTGATTTATATAGGAGGTTCCTAAGCGACGAAATAAAAAAAAGGAAAAACAAAAATCAGTTCAAAATAAAATAAATTATTGACTTTACATTTTGATAAGTTACAAATTGTATTCACATTTAGGCAATGGTTTAAAAAAAATAGAAATTTAGTAATACTTTGAGTGATAAGTTTGTTTTATCTAAATATTGTTTGTTTACAACAACATCGACCGCGGCGCAGGCGGCTTACCTCAAAAGAACCGCCAAACGATACAACGCCGATAGCTTTTGAAAACACTATCTAGGCCTAGATATCTTTTTATTATTTCGGTCTTGCCAACTCTAAGCAAGATTTTTGAGAAAATCATTCTAAAGCAGTTGCTCCAGCATTTTAATTTAAATAATTTACTCCATCCTGAGCAATATGGGTTTACTAAGGGTCGGTCTACAACGGATGCGGGTGTGAAGTTGTTGAAGCATGTCTTCGATGCGTGGAAGAACTCACAAAATGTCATAGGGGTATTTTGTAACTTATCCAAAGCATTTGATTACGTTCAACACGAAATTTTATTGCTAAAGTTTGGCTATTATGGCATTAAAGACAATGCACTTCGTCTCGTTGCATCGTATCTTCACAGCCGGATTCAAAGAGTGTGCATTAATGATGTGCAGTCATCCGGAACGGCCTTAGTTATGGGTGTGCCTCAAGGATCAATCCTTGGTCCCTTTCTGTTTTGAGTTTATATAAATGATTTACCATAATTTATTCATAATATTTGCGATATTGTACTGTTTGCGGATGATACATCATTAATTTTTAAAGTAAATAGTAATGACAATAATATTGACGAAGTAAACAGGGGTTTATCGCAAGTAGCTCATTGGTAAAGGCTAAATAATTTGGTACTGAACTCGAATAAAACTAAATGTATTGAATTTGCATTACCTAATGCTGCAAAAACAGCAAATAGACTCTCTTTAAATAATGTACCACTAAAAACAGAAAATTCAACTGTATTTTTGGGAGTATCCTTGGATACAAAACTCCAATGGAGCACACACATCAACTCTTGCAGGGAAACTGAGTTCAGCGGCCTACGCTGTTCGAAAGATAAGACAATTCACAGACGTCGAAACAGCAAAACTTGTTTATTTTGCCTACTTCCATAGCATTATGTCTTATGGAATATTGCTATGGGGTAAATGCGCGGATAGTGAAAAAAATTTTGTTAAAATTTTTGTAAAAAGAGCTATACGTGGCATTTATAATTTAAGACCGCGTGATTCCCTGCGAGAGAAGTTTAAGGAAACAGGTATTCTTACATTTGCTTCACAGTATATTTTAAGCAATCTAATTTATGTACATAAAAATATAAAGAATTATAAAACGATAGATGATGTATACAATAGACAAAGCAGCAACCGACATAAGCTTGCAGCTCCTGCTTTGCGCCTTGCAAAAGTACGTAATTCGTTTTTAGGTTTTGGTATAAGATTCTATAATAAAATTCCGCAATCAATCTCAGCTTTGCCATTACAGCAGTTTAAAAACACTGTTAAAAAGAGGCTGATACCGAAAGCCTACTATACTCTTGAAGATTATTTAGAAGATAAGAATGTGTGGATATAGCTCTCTTTGAATCTGTACAAGACAGTAACGACATAATGTAAATAGTATTAAGAATTATATTTTTAAAAGAGCAACCGCCGAGTTTCTTGCTGGCTCTTCTCGGTAGGAACAGCTTTCCGAACCAGCAGTAGAGTTGACGATTCAAAAGCACTTATTTACAAGTTTATTTGAATAAAGAATATTTTGAATTTGAATTTGATTAAGTGGCGGCTTGTTGCAGACATCGCGTAGGTATCTAATCAGCAACACTGCGTGTTTCTAGGTTCTTAATATAACTGGGGTCTGTGGCAATAAGCACAGAGGAAGAATACTGGGAGTGCGATGCAGGGACCACCTACATATGGCGTATGTAGTTGCAGGATATTTTAAAAATATTTTCAGCCAATTCTTTTCCAATGCTTGCAGAGTAAGTATTAATACGATTGACAGAGTCTATACTAAGTCGAAGTATTTAATATTAAGAGATCCAAGCTTTTGTTTTTAATGCCGCTAGAATAAGTGAAGCTTTTAATACTTTGCCATAAATTGTTATTTTAAAAGCCACGTGGTATTTAGCTGAGTAGAATAGACCACCCTCATATATTACCAAGGTGTCGTAAAATACGACTAAGGTAAGTTGACGTCAGGCAGGCGGCCGGTCGAAAAATAAGTAGGTCAAATCATGTGACATGTTGTGCCCACTTAGAGTGAGACGATGACGAGAACGATGATGAAAGCTTCGTTATTTTAAGTCCAGCTTGCCAACTGATCTATTTCATAGTTCTTTTATCAATTCATTGCAAAAGTTACCGATATCTTTTGTATGTGATAGCCATTTGTAGGACCGGACTGTTAACGCCTGAAGATATTGCACAGCAATTGCGCACGCGAATGTGGTGTCACGTCCACGCTCCGCCCCCATTGGTCGACGATGACGATAGCACACCGGACACGGCGCGAAGGATAATAATAATTATATGTAATCATGCGTTGTTCGCAAATCGCAATACACAGCACGTTGTTACACATATCTTATAATTTACGCTTGAAATCGTACACGGACTTTAACTTTTTTCTATTTTGTGTCTGTGTCTAATGCAGCGCTAAATTCCTGTCCATGGGTTAATATCTCGTTAATTTTAGATATAGGCACTGGTTTAGTATTTTCTTCTAAGGAAGCCCTAGTTTTGTTTGTCAACTGTTCCACTAATGTTTCTGAATTATTATAATAAAGTAGTGAAGATATTGTTTTTGTATAAATGTCTGACGTAAATTTAATTCTTTTTTTAAATTATGTTTAGAATTTTTATTTTTATCAGAATGTGAATTTCTTTAATTTAATTTTTAATGTAGGCAACCACTTAATCATTTTTGGGTTCAAATCAAATGCAGAGTTCATTTCTAAGCAGTGTAGTTATGCAATTGCGGTCTCTATAGGTTTATCCTGACCGTCTATCGGGACAGAATCGTGACGTGCCGTTTGAAATTTACCCGAGATAAACTAGGAAATCATCAAATCTCAAAAAGACGCTCCTCACGCCTCCTCGGCTGTGGCGTACAGCCACAAATAATTCACAAGCAAAACCATAGCCCACATGTTGTATAGTTTTTAATACTTTACTTTACTTTACTTAACTAGTACGAACTATGGATAAATAAAAATGTTATGCGAAATAGGCATATAGGAAATATAACGTACGTGACCATATATTTCCTGTATTTCGCTCCCCCCGTTAAAATTCGTATTATATAAGCTAAGGTATTTTTCTTTGTATTCACTCTCACTTACTTTAACCTGTTATTATCATGTCAATGTCATGTAGTCAATTAAATATACATTTGTTATTCATCAAGTCATATCATTGAATACCTTCGGTTCCATTGCGTACCGTACATCCCAGAAATGCAATAGTGGTGACCCCGACGTGATCCCGCTCAGGAGGACAGTCGACAGATACTGCCACGAGCGGCGACTGACGTGATGAAGTAAATACAAGCGACCTGGCTAAACTATAGAGGACGACCCACGACCTGCCGCCGCTACTACGCACCTCAAGGATTCATCTCTGAACATGGCTGACTCTCCATTACCGGCGGAGGGGCACGGCGCGGCCAACGACGTACTCATAGGTGCAGTAAGCTCCATGACAGTCGCTGACGGATGTCCAGAATTTCGGAAAACAGCCCCTACACTATGGTTTAGTACTTTCGAAAGTATTATTGCACCTCAAAAACGAGGAGATGATTACACGTATGGCCTGGTGATATCCAAGCTATCGAAGGATGAAGTGCAGCAAGTCAGCGATATTTTGCTCCATCCACCTACAGAAAAAAATATCAATGCCTTAAGGAGAGATAGATCAGCTGCTATGAAATAAACAAGCAGCAACGCTTTAACGAATTGCTAACGGAGAATAAATTGGGAGATCAAAAACCGTCGCAACTGCTGCGAAAATTAAAAGAAGCTGGTCGTGAAATCCTTAACTCAGAAACACTACGATTGCTATGGCAAAACAATTACCTCCATCCATAACGTCCATCTTAGTGGTAACGGAAGATGCTACCATAGAGAAGTTGAGCGAGTTGGCCGATCGCATTCATGAAAGCGCTCGTAATAATGAGAGTGCTGCGTCGACAATAGGCGGTGACATACACAGTATGACTGACCTAGCAACGCAATTAGCTGAAATACAATTGGAAATTGCTGCGTTGCGAAAGGACCGAACGCGGCAAAATGCGCGTGTCTGCAATTATTTCAAGCCTCAATACAGAGGAAATAGGGGCAGGTCAAGTTCACGCCCGCGATAGTCGTCAACTAAACATGTGCAAAATAGGACCCAGCAATCGGATAACTAAGATCAGCACAAGTTAGGGCAGAACTCGGTGCTTTACATCCGTCAAATCGCCTCACTATTACCGACTTAAACAGTGGTTATATGTTCTTGGTAGACTCGGGAGCCAGCGTCAGTGTTCTAAGTAAATCCCCCAAGTTCAAGGGAAGGGCGACCGATTTTATGTTATAGTCGGCTAATGGAACGTTAATAAATACTTATGAAGAGAAAACATTAACGCTGGATTTGGGGTTACGCCGACTTTCCGTTTGGACTTTCATCATCGCCGATGTTCAGGAAAGTTCCAGCTTAGCACAAAGTACAGCATCATACCATCACGGAAGGTTTCCCAGTACAGGCAAAAGATAGATAGGCATAGATATACGAGCGTGTCGAGGAACATCAGCAATATCGCACCGCACCGCTCGGTAAATGACTGAGTCGTCGGAATTAGTTTGAGTTTTTACAGCTGGAGGCGTCAAAAAATAAAAGAAGATTGATCTCTATTAAATATCAGTTAGGTCGCTAGGTGTATTGTAATTAAACGTATCGATCTGGAGCGGGTGCGGCGGACGGCCGGCACGAGCAGCGCTCCACGTGCACGAGGCGCGGCGCGGCCAGCAGCCGGCCCAGCGCGTCCAGCGCCTCGCGCGCGGACAGCGCCGCCGGCCGCAGCGCCTCGCGCAGCGCCTCGCCCGCCCGCGCCAGCGCCACCAGCGGCGGCCGCAGCACCGCGTTGAAAAACAGTGCCAGCAGCGGCTTCAGCAGCTCGTCCGACGCGGCCTGCACCGCGCCCACCGCGGCCGCGCGCACGGCCGCCAGCACGCACCTGCGGCCGCGTCGGTTAGCACCCCGCGCTCGGCGGACGGCAGCGAGGCCGGCGCGGACGAGCGGGCACCTCTCGATCTGCAGGACGACGTGCAGCGGCGCCGCGACGAGGGCTCGCAGTGCGGCCAGCAGCTCGGCCAGCAGCGCGGCGGCGGGGCGCGCGGCGCGGCGGGCCAGGCTGCCGACCCGCGTGGCCCGAGCGGAGCCGCGCGCGCCCAGCCAGACGCCGCGCTCGAAGCGGTACACCTCGATACGTTCCGCTTCTGCACGGTCGGTGAGCGATCGGACGGGACGTATTGATGTCTTCCCGTTTCGACTTTTATATATTTTACCGGCGAGCTCGAGGCGTACCGTCCGCGAGCTCCGGGTGCCGCGGTTTCGTTCCGCAAACTCGCTCCCGTGCGGTCCCGCTGTCTGCTTTCTGATCGAGATAATAGCATTAAACCGTTAGAGCGTAGCGTGTGACGATGTAAACGCGTGCGACGCTAGGGGACCACCTCCGCGCCGCGGCCGCAGCGACGCTCGCCGGGCGCGCGCTCCGCCGCGGCAGCCGCCTGCAGTCCGCGGCTGCAGTCTCGCGGCGCGTCAGGAGTGACGTCGACGGGCGGAGGCCACTGCAGCAGGACGGCCGCCGGCTGCTTCTTGGGAAAAGGTTTATTAAAGGTTATTAGGTGGTTCTCACACGACATAAGATTTTAATAATGTTTTTTTTTATTTTTACCACTTCTGTAATAACACGCGCTCGACGGTCAGAAATCAATCGTAGGGAAGATCGAATTAGGTACCGTACCGGCGGTGAGGGCGGGCGCGGCGCGCGGCGCTGCTTGTGCACCACCACCTGCGACAGGCGGCTCGCTCGGTGGGCGACGGCCGGACGGAACATCCCTCAGGGCGCCGGTCCGGTAGGAGAAGAGAGGGTGTGAAATATGAATAGCAAGTGTGTTGAAAAACATTGCACTCTATGAGAATTTATAGAAGCGAGTGTTCCTCTGAAATTTAATTTATTCACTCCAAAAAATTGTGGAGAATAAAGTAATGGATGAGGACCTTAAAAATGCAACCCGTATTTTATTTTCTAACTCTTGCTCCATTTAATGATATAACGCTAGAAGCCTTACGTGAGAAGCATCCTTTACCGATTTCAGATTCATTATTTCCAAATCCAGCAGTCAATATTACAGATATTTTGCAAGTAAAGGATGAGGATACTTATGCAGCTATAATGTCATTCACTAGTGGATCTGCTGGCGGCACGGACGGGATAACGCCACGACATCTCGAAGATCTTGTGAGCGTTCGGCTGGGGACGCCGGCAGAGCTCTTTTGAGTGACATTATTAGGCTTTGTAACTTAATGTTATCTGGCAAAGTAAATTCATCCTTTCTACCTTTCCTTTACGGAGCTGGACTCCAAAATATTATCGTTAAACTAAATATCGAACAAAACTAGGCCCATAACATGTATACTCGTAGAATCTACGGGGGCTATCGATGAAAGCACTTCTCGTCATCGCCGAGGGCCGTCCGAACACCGACCTGCACGAGCGACGCCGACCGCGCGCTGGACGCGCGCTGGTCTCCGGCGGCGCGGGCTGTCTCTGCGAACGGAAAAAGTGCGATATGATCTGAAGTGGTTATCGTAATTTATTTTAATATCTCACGCTACGCATTGTGCGCCTTAAACTGATGATCGACTCGGTGCTCGCTAAAGACAAATCTTATAACAAAACGTGTCGGACGAACGCCGCGCGCGATGCAGTGCGAGGGTAAACGTCTGTGTCGTATGGGAGCCGGCGCCGTCTCTACGAATGACCGAACAAGATGCACGACGAACCGCTGTGACGGTTCCCGATGTGACACTCTTTAGCTTCGACTCCTTTATTTAGAAATATTTTCGGTGGGCCCGCGCCTGGTCTCTGAATCATTTTGTTGACGCGATTTGTTTACCGACTCCTCAGGGCGGATGACAGGGATTGGTGACGGTTTTAAACGGGACCATGGCAACCTTCCATAGATAATAAACTGTATCACTACATAGTATAAAACAACTAGCGGCCTGCCCCTGCTTCGCACGGGTATAAAATATATATCCCATGTCAGTCAGTGTAAATAAAAATGATTAAAATCGATCACGGCATTTTATATCTGTAATATCTCCGAAAATGTTCACTTAAATTACATGCTGTAAACGGCCATATTGATATATATTAAATCAACTATTTATTTAAGGTACTTTATTGGATAAGGATTAATGCTGTATTGTATAAAAATTGCTTCAAAAATATGGCATTATTTTTCGTAAAAAGTAAATGACATAAAATGCTATAGTGGGTTATCCATAAGAGATAGACATATACCATCGCGGACTTTTCTGTAGACCTTTTCAAGGTGTACAAATACTTAGTACATTATTTTGATAAATCTCGTAGGGTTTAGCCTGCGTTTGCAATGTAAGAGGAAAAAAATGTAATTATTTACAGAAACCTCAAAAATTACAGTATTTCTCTACTTCGTATTGAATGTTATTATACGTACAAACCTTCCTCTGGAATCACTCTATCTATTAAAAAAAACCGCATCAAAATCTGTTGCGTAGTTTTTATGCGTACATAGGGATATAGGGACTTTGTTTTATAATATGTAGTGCAGAGGGGGGTGGAGGGAGGCGGCGGAGTGGTTCCACGAACCACGAAGTGGTTCTGGATCCAATCTGCTGCTGGTGAGTCCAGGTGTAACTGACTCGCCCAAGCCCATCGTCTGTTGCCCTAACTGGGGACCTTCGGGTGCTCCGAACGGGGTATATCGGAAGCCTGGCTTACAGGTCCCCGAGGCGGTCGGTGCATCTGGTGCTCCCGATGCACCGGTTAGCGGAGGGAGGCTTCTCTTTCGAGGGGCCCCTACCCGGAGGTGCTTGTTCTCTGGGATCAGAGCTGTCGGCGGGATGGGGGCAATATGTACAATGATACCCTGTCCTTGCCATCGGCAGCGTGGTGGAGCACACAGGTCGTTTTAGTCGGTGCGAGTCCGACATAACCGCCGCCTGTCCCCATCGGGCGGCGGTACCCATAAGGGGTTTTTTCCTGCATAAAAAAAAAAGGGTCGGGTTGTGTTGCGTTGCGTTGGGTTGCGTTGCATTGCGTTGGGTTGCGTTGGGTTGCGTTGGGTTGGGTTGGGTTGGGTTGGGTTTTTTATTTTTTTATTCTCCGTTTCCCCTGACTTAATCAAGGCTCTTTGTTAGTCGATATGTTTTATACATATTTATATGTTGTTTGACTACCCTAAGTGGGTATTACAATTTTATTTTCTAATTCTAATATGATTTACAATTTTGTGTTACTATTTGTATACAGCAATTTTTATTTTGATAACAGTATTTTCTTATATCTATTTTACTATTCTAATGACAACTTAAGTACTACTTTTATATAACGCCTTACAGTATTTATGTTACTTACAAATAGAGTTTATGGTTAAGGTATCCTTTATCTCACATCCTTTTCTATGTGGTTACAGTTTGTTTTTTATCTTGATTTTCTTATTTTCTAGGCATCTATTTATCTTAATTTAGGAATGTTTATGTAAATGTATCTGTTTTATTTTGTAACTTCTTCTTTTACTTTCCTAAAAACTAGTTTCCATTTAGTTACTATGTGCGATGTATTCCTCAAAAAGTATACATTATACCTTGGGAGTACTCTTGTTGTACTAACCTATTTTCATAATTTCTATTTTATTATTTGTCTAAGTTTACTAGTAATTTTACAGGAAGTAACTGTTTGTATTGTTACTTGGCGTCATTGTCCGCATTTCTTTTGTCAGAGTAAATAATCTCAGTATTTAATATCCCTGGCAAACACGTTTGCCGGAATATCGCCGTTTACTACTACCATCTTGTTTACATCGTCTTTTGGGGCCAAGTCTCTCCATCCTCCTTTTTACAATTTCGACTTCATTCTTTAACACGTTAAATTTTTTGTTTATTCCAAATTTTTGTAATCTATATTTTTTGTTTATTTGTATTGGCTCTAGGTTTAGAATTTTTATTTTTATTTTTTATTTATAATATAATTTTAAGTTTCGAATTTTAATTGTATTGCTGGTATTTATTTGAGTTTTATTTATTATATTCCCCAATTTTAATTGTTTCGACTTATTATTAAGTTTTCCGCAATAAGTACGTTTTTTCTTGATTTCATCATTTGAATTTATTGTCCAGCTTCTATTCTGATGGTTGAGACTTCGCCCCATCATGATTTTTACTGCTAAGTGGTCTATATTGCCCAAGGCGCCCTTAGCAATACGCTATCGTTTCCCTGGCCAATTTATCCCACTTTTGTCGTATGACACAGTCATTGCTGAAGGCATTGTGATTTGTGTCTGATAATTTTGCTTTTTTGCAATTACAGCATATTGGTTGTATCCCTAGACTCATCTGTTCACATTCTGATTTCCGATGTGGTCCCCCGCAGTGACTACATGATTCCTGTTCCAAAGTGAAATACTGCACTGTAGAACAGGAATCTTGTGTGGCCGTAGCCTAGACAATGAGAACACTGCACTAGTGGCGTCTGGTCTTCCACCCGTACCCTTTGGAAATCAATGTGAGCCACCCCGTTTCCCACAAGCCTGTTATATAAGATGGGTGATACCTTTAATACTACATGGTTGGCGTGGGGATTCCTAGCCCTGCGCCTAAATTTAATTTCCATTCTGTCATCTTTTTCTGAAATATTCTTAAAGAATTCAGCGTTCTGGCTTCTCATAGAGCTGATTATGTCATTATCCTTATAGTAGGACATGACATCCCTCAGCACTATGAGGGGATCCTTGTTTTCTACTTTTTCTACTTGGAGGTCTTCGCCTGCTGCTTTAATTTAGTCTACTATTTTGGTTTTGTCTTCTTTTGAGTAACATCCTACAATGATATTTCTGTCTCTGGCTTTTCGAACCTTGTCCACTTTAATCCCCTTTTCCTTGACTTTGACAATTCCTCTTACCTCCGTGAGGATATCTTCACCAGTCTTCATCTCATCCTTCGAGGAGATCGTAATGGAGTGGAGCGTTGGAGTTTTCTTTTCAACGGTCCCCTTCGCTGCCATACTCGCATATGTCACGTTTTGTTTAGTTTCCTGATTTTGTTCTGCATTGTGTATTGCGACAGATGCTTGTCCGATTTTTAATTTATTTATGTCCTCTTTCAGCTCGACTACCTGTGTCATGTTTTTTCTTACCAATTATGTGTGTTCCACCATTTTTTCCTTTAACTCTATGAGTTCAGTTTTCTGGTCTTTTTCTTCAATATGGTCCTGCAGCTTTTTTAATGTCGTCGCTATGTTGTGGATCTCCTCCGGAGTTTCTACGGAGGTTTGTTTCGTATTTTGTTGTAACACATTTATCATCATTTCTTTCAGTTCAGTGATTCCAGCCACTGCTGAGGCTACTTTTTGAAAGTCCCCCACGTCTATTTTCATGTTCCTCCAGTTTTTGTTTTCTTTCTGAGCTTCTTCAAGTTCCTCCTTCATATCTTCGTGTCTCTTATCCATATACTTGAATATCTTCACGATTCCATTTAGTTGGTACTCAATTTCGGATTTAATTTCTCTTTTTAAATTTCTTGAAATATTAAGTTATTTTTTATTAAGATCCAATCGGCTAAAACAAGCTTCTATCCTTCCTTCTCTACTTTCTAAATTTGATGGAGTCTTTTGTGATCTTTCAAAATATTTGGAGGTTGGGTTAAGTACCGAGTCATTAGAGGGGCTTGAAGAAGAGGGACTAGCCTTGTCTTCTGGTGTTGTCTCCTGCGGCGATCTACTTCCTTGAGTTGTGGGCTTTTTCATCGGAGTTCTAAGTCCCAGCATGTTGTTTGAGGAAGCTTCGTCTTTATGTATTAAAAAGCAGTATAACTGCTGTCGGATGTGTCAACGCGAATAAGGACAGTGTAAAATGTTGTCCTTGTCACTTTGTAAATAGCTTGTAAACAGCTACGTTAGTTTGTGTCAACAATAAAGTTGTCATTGTTCAATGTTCAATAAATGTGGTGTACTATATTAATAGTCAATATTTAATAGTCACTAGCGCAAAGTCCGTATATCCAAACAAGAGACGGGGGTCGTACGGCCCGATTCAGGGAGTCTTGAGTCAAATCAGTCTGTCATGTTTATTGTCTTAATTAAATTAATTAAGTTGGGGGAAAATTTAATTTAGAAAACACGATAAGAATACAATACTCACCTCATTAGGTGAGGTGAGTCCGGAATTGGGCAGGAAAACTCCGAAAAAAAGGGGGAGTCGGTCGGTCGGGGGAAGGGAGGGAAGGTATATGCCATGGATTTTTGGGGAATGTGCGAGCCATGAAAGTTAAATTTTGAAAATAAATTTTGCACCATCCAACAACAACAACAACAACAACAAGACATTTATTCATTTCTGCAGGCAATATACAAAATTTATCTTTTAAGTAGATATAGACACTTAAATCTATCTTAAAAAAATTCATTAAAATTAAAAAAAAAAAAAAACCACAACTATGCAGAAATGAATTGGCATTCGACTCAGCATAAAAGCAGCGTGATGCAGCATATGGCTAACATCACGCGGCGCTGGTTTTCAGTCGAAACCTTAGTGACGCTCCGAATAAAATATCTAATTCAATATACAATATTGCATGCAACTAAAGTTTAAATAAAATAAAACAAAAAAGAAAGTTACGAATAAAAAACAGGAAGTGTAGGTAAAGAAAAATTAAATGTAAAAATAAAAATAAAGCTATATAAAATAAAATAAAAATAAAAAATTAAATGAAACTAAACTACGCTCAAGTATTTGAATTTTAGAGTAAAGAAATATCTGCCACATAATTTTGGAATTGTTTCTGCCGTTCAACTAATATTTTCTTAAGTGCATGTTTAAACGTGTACCTACTTTTTAAGTTACGTAACGGCGGTGGTATATTATTCCAGCATTTAGTGGCAGCATATTTAAAACTCCCCCTGAACGCAGCAGAGTGATGTCGTGGAAATCTGAGCTTATTCCGACACGCCCTTAAGTTTTGTGAGTCACCTTCATGAACCCACAAAAGTTTTTTTCCGAGGTAAGCCGGTTTACCAGTAGAGATTACCTCAAAGAGCAGGCTTGCAAGATGTAACTTCCACCTAGCTTTCATTTTCAATAGACCACTACTATTCAGATAGGGAGTTACGTGACATCGGGGAGGAATATCAAAACAAAATCGCGCACAAGCGTTTTGAACTCGTTGTGCGAGACGATTGGATTTAGATAGAAGACGAGGACCATATACAACATCACCGTAAGCCAATTTAGATAAAATTAAAGTTTCTGACAATGTTACACGCAGTTCTTGAGAAAGATGTTTTCTAATTTTATACAAAATTTTAAGCCGATAAAAGCAATTACGGGCAACTGAAGCAATATGTTTATCAAAACGAAGATCTGAATCAAAAATAACCCCTAAATTACGCACTTCAAAAACTCTTTCTAAAACATCTTTCTTCAGAATAACTTTAGCGTCATCGGTGTCACATTTCGAAACTTTTGCCTTGGTACCAAATATTATAAATTTAGACTTATTTGGATTTAGTACTAAAGAATTACGCTCTGACCATTCACTTAGTCTCTTTAGATCACTATTCACTATGTCCACTGCTTTACTGTAGTCGGAAGGTACAAAAGAGTAGTACAATTGCAGGTCATCTGCATACATATGAAATTTGCAACTTTTTATTTCTTTTGTAATATCAGCACAATAGAGAATAAAAAGGAGTGGTCCAAGGACTGAGCCCTGTGGAACTCCTCTAGTTACCGGGGCTTTAGTGGAAGTATACCTCTTCCCATTATCTTGCACGATTTCCACATACTGTGATCTGCTAGTAAGATAACTTTCAAACCATTTTACGGTGGATATACTAAATCCGTAATATGACAATTTAGAGAGTAATAGTGTTATATCTATGTTATCGAATGCGCGGGAAAAATCGAGTAAAATGAGCATCGTACACATACCACCGTCTTGTGCAGTTAAAATATTATCTGGTACATCTAGTAGAGCAGTGATAGTGCTACGGCCGCTCCTAAAGCCCGATTGGTTGTCAGGTAAAACGTGATTGTCTTCTAAGTACGTTGACATCTGCTTGCAAACTAACTTTTCTAATATTTTTGAAATGCACGGTAATATACTTATAGGACGTAAATCATTAGTAGTTACTGGATTCAAAATTTTTGGTAAAGGACACACTAAAGCTACCTTCCAGATCTGAGGGAAAACAGAAGATTCTATAGATTTATTAATGATACTGGTGATTAATTTCAAACTGTGGAAATGTGGAAGTGTCATAAGTAACATATCTAACGTAATCTCATCGTTACCTTCCGCATTTGAATGAAACTGTTTAATAATTTGTAATACATCACTTTGATTCACCATTGTTAAGGAAAACACATTTGGGCTTTTATGAAACTCGTAATAAGTGAGTTGAGAAAAAGACACTTTAAATTTGACCGGGCCAAATAGAAAATCCTTATTTATATTTTCAGCATCAATGAAGTGTGGGGGCAAATACGAATTTTTTTTAGGTAGAACAGTGTGTTTGAGGTTTTTCCACAAAATTTTGGGATGATTTATTTTGTTGTTAATATTAAACTTAAAGTAGGCACTTTTTTCGCTGTCTAAAGCTTGAGAAACTAAACGCTTATATTGAATATAAAGTAGCCTATTGGCTTCTGTTTTAGAACTACGCTACCGTGTGTGCGCATAATCTCGTAACCGCATCATACGTTTGACATTATATGTTATCCACGGGCTGTACTTGTCTTTGATAGTTCTAGTAATTTTAGGCGCATGCTTGTTAAAAAGATTTAAGATGGTATTTTGAAAAACTATGGCTAAAGAGTTAACATCTACTATCGATGCCAACGAATCCCACGATATATCATCCAAGTCTCTTTTAAAAACATCGAGATCGACATTACGGAGTGACCTAAAAGAAATAGTTTTCGAGGGAATCTTATCTTTTTTTAAATTTAGAGTACAGTTCAGAAAAGCATGTCTACCCAAGTCTGGAATATGCGCCACTTGAATACTACGAACAGGAAGATTCGTACAAATTATATCGATCAAAGTCTCACTATGCTCCGTGAAATGAGTTGGAGTCGAAATTAATTGTGAAAGTTGTAATGTATTTAAAAATAAATTTAGTTTTTTAGTTTTCGAATCAATCTTATTAAGCAGATTTATATTCAGGTCACCTAGTAATATCAGGTAATCGTGGTTGGACAATGTTTGAATACTTTCCGTTAAAGCGTCCAGAAAAAAGTCCACGTCTTGCCAGGGCGGTCTATAAGCCGTTCCTATTGCTATTTTTAAAGATTGAATATGTAGTGTTAACCAGATTTGTTCTACACCTTCTTGTAAGGGGATTACACATTTACGTACATTTAATCCCTTCCTTATATAAAATGCTACGTCACCACCACGGCCGCCACATATCGAGGCCGGCCTAGGTATAAGCTGCAATCTGTAACCAGGAACGATGGGCGCATGACCCTCCTCCCCAGCACGCAACCAAGTTTCATTAATGGCCATTAAATCGACCCTAAATCTATCCATAGCCACAACGAATTCCTCATGCCTAGTCCCTAAAGAACCGGCATTGAGAAAACCAACCTTCAGTAATTTAGAGTTATTATATTTTACTTATACAGAAATAGACGTAATTAATTATTAGTACAATGACGTATATGCTTACAATAGGATCACAATAATAATTTATCTGTAAATATACCCTAATCATTATTCTACTGTTGCTTAATAAATAACTATATCTACAATCGAAACAAGTTTGCGTTGTACCTATATATCGAACTATTAGAACATAATTATGGAATAAAGTATATTTACTAACATAAATTAAATAACTTATAAATAGTAGTTTTGGTTTTGGTCTATTTATATAAGTAATTTCACAATAGAAGCCCGAGGTGGTTACAGCGTGTAAAATACAGCAATCAATATAGGAGGATTTCAATATGCTCAAATGAGTGCATAAAATACAAAAATATATATAAAAGTTTTTCAATATACTCAAATGGAGTCCCAAAAATAATATAAATAATAAGTACTTAGAAGTCAAATTGCTACATCTGTAAAAAACTTTTTTATGTCGTCATCGGACCGTATACATTGGACTGTGGCGTTTGTGTTACGCCTTATATAAATCCGTCCACCACGCGTCCAAACATATCTATATTCCTTACGACGGCCTTCTTCGCGCGCCTTATAAAATAATTGCCTGTTGTGGCGGGTAAGTCGTTCGTTTATATATAATCGACGAGGATCCCCGCTTACAACGGACGATGTATCTGTACCGCGCCGGACACGAGCCGCTTGCAATAACTCATTACGTACCGACCGTCTAGTAACTCGAACAATTACAAGACGCGGCCGGGTTTGTGAGCCGTTTTCCGATATGAGACGTCGCGGGCCCGATCGCTCAGCTGAAACAATATCTCGTTCATCTAGATTTATGCCAAGTTTTTTTGCGACCAACTGAGTAATATGTACCAAATTTTCCCCACTATGTTCTTGGAGTCCCGAGATCTCAATATCGTTTTGAATATATTCTTGCTCGCGATCGTTAAGTTCGGACTGAAGCCTTGTAATCATGCCTTTGTAAGTGCTATCTTCTTCTTCACCACTTTCGTTGGAGATGCTCCTACCTTCAAGCTTTGTTAATCTGTCCTCGATGTTTTCTACTCGCTTGCTAAATTCCGACATAGAGGAATAAATCCGAGCAAGCTCTTCTTTAAAGAATGCCATCTCAGCACGAACTGCTTGACGGATCTCTGCTGTAAGAGAACTCTGAGAGTTCTCCGCTACTAAACTTGTATCCAGAGAGGAATGAGACTCTTCAACGGCCGAAGCAAGATTCGGATCTCTAGTGCTTTTAGAAGGGGCGATAGCGTCAATTTTGGCATTTTTACAACTGCGACATTTCCATCTGTTAGACAACTTGTGATCTGGGCTTAATTTTAAGCAGATCCGATGAAATATTACTGCACATTTGGTACATTTAACGCCATCTAGTGGAGCCAAAAATTTTCCACAGATATTGCACTTGCTAGACATCTTGAGCGCTTATGAATTGCTACTTGATGCTATAAGAAACAGATAGATGGCGTTGCTCCAAGTGACTTATTATTGATTTTATTATCCAGTTGTTACACAAACATAATATTCGTATACAGTTTTAATTATATTTTTTAACACTTTATATGTTTTATACGATATTGTTTTATTGCACATCAACAGCTTTATAATTCACTATTATACTTTGGTATTAATATCACGTACAAGTGGGTACTTGTAAGTATGTATCAGCAGATTTATAATAGATGATACTGTTATATCTTTATTTTCTGGTTATTATCTCACTCTAACACATCAAAGTCACTTCCTACCATAATGTTACTGATTTAATAACTTTTTACTAGATAAATCTTGTTTTGTTAATTTAAAAGTACAAAAAAATAGTCACACAAATCAGCTGTTGCGCGATGTCGAAACGTCCAAATCCATCCCAGTTCGCCTTTACCGCCATCTATGAACTAGATGGTAAAGTACTGCGCGTAACTGGGTGGCGAGACTCCCACCGACCCGCGCTCCCAGCCGGACGTCATCGACATCGTGTTGCACCACAGACTCGACCACCCGTTTGATGTCGAGGTCCTCTACGATCTCGACACCCAACACCTACCGGTTTTGGTCACCCTAGCCACCCAGGGAGGCTTCCTAGTGCCCCGCCCGCCGCGGATGCGAACTAACTGGGAGCGCTACACCGCCGAGCTCGCCGGGCTTGAGCTAGCAGGCCCGATCACCACCCCTTCGGAAGTCGACGATGCTGCTGCACTCGTCACTGAAGCGATTATCACCGCCAAGGCAGCAGCGACCACCACCACGTCGATTTCACCACACACCAACCGAAGGAAGGACCTGCCAAGCTCGCTCCGCTGCATGCTCAGACGGAAGCGCACCCTACGCCGCCTATGGACTCGCACTCGTTGCCCCAGGGTGAAGGCTGACCTCAACCGGCTATCAGAGAAGATCGCACGTGCCATAGTTGCTCTCGACGAGGCGCGGTGGGAGTATACCGTCAATCGAGCGACAGAGCACGACACAGCGCTGTACTCTCTCTGCAAGAAACTTACCGGACATGACACCCCCATCTACCCGTTGCTTGATGCAACGGGTAGACGTAACTACGCCGCCAGGGATCGTGCTGAGATCCTGGCGGCCCACCTGGAAGAGACATTTACGCCCAACGCCCCCAACACCTCCAACCTCCACGTCATCCGTCATCACGCGGCTGTCCAAAGCAAGCTGGAGAGGTTCCTGTCGGCCCCTATACCGCCGCTCCGGGGAGAGGACTTCATGTCCCTGTCAGAGCTGCGGTCGGTTGCTGCTCGCCTTGATAAGCGAAAAGCACCAGGCCTCGACGGAATCACCAACGCCGCGCTGATGCTGCTGCCCCGAACGGGTCTCGTAGCGCTCACGAGCCTATTCAACGGAGTACTCCGCACCGGTCACTTCCCAGAGGCGTGGAAGACCGGGAAAATCATAGTTCTTCCCAAGCCGGGGAAGGACCGCCGCCTGCCTGGAAGCTACCGGCCGATCACCCTGCTCTCGCACATAGCCAAGCTGTTTGAGCGTCTGCTGCTGCGTCGAGTCACGCCTCACCTGCCCCTGCGCGAGGAGCAGTTTGGATTCCGCAGCGGCCACTCGATGACGCTCCAGCTGGCGAGGGTCATTAACCACCTGACCAGTGAGGGGAACAACGGGCGCTACACCGTGGGGGTCTTTCTCGACATCGAGAAGGCTTTCGATCGCGTGTGGCACGCTGGGCTCCTGGTCAAGATCTTGGATACCACCATGCCGCCTGCTTATGTGCGAGTGCTGGCGTCATTCTTTAGCGGCCGTAGCTTTTACGTGGCAGTGGATGGTGCCGAATCCCAACCACGCACCATCCAAGCCGGAGTACCCCAGGGCAGTTGTATATCGCCGCGCTTATACGCGGCGTATACGGATGACATCCCCACCCTGCGCCACCATCTGCGGGAAGGGGAGGAGGACGTGCTGTTGTCGCTATTCGCTGACGACAGTGCGTATTTATCACCAGATCGTCGCCTCCAACCGCATGCAGCGTCTGCTGGACTTATTGCCGGAATGGCTGAATAAGTGGAGGATGGCCGTCAACGTCGGGAAGACGGCCGCTCTGCTGACCAGTCGCTCCAAGCCGCTACGTCAACTCACTCTGTGAGGTCAGGACGTAGAGTGGAAGACCACAGTGAGGTTCTTGGGGTGTGAGTTGGACTGCAGCCTGCGCATGGTCCCCATGGTCAATCGTGCCGTGGGCCAAGCTGCTGCTGCCAGGTCCCAGCTCCACACGCTGTTCACATCCCATCTACCTGTCAACACCAAACTGCGAGTCTACGGTGCCTACGTCCGCTCGCGCTTGACGTACGCGGCACCCGCCTGGTACGCGCTATGTTCGGCGTACCAGAGACGAAGGCTTCAAGTCCAACAGAACCGCTGCCTGCGATTGATTGTAGGAGCCCCGAGGTATGTGCGGAACGACGTCGTGCATCGGGACACCAAAACGCCGACCGTGGAGGAGTTTGTTCGTCGCCTTGCGCGCAGACTGTTCAATTTTTATGTTTAATAGTTGCTCAATGTTATGCCGATCATTATTGTTTATTGGACATTCACATATTAGGTGTTGTATCGATTCTATGTTGTTGCTGTCGCAGATGCACGATGGGCTCTCCTTACACTTGAAACGTGCCAGGTATCCGGAGAACCCACCGTGCCCTGTCATCAGTTGGGTTATATAGCTGTTCGTTTTAATTTTCTTAACTATTTTGTACGCCGTCAGTGCGTCGGGCAGAAACAGTCTTGTTACCGATGCCGTTTCGCCGTTTGTATATCGCTCGTTCCATTCGTCAAGCGTGGCCATTCGAATGTTACGCTTGACAAATGACACGGGGCAGAGACTATAGTCTGGCCTTATCTTAAGGTTCTTGGCCGCCTCTTTGGCCAGGACATCCACCCTTTCGTTCCCTTCCAGCCCGACGTGTGCTTTAATCCAGGATAAAGTCACAGCTTTACTCTGTTGGAGCGCTCGCGTTAGATTTCGCCTCGTTTCCACAGCAAGAGGATGGAAGCAGTTGGGATTTTTTACTGTTTGGAGGGTTAGGTTAGGTTAGGTTAGGTTAGGTTAGGTTTCTGGCTGACCGCGCTGTCAGGTACCCGACGGCTGGGGGTGCGGGGAAGGAGCGGAGGATGTCGTGCGGTGTTCCACAGGGGTCGGTTCTAGGCCCCCTCCTGTGGAACATCGGATACGACTGGGTGCTGCGTGGGCAAATGCTTCCGGGGGTGCGTCTGTTCTGTTACGCAGACGACACCCTCGTGACTGCCCGCGCGAGCACCCACCGGGAGGCCCGAGTGCTGGCGACCGCGGCCACGGCTCACGTTGTGGCCCGGATTCGCCGGTTGGGACTGGGGGTGGCCTTGGAGAAATCCGAGGCCATTTGCTTCCACAGGCCTCGGATGGCGCCCCCAGTGGGCTCCCGGTTGGTGGTGGGCGGGACGTCCATCGAAATCTCGGGTACTCTACGGTACCTGGGATTGCTCCTCGACAGCCGATGGACGTTCGAGGCCCACTTCCGGCGGCTCGCCCCCAAGCTAACGGCGACCGCCGGAGCCCTGAGCAGGCTCCTTCCGAATCTGGGGGGGCCTAATGCAGGCTGCCGGCGCCTTTATGCCGGAGTGGTCCGCTCTATGGCCCTGTACGGCGCTCCCGTGTGGGCGGAGCGGCTGACTGCGGTGTCCCTGCCTCTGTTGCGGGGAGCGCAGAGGATCATGGCGGTCAGACTCGTGCGGGGCTACCGGACCATTTCCGGCGAGGCGGCCTGCGCCTTGGCTGGGTCCCCTCCGTGGGACCTGGAGGCCAAGGTGCTCGCTCAGGCCTACCGCCGCAGAGTTGAAGCCGGTTCATCGGGGGGAGACTCGGCGGTGGTAGAGGTGGATTGGCGGAGGGAAGTTCAGGAAGAGCTCCTCCGCCAATGGAGGCGGCGGCTGGAATCGCCCAGTGCAGGAGGCTGGACGATTTCGGCCATCCAGCCCATTCTCCAGGGCTGGGTCGCCAGGAGGCATGGGGTCCTCACCTTCCGCCTGACACAGATGCTTTCCGGACATGGTTGCTTCGGGAGGTATCTGTGGCGGGTGGCCGGGCGCGAAGCGTCCGGTGAGTGCCACGAGTGCGGCGCCGATTCCGACACGGCGTCGCACACGCTCGCGGACTGTCCAGCTTGGACGGTTCAGCGGGCGGAACTCGTGGCACAGGTGGGGCACGATCTCTCCCTGCCCACTGTGGTTCGTGCCATGGTGGACAGGGAGCGATCGTGGGCAGCGATGGCCTCCTTCTGCGAGCACGTCATCTCGCGGAAGGAGGCGGCGGAGCGGATCCGGGAAGTCGAGTCCTTGGATCCGATCCGCCGCAGGCGAGCCGGGCGCAGGCGTCTCGTGCAAGACCATCGCATGCCGCCCTAACGGGGACCTTCTGGGCGTTCCGAACGGGGTTTATCGGACGCCCTCCTTATAAGGTCCCCGAGGCGTTCGATGCATCTGGTGCTCCCGATGCATCGTCCAGCGGAGGGAGGGGCCACTTTTAGAGAGGCCCCGACCCAGAGGTGGCGCACTCTGGGGTACAGAGTTGCTGCTGGCGGGGATGGGGGGCATGTCTTCATGGGTACCATATACCCGCCACCAGCAGCGTGGTGGAGCATACAGGTTGTTTTAGTCGGTGCGAGTCCGACATAACCACCGATCGTCCCCGTCGGTCGGTGGTACCCATAAGGGGTTTTTTCCTGTATAAAAAAAAAAAAAAAAGGTTAGGTTAGGTTGGGGTACTGGGTGTTGCGTGGGCAAATGCTTCCGGGGGTGCGTCTGTTCTGTTACGCAGACGACACCCTCGTGACTGCCCGCACGAGCACCCACCGGGAAGCCCGAGTGCTGGCGACCGCAGCCACGGCTCACGTTGTGGCCCGGATTCGCCGGTTGGGACTGGGGGTGGCCTTGGAGAAATCCGAGGCCATTTGCTTCCACAGGCCTCGGATGGCGCCCCCAGTGGGCTCCCGGTTGATGGTGGGCGGGACGTCCATCGAAATCTCGGGTACACTACAGTACCTGGGATTGCTCCTCGACAGCCGATGGACGTTCGAGGCCCACTTCCGGCGGCTCGCCCCCAAGCTAACGGTGACCGCCGGAGCCCTGAGCAGGCTCCTCCCGAATTTGGGAGGGCCTAATGCAGGCTGCCGGCGCCTATACGCCGGGGTGGTTAGGTCGATGGCCCTGTACGGCGCTCCCGTATGGGCGGAGCGGCTGACCGCCAGATCCGTGCCCCTGCTGCGCAGGGCGCAGAGGGTCATGGCGGTCAGACTTGTGCGGGGCTACCGGACCATCTCCGGCGAGGCGGCCTGCGCCTTGGCCGGGTCCCCTCCGTGGGACCTAGAGGCCAAGGTGCTAGCTCAGGCCTACCGCCGCAGAGTTGAAGCCCGTTCACCGGGGGGAGACTCAGCGGCGGTAGAGGTGGACTGGCGGAGGGCAGCTCAGGAGGAGCTCCTTCGCCAGTGGAGGCGGCGGCTGGAATCGCCCAGTGCAGGAGCCTGGACGATTTCGGCCATCCAGCCCATTCTCCAGGGCTGGGTCGCCAGGAGGCATGGGGTCCTCACCTTCCGCCTGACACAGATGCTTTCCGGACATGGTTGCTTCGGGAGGTATCTGTGGCGGGTGGCCGGGCGCGAAGCGTCCGGTGAGTGCCACGAGTGCGGCGCCGATTCTGACACGGCGCTGCACACGCTCGCGGACTGTCCAGCTTGGGCGGTTCAGCGGGTGGAACTCGTGGCACAGGTGGGGCACGATCTCTCCCTGCCCACTGTGGTTCGTGCCATGGTGGACAGGGAGCGATCGTGGGCAGCGATGGCCTCCTTCTGCGAGCACGTCATCTCGCGGAAGGAGACGGCGGAGCGGATCCGGGAAGTCGAGTCCTTGGATCCGATCCGCCGCAGGCGAGCCGGGCGCAGGCGACTCGTCCAAGACCATCGCATGCCGCCCTAACGGGGACCTTCCGGGCGTTCCGAACGGGGTTAATCGGACGCCCTCTTTATAACCCTATACCCGCCACCAGCAGCGTGGTGGAGCACACAGGTTGTTTTAGTCGGTGCGAGTCCGACATAACCGTCGCCTGTCCCCGTCGGGGTTTTTTCCTGTTTAAAAAAAAAAAAAAGGTTAGGTTGGGGTGCCAAAGTGGTCGGCCTCCTCGTGGCGCACCCTGGGCAAGCTTAGTCTTGGCGAACGGACCACTGAGGGGTGGCCAATCCAGTTGTCCCTCTGATTAGCAGAGGGCAATCTGGACGGGCCGGGGACTTCGGGGGGGTTGGGGTGAAGTCCCTAATGAGCGACGGGTCCAGTTGGGCTTACTCTAAGTCTGGCTGGATATGGTTACGGCCACCGTCGGCGAAACCCGGAAGCCCAGCAATGGGAACGGGGACCTTCGGGTTGCGAGGAAGAAAACCTCTATAAAAAATTACCCGGTGGGGGCGGAAACGCCCACCAAGGCGTTGGGGCCCCTACTTGGGGCGCGATCTCTCCCTGTCGACCGTGACATAGCAAACACGGTGGGCAGGGAGCGATCGTGGGCAGCGATGGCCTCCTTTAGCTCTGCGGAGGGGGGCGGAGGGAGGCGGCGGAGCGGTTCCACGAACTGTTGTTCTGGATCCAATCTGCTGCTGGTGAGTCCAGGTGTTAGTGACTCGCCCAAGCCCATCGTCTGCCGCCCTAACTGGGGACCTTCGGGTGTTCCGAACGGGGTACATCGGACACCAGGCTTACAGGTCCCCGAGGCGGTCGGTGCATCTGGTGCTCCCGATGCACCGGTTAGCGGAGGGGGGTTTCTCTTTCGAGGGGCCCCTACCTGGAGGTGTTTATTCTCTGGGATCAGAGCTGTCGGCGGGATGGGGGCAAAATGTACAATGATACCCTGTCCTTGCCATTGGCAGCGTGGTGGAGCACACAGGTCGTTTTAGTCGGTGCGAGTCCGACATAACCGCCGCCTGTCCCCGTCGGGCGGCGGTACCCATAAGGGGTTTTTTCCTGTATAATAAAAAAAAAAAAAAAAGGTTAGGTTAGGTTAGGTTAGGTTGGGGTGCTTTAGCGGTTGGCCTCCTCGTGGCGCACCCTGGGCAGGCCTACGGAATAATGAAATATGTATTCCCTGGACCTGGCGAACGGACCGTGGGGTAGGGGGGGTAGGGTTGCTGATTCTGATTGTCCCTCTGTTAGCAGAGGGCAATTCTGATAGGCTGGGGGCTCTGGGGGGGAATGAGTCTTCAACTGGTTGGCGCGTTCGGTTTTGGCTAGTTTAGTCTTGCTGGACACGGCTTTGGCCTCCGTCAGCCAAACCCGTAAACCCAGCGATGGGAGCGTGGACGTTCGGGTCGCGAGGAAGAAAACCTCTCTAAAAAATTACCCCTAATCCCAAGGTTTTGGGGCTCGCCGAGGGGATGAGTGGCTGGGGGGGAATCCAGTCGCGAGGGCCTCACCCAATCTTAAGGTCATACCCGCCGACAAGATGAATGGCCGATGGGAGTTCGGTCGTAAGGGTAACCAAATCAAAAATAATGAGCAATGTACAAACGTAAAGTAATAACTACCCAGGAGGGTCCCGGATCATCCGGGGAATCCCTCACCGAGACCAGTGTTTCATCGCATTCCGCGAATTTAATTTTGCGGGTGCCGTGCAATACTGGCCTCGGTCGCCCCATCGTATCTGGGGGGGCAACCAGTGCTTGCGGAGATGGAGGAGTAGAGATCTGCGAAATTGAGACCAGCTATGCCGGTGTTTCTGCGGATCCAGTAGAGACTAGGCGTGATACGACACGCTATATTAAGGAGAGGACAATCAGCACTCGAAGTGCTAGTGCAGGATCGTACAGCTCCCTGGACATGTCGAGGTGTGCATCAGCAGAAAACTTAGACGGCATCAAAAATCGAACCCGATCTAAGAAAAGGCTGTGGGCTGAATGCGAGGGTTCCACCGAAACGCGTGACCTGGACGCCAAAAAGGCGGATACCAGGACCCATGTGTGGGGCTCTCAAATGGGTCTCCAGGATGCCCGTGATGCTGTTCGGCGTCACGAGTTTCTCAAAGACGACATGGAAGTTAGTGAAGTTGAGCCGAGTGGCCGAAGAACCAGGTCGGCGCCGGCGGAGGACTCTCGGAATTCCAGTTCGACTAGGTCCAAAAGTGGGCCTGTCAATTCTAAAAGTCCGGAGTCATTGGACATGGCTGACACGTCACGTGTTTGCGACGTGCTCTCCCAGAACATGGAGAAGATGCGGCTGACCTTGGGTAAGTCCAGAAACCTTAATGGTAAGTGCAGAGGAACCCTTAACTCAGTCGCCGAATGCGTGGAGGAGGCGGTCAAGGTCCTGTTAAAGAGGACACCGTCAGAAGAGGTCCGAATTTTGAGGGCTGAAAACGCCAGGTTGGCAGGGGTGGTGAATAATCTCTCTGTGGAGATCGCCACGTTAAAAGAGATGATCATCTCTGCCAATATGGAGTCTTCTGGGAACATGGTGGTTCCGCCAGTCCGTCAGCCTGAGAAGAGCCTGACAGTTGAGGAGGAGATTGTCAGGCTCCGTAATATGTTCTCGGCTCGACTGGACAATATGGAAAGTCGATTGCCTTCGGAGCTAGCGGAGGGCGGATTCTACCGCCCTCCGCTAGCCGCGGATAAGAAAATTGCGGCGGCGGTGGAGGCAAAGACACAAAGAAAGGAGGCTGTGACGACGGCGAAGGAGAGACAAGTAGAGGCTCGGAAGACTCCGGAGGCCTCTGCTAGCCAGCCGCCAAAACGAGGAAAACCGGAGATAGTGGTCGGCGATCCGGCATCGGCAGGCTTGAA
This sequence comes from Morpho achilles, assembly GCA_947086495.1. Taxonomy (NCBI): domain Eukaryota; kingdom Metazoa; phylum Arthropoda; class Insecta; order Lepidoptera; family Nymphalidae; genus Morpho; species Morpho achilles. The sequence continues at coordinate 19,951,611 of CAMTZB010000019.1, forward strand.
GAAGTCTAAAACGAAGAAAAAGAAAGCCGGAAAAAAGTCTGAAACGTGGACACAGCAGCGTCCTGAGCCCAGGCCTCTACCACCAGCCCCCACCTCTATGAGCGGCGGTTGGAACGTGGTTGCTCGTAGAGGTCCCAAATCTAAGGCAGGGAAGGTGGAGTCAGCGAAGCCCACTTCCATCCAAGCACAGCAGCGGCAGCCAAAACAAGGTGGTGGTGGTAAAAAACTTAAAACCCCAAACTCCGCTGCTGTCGTGGTTACTCTGGACGAGGAGGGTGTGGAAAAAGGCCTCACGTATGGCGACATACTGGCCCGAGCTCGTCGAGGCATTCGAATTGACGACCTGGGGCTGGATGTCGGTATGCGATTGAAGAAGGCGGCGACTGGGGCCCGTAAATTTGTAATCTCCGGGCCCGAAAAGGCGGAGAAGGCGGCTGCTCTTGCAAGCCGGCTCAAGGACCTGTTTAAAGATGAGCCGGCGGTACGAGTGTCAACGCCCACAAAGTGTGCGGAGATTCGTCGGGCGAGGAGTGGGTCGGAGACCGTGTGGGAGATGTGGCCATCGCGTCCAGGGCTGCAGTTGGTTCCCCAGCTCTGGAGCGCGTGGTGAGGGGGCGCGGGTACGTCTCCGCAAAGATTGGAGACGTATCCGTCATCGGGGCGTACTTTTCACCCAACAGACCGTTCTCCGACTTCGAACTCTTTACGGCTGAAGTCGGAGACTTGGTGAATAGGTTACGCCCCGGCAAGGTGGTCCTGGCCGGTGACCTCAACGCCAAATCCGCCGCGTGGGGATCTCCGGTCACGGACGTCAGAGGGAGGTTTCTGGACGGTTGGTTGGCCTCGACTGGGATGGCCGTCATGAACCGAGGGATGGCTGACACATGCGTGCGATGGAATGGCGGCTCTAAAGTCGACGTTACCTTTGTCGACGCCGCCATGTCACCATGTGTCAGAAATTGGGAGGTAATTGTGGGTGCGGAGTCACTCTCGGACCATCGATATATATGGTTCGAGGTGGCCGCACGCCATGCTCCCATTTCCCCTCGGTCGGGAAGAGATGATGGCCCTCGGTGGTCCGTCAGAAAAATGGATCCCGAGTTCCTTGTCGAGGCCGCAATCGTCCAGGCGTGGGCCGCTGGGCCCACGGGTGGGGAGGTTGCCGAGGAGGTCGAGGATCTCCAGCGGCGGATGTCGCTCATCTGCGACGCCAGCATGCCGAGGGTGCGATGCACAGGGCCGGCACGCGGGGTATACTGATGGTCGGAGGAGCTGGCGCAGCTGCGTGACCAGTGCAGAGCTGTGCGCTACCGGTTATCCCGCTACAGGCGTCGTAGACAACGCGACGTCGAAGAGGAGAGGCGCCGTTACGAGGCCTATAGGGCTGCCCGCGCTACTTTGCGGGTGGCCATCGCCGAGGCTAAGGACAGGGCCCACAAGGAGATGGCCGAGGAGCTCAATTGGGATCCGTGGGGGAGGCCGTACAAAGCGGCGCGGAAGAAGCTTCGCGCCCGCGCTCCCCCCCTCACCGAGAGCCTTCGGCCGGATTTCCTCGAATCCGTGGTGGAGACCCTGTTCCCGCAAGCGGCCGAGGTGGTTCCGCCTCGTATGGCGCCTCCGGAGGAGGAGGACGGCACTGTATCAGGTGCGCCGGGGGTGTCGGAGTGGGAGTTGGCCGGGGCGGTGAGTCGCATGAAGGCGAAAACTACCGCCCCTGGCCCCGACGGCATCCCTGGGTGCGCCTGGTCACTTGCCCTGGGTCCGTTGGAGTCTGGACTCAGGGCGACGTTCAGTGCCTGCCTCGAGCAGGGCCTCTTTCCCCGTAGGTGGAAAACGGGGAGACTGGTCCTGCTAAGGAAGGAGGGTAGACCGGCCGATACACCCTCCGCGTATCGGCCCATCGTTTTGCTGGACGAGGCGGGGAAGCTGCTCGAACGAATAATAGCTTCCCGCATAGTCCAGCACCTCCAGGAGGTAGGGCCCGACCTCAGTCGTCTCCAGTGCGGATTCCGCCAGGGAAAGTCCACCCTCGACTGTATCGAGGGTGTGAGACTTCTGGCGGAGGAGGCGACAACCCGGCGCGAGGTGGTGTTGGCGGTGTCGTTGGACATCGCTAACGCATTCAACACCTTGCCCTGCTCGCCGAGGGGATGAGTGGCTGGAGGGAATCCAGTCGCGAGGGCCTCACCCAATCTTAAGGTCATACCTGCCGACAAGATGAATGGCCGATGGGAGTTCGGTCGATAGGGTAACCAACAAACAAAAACTAATGAAGCATGGACAAACTTAAAGTATTGACTACCCAGGAGGGTCCCGGTTCACCCGGGGAATCCCTCACCGCGACCAGTGCTGCACCGCAGTCTGCAAATATAATTTTGCGGGTGCCGTGCAATACTGGCCTCGGTCGCCCCACTGTATCTGGGGGGGCAACCAGTGCTTCGGAGGAGACAGGAGGGGGTGTCGGCGGAATCGAAACCGGCTTGGCTGGTGTTTCCGCGGATACGTGTGTGGGAACGCGGCGCAATCCTGCGCGAGGTTCCAGAAAGACTGGATGTGGGTCTTGGAGTCCGATATTAGGAGAAAGCTCAGTTTCTCTGCGGGACGAGGATTTGGATGAGGATCTGGACGCGAAAAAAGCGGACACCAGATCCCGTGCGAGTGGCTCGAAATTCGGCCTTCGTGAGGCTCGTCACGCCTTAAAGTGTGGTGAGCCTGACGAAGATGTTTTCATGGACGCGTCGGGTGAAGAGCTGAGTGGTCGCTCATCGAGATCGGCGTCGGTAACCTCAAAAGTAGTTTCGCCACAAATAGCTTTTACGGAGGTTGACACGTCCCGTGTTAGCGGCATCCTTGCCGAGAATGCGGCAAAGATAAGGGAGACTGTCAGCAAATCTAAAAACCTCAATGGTTCATGTAGACGAGCTCTGAACAAGGTAGCCCAAACCATTGAGGAGGCTGCTAAGGTTTTAACCGAGAGGTCGGAGTCCGAGGAGAATCGACTCCTTAGAGAAGAAAACGCGAGGTTGGTACAGGTCATCAACAATCTGTCCGTAGAAATTGCGACGATGAAAGAGATGATGACCTGTGCCAAAAAGGCGTCAGACGAGGAGGCAGCTCCCAAAAAGAGAACGACAACCGCAAGGGGTCTTACCATCGACGAGGAGATGGTTCGACTCCAGAATATAATAACAGCGCGGTTGGACAGTTTTGAGTCCCGACTCCCACCTGAGGAGAGACTTAGGCCGCCGTTGGCCTCGGACAAAAGAAGGGCAGAGGCGGCGGCCAAAAATGTGATAGAGGCTCCCAGAAAGGAAGCAGCAGCAGTCTCTAGCGGGCCTTCAAGAGCTAAGAGGCCTGAAATCAGGGTGGTTGATCCTGCTCCAATCGGATCGGCCCCCTCAGGAACGACGGCCGGAAAGAGGAGAAAGGCCAAGAAAAAGAAACCCTTGGCAGAGGCGAAACGGACTCTTCCAGAGCCACGACCGCTACCACCAGCCCCCGCTTCTATGAGTGAGGGCTGGAATGTTGTGGCACGGAAGGGTACCAAGGCGAAAGCGAAGCAGCAATCTGCCAAGGTAGATAAACCCGTTGCCAGCACCGCTCAGTCGCAACCAAAGAAAGGGGGGAGGAAACTCCAAACCCCACGCTCAGCGGCTGTAGTGGTGACTGTGGACCAGGAGGCGATAGATAGGGGCCTCTCGTACTCGGAGGTTTTATCCCGGGCCCGAAACAGTGTCAAGATTGACGACCTGGGCTTGGACGGTGGCATGAGGATCAAAAAGGCTGCCACTGGGGCCCGGATGTTTGAAATATCCGGGCCCACAAAGGAGGAGAAGGCAGGAGTTCTCGCTGGCCGGATCCGGGAGCTTTTTAGGGATGAGCCTGCAGTGAGGGTCACTACGCCCACGAAATGCGCGGAACTGCGCCTCGTGGGTCTAGATGACTCCACCACAGAGGAGGACGTGGCTGTCGCTATCGCCCGGATAGCAAAATGTTCCAAGCAGGACATTACCACAGGGGCGATCCGCTGGGCAGACGGAGGATTAGGGTCCATATGGCTCAGGGTTCCGGTCGCAGCGGCCAAAAAGGTGGTGACGATGGGCAGGGTCTTGGTGGGTTGGGTCTCGGCCCGCGTCCACTTGCTCGAGGCCCACCCACGCCGCTGTTTCAGGTGCCTAGAGAAGGGGCACCTGCGGGCGGAATGTCTTTCGACAGTGGACCGCAGCGATGAATGCTATCGCTGCGGCAAAAGCGGCCACAAGGCCCAGTCCTGCTCGGCTGACCCACATTGTGGGAGCTGCCAACGGGCAGGGCTGAAGGCCGACCATAGGGCGGGGGGCGGGCAGTGCAAGGCACCGTCCGTCCCGATGAGGAGAGGAAGGGGGGGTGATGGCCCGAGGGTCCCCTCACAACCTGCCACCAGCCCGGCTCGAGCTAGCACGAGCCGGGGAATGGAGACGGATATGGACGTCAATAAGTAATGGCCCTCACAAAATACAGATTTCTCCAGGCGAACATCATGCGCTCTGGCAGGGCCCAGGGTTTGCTCTGTCAGGCCATGGCAGAGCGCATGGTACATGTAGTTGTGGTATCCGAGCCCCTCTTCGTCCCGTCGGGCGAGGAGTGGGTCGGAGATCGTCTGGGGGATGTGGCCATTGCCTCTAGGGCTGCAGTTGGCTCCCCAGCCCTGGAGAGTGTTGTGAGGGGGAATTGATATGTCTCTGCTAGGGTCGGAGACATGTTCGTGATTGGGGTCTACTTCTCACCGAATGCGCCGTTCTCGAGCTTTGAGCTTTTTATGGCTGAGATCGGCGTTTTGGTGGCAAGGTTGCGCCCTGAGAAGGTGATCCTGGCTGGAGACCTCAATGCAAAATCCGCTGCGTGGGGGTCTCCAGTTACGTGTATCCGCGGGAGGTTCCTGGACAGTTGGCTTGCCTCGACCGGGCTTGTCGTTATGAACCGGGGGAATGCTGACACATGTGTGCGATGGAATGGCGGCTCCAAAGTCGACGTCACCTTTGTCGACGCCGCCATGTCACCGTGTGTCAGTAATTGGGAGGTACTGGTGGGCGCGGAATCTCTCTCGGACCATCGGTACGTATGGTTCGAGGTCTCCACGCACCCCACTCCCACTCCCACTTCTTCCCGGTCTAATAGAAGTGGGGGCCCTCGGTGGTCCATAATGAAAATGGATCCCGAGTTCTTGGTCGAGGCTGCAATTGTCCAGGCGTGGGTGGCAGGGCCCACGGGGGGGGACATAGCTGCGGAGGTCGAGGACCTGCAGCGGCGGATGTCGCTCGTTTGCGACGCCAGCATGCCGAGGGTGCGATGCACAGGGCCGGCATGCGGGGTATACTGGTGGTCGGAGGAGCTGGCGCAGCTGCGTGACCAGTGCAGAGCTGTGCGCTACCGGTTATCCCGCTACAGGCGTCGTAGGCGACGCGACGTCGAAGAGGAGAGGCGCCGTTACGAGGCCTATAGTGCTGCCCGCGCTACTTTGCGGGTGGCCATCGCCGAGGCTAAGGACAGGGCCCACAAGGAGATGGCCGAGGAGCTCAATCGGGATCCGTGGGGGAGGCCGTACAAAGCGGCGCGGAAGAAGCTTCGCGCCCGCGCTCCCCCCTCACCGAGAGCCTTCGGCCGGATTTCCTCGAATCCGTGGTGGAGACCCTGTTCCCGCAGGCGGCCGAGGTGGTTCCGCCTCGTATGGCGCCTCCGGAGGAGGAGGATGGCACTGTATCAGGTGCGCCGGGGGTGTCGGAGTGGGAGTTGGCCGGGGCGGTGAGTCGCATGAAGGCGAAAAATACCGCCCCTGGCCCCGACGGCATCCCTGGGCGCGCCTGGTCACTTGCCCTGGGTCCGTTGGAGTCTGGACTCAGGGCGACGTTCAGTGCCTGCCTCGAGCAGGGCCTCTTTCCCCGTAGGTGGAAAACGGGGAGACTGGTCCTGCTAAGGAAGGAGGGTAGACCGGCCGATACACCCTCCGCGTATCGGCCCATCGTTTTGCTGGACGAGGCGGGGAAGCTGCTGAACGGACCGTGGGGTAGGGGGGGTAGGGTTGCTGATTCTGATTGTCCCTCTGTTAGCAGAGGGCAATTCTGATAGGCTGGGGGCTCTGGGGGGGAATGAGTCTTCAACTGGTTGGCGCGTTCGGTTTTGGCTAGTTTAGTCTTGCTGGACACGGCTTCGGCCTCCGTCAGCCAAACCCGTAAACCCAGCGATGGGAGCGGGGACCTTCGGGTCGCGAGGAAGAAAACCTCTCTAAAAAATTACCCCTAATCCCAAGGTTTTGGGGCTCGCCAAAGGGATGAGTGGCTGGGGGGGAATCCAGTCGCGAGGGCCTCACCCAATCTTAAGGTCATACCTGCCGACAAGATGAATGGCCGATGGGAGTTCGGTCGTTAGGGTAACCAAACACAAAACAACAATGAAGCAATGGACAAACTTATAGTATCGACTACCCAGGAGGGTCCCGGTTCACCCGGGGAATCCCTCACCGCGACCAGTGTTGCACCGCAGTCCGCGAATATTATTTTGCGGGTGCCGTGCAATACTGGCCTCGGTCGCCCCACTGTATCTGGGGGGGCAACCAGTGCTTCGGAGGAGACAGGAGGGGGTGTCGGCGGAATCGAAATCGGCTTGGCTGGTATTTCCGCGGATACGTGTGTGGGAACGCGGCGCAATCCTGCGCGCAGTTCCAAAAAGAGTGGATATGGGTCTCGGAGTCCGATCTTAGGAGAAAGGTCAGTTTCTCTGCGGGACCTATCAAAATGCATATCATTGGAGGACATGAGTGGCACTGTTAAACGTGCCCGCTCAAAGAAAAGGGACCGGAAGGATCGCGGGAGCCCCGCTGATTCGGATGAGGATCTGGACGCGAAGAAAGCGGACATCAGATCCCGTGCGAGTGGCTCGAAATTCGGCCTTCGTGAGGCTCGTAACGCCCTAAAACGCCCTGAGCCTGATGACGATGTTTTCATGGACGCGTCGGGTGAAGAGCTTAGTGGTCGCTCATCGAGATCGGCGTCGGTAACCTCAAAAGTAGTTCCGCCACAATTGGCTCTTACGGAGGTTAACACGTCCCGTGTTAGCGACATCCTTGCCGAGAATGCGGCGAAGATGAGGGAGACTGTTAGCAAGTCTAAAAACCTCAATGGTTCATGTAGAGGAGCTCTGAACAAGGTAGCCCAAACCATTGAGGAGGCTGCTAAGGTCTTAACCGAGAGGTCGGAGTCCGAGGAGATTCGACTCCTCAGAGAAGAAAACGCAAGGTTGGTACAGGTCATCAACAATCTGTCCGTAGAAATTGCGACGATAAAATAGATGATGACCTGTGCCAAAAAGGCGTCAGACGAGGAGGCAGCTCCCAAAAAGAGCACAACGACCGCAAGGGGTCTTACCATCGACGAGGAGATGGTTAGACTCCAGAATATAATAACAGCGCGGTTAGACAGTTTTGAGTGCCGACTCCCACCTGAGGAGAGACTTAGGCCGCCGTTGGCCTCAGACAAAAGAAGGGCGGAAGCGGCGGCCAAAAATGTGACAGAGGCTCCCAGAAAGGAAGCAGTGGCAGTCTCTAACCGGCCTTCTAAAGCTAAGCGGCCTGAAATCAGGGTGGTTGATCCTGCTCCAATTGGATCAGCCCCCTCAGGAATTACGGCCGGAAAGAGGAGAAAGGCCAAGAAAAAGAAACCCTTGGCAGAGGCGAAACGGACTCTTCCAGAGCCACGACCGCTACCACCAGCCCCCGCTTCTATGAGTGAGGGCTGGAATGTTGTGGCACGGAAGGGTACCAAGGCGAAAGCGAAGCAGCAATCTGCCAAGGTAGATAAACCCGTTGCCAGCACCGCTCAGTCGCAGCCAAAGAAAGGGGGGAGGAAACTCCAAACCCCACGCTCAGCGGCTGTAGTGGTGACTGTGGACCAGGAGGCGATAGATAGGGGCCTCTCGTACTCGGAGGTTTTATCCCGGGCCCGAAACAGTGTCAAGATTGACGACCTGGGCTTGGACGGTGGCATGAGGATCAAAAAGGCTGCCACTGGGGCCCGGATGTTTGAAATATCCGGGCCCACAAAGGAGGAGAAGGCAGGAGTTCTCGCTGGCCGGATCCGGGAGCTTTTTAGGGATGAGCCTGCAGTGAGGGTCACTACGCCCACGAAATGCGCGGAACTGCGCCTCGTGGGTCTAGATGACTCCACCACAGAGGAGGACGTGGCTGTCGCTATCGCCCGGGTAACAGAATGTTCTAAGCAGGACATTACCACAGGGGCGATCCGCTGGGCAGACGGAGGATTAGGCTCCATATGGCTCAGGGTTCCAGTTGCAGCGGCCAAAAAGGTGGTGACGATGGGCAGGGTCTTGGTGGGTTGGGTCTCGGCCCGCGTCCACTTGCTCGTGGCCCGCCCACGCCGCTGTTTCAGGTGCCTAGAAAAGGGGCACCTGCGAGCGGAATGTCGGTCGACAGTGGACCGCAGCGATGAATGCTATCGCTGCGGCAAAAGCGGCCACAAGGCCCAGTCCTGCTCGGCTGCCCCACATTGTGGGAGCTGCCAACGGGCAGGGCTGAAGGCCGACCATAGGGCGGGGGGCGGGCAGTGCAAGGCACCGTCCGTCCCGATGAGGAGAGGAAGGGGGGGTGATGGCCCGAGGGTCCCCTCACAACCTGCCACCAGCCCGGCTCGAGACGGATATGGAAGTAATCCAGTAATGGCCCTCACGAATTACAGATTTCTCCAGGCGAATATCATGCGCTCTGGCAGGGCCCAGGATTTGCTCTTTCAGGCCATGGCAGAGCGCATGGCACATGTAGCTGTGGTATCCGAGCCCCTCTTCGTCCCGTCGGGCGAGGAGTGGGTCGGAGATCGTCTGGGGGATGTGGCCATTGCCTCTAGGGCTGCAGTTGGCTCCCCAGCCCTGGAGAGTGTTGAGGGGGAACGGATATGTCTCTGCTAGGGTCGGAGACATGTTCGTGATTGGGGTCTACTTCTCACCGAATGCGCCGTTCTCGAGCTTTGAGCTTTTTATGGCTGAGATCGGCGTTTTGGTGGCAAGGTTGCGCCCTGAGAAGATGATCCTGGCTGGAGACCTCAATGCAAAATCCGCTGCGTGGGGGTCTCCAGTTACGTGTATCCGGGGGAGGTTCCTGGACAGTTGGCTTGCCTCGACCGGGCTCGTCGTTATGAACCGGGGGAATGCTGACACATGTGTGCGATGGAATGGCGGCTCCAAAGTCGACGTCACCTTTGTCGACGCCGCCATGTCACCGTGTGTCAGTAATTGGGAGGTAATGGTGGGCGCGGAGTCGCTCTCGGACCATCGGTACGTATGGTTCGAGGTCTCCACGCGCCCCACTCCCACTCCCACTTCTTCCCGGTCTAATAGAAGTGGGGGCCCTCGGTGGTCCATAAAGAAAATGGATCCCGAGTTCTTGGTCGAGGCTGCAATTGTCCAGGCGTGGGTGGCAGGGCCCACGGGGGGGGACGTAGCTGCGGAGGTCGAGGACCTGCAGCGGCGGATGTCGCTCGTTTGCGACGCCAGCATGCCGAGGGTGCGATGCACAGGGCCGGCATGTGGGGTATACTGGTGGTCGGAGGAGCTGGCACAGCTGCGTGACCAGTGCAGAGCTGTGCGCTACCGGTTATCCCGCTACAGGCGTCGTAGGCGACGCGACGTCGAAGAGGAGAGGCGCCGTTACGAGGCCTATAGTGCTGCCCGCGCTACTTTGCGCGGGCAGCACTTTACTTTGCTTTGGGATCCGTGGGGGAGGCCGTACAAAGCGGCGCGGAAGAAGCTTCGCGCCCGCGCTCCCCCCCTCACCGAGAGCCTTCGGCCGGATTTCCTCGAATCCGTGGTGGAGACCCTGTTCCCGCAGGCGGCCGAGGTGGTTCCGCCTCGTATGGCGCCTCCGGAGGAGGAGGACGGCACTGTATCAGGTGCGCCGGGGGTGTCGGAGTGGGAGTTGGCCGGGGCGGTGAGTCGCATGAAGGCGAAAAATACCGCCCCTGGCCCCGACGGCATCCCTGGGCGCGCCTGGTCACTTGCCCTGGGTCCGTTGGAGTCTGGACTCAGGGCGACGCTCAGTGCCTGCCTCGAGCAGGGCCTCTTTCCCCGTAGGTGGAAAACGGGGAGACTGGTCCTGCTAAGGAAGGAGGGTAGACCGGCCGATACACCCTCCGCGTATCGGCCCATCGTTTTGCTGGACGAGGCGGGGAAGCTGCTCGAACGAATAATAGCTTCCCGCATAGTCCAGCACCTCCAGGAGGTAGGGCCCGACCTCAGTCGTCTCCAGTGCGGATTCCGCCAGGGCAAGTCCACCCTCGACTGTATCGAGGGTGTGAGACTTCTGGCGGAGGAGGCGACAACCCGGCGCGAAGTGGTGTTAGCGGTGTCGTTGGACATCGCTAACGCATTCAACACCTTGCCATGGGGGGTGATTAAGGAGGCCCTACGCTTCCACCGCATCCCCATGTACCTGCAGCGTGTGGTCGGCGACTATCTGGCTGACCGCGCTGTCAGGTACCCGACGGCTGGGGGTGCGTGGAAGGAGTGGAGGATGTCGTGCGGTGTTCCACAGGGGTCGGTTCTTGGCCCCCTCCTGTGGAACATCGGATACGACTGGGTGCTGCGTGGGCAAATGCTTCCGGGGGTGCGTCTGTTCTGTTACGCAGACGACACCCTCGTGACTGCCCGCGCGAGCACCCACCGGGAGGCCCGAGTGCTGGCGACCGCGGCCACGGCTCACGTTGTGGCCCGGATTCGCCGGTTGGGACTGGGGGTGGCCTTGGAGAAATCCGAGGCCATTCGCTTCCACAGGCCTCGGAGTGCGCCCCCAGACGGCTCCCGGTTGGTGGTGGGCGGGACGTCCATCGGAATCTCGGGTACTCTACGGTACCTGGGATTGCTCTTCGACAGCCGATGGACGTTCGAGGCCCACTTCCAGCGGCTCGCCCCCAAGCTAACGGCGACCGCCGGATCCCTGAGCAGGCTCCTCCCGAATCTGGGAGGGCCTAATGCAGGCTGCCGGCGCCTTTATGCCGGAGTGGTCCGCTCTATGGCCCTGTACGGCGGTCCCGTGTGGGCGGAGCGGCTGACTGCGGTGTCCCTGCCTCTGCTGCGGGGAGCGCAGAGGATCATGGCGGTCAGACTCGTGCGGGGCTACCGGACCATTTCCGGCGAGGCGGCCTGCGCCTTGGCTGGGTCCCCTCCCTGGGACCTGGAGGCCAAGGTGCTCGCTCAGGCCTACCGCTGCAGAGTTGAAGCCCGTTCATCGGGGAGAGACTCGGCGGTGGTAGAGGTGGATTGGCGGAGGGAAGCTCAGGAAGAGCTCCTCCGCCAATGGAGGCGGCGGCTGGAATCGCCCAGTGCAGGAGGCTGGACGATTTCGGTCATCCAGCCCATTCTCCAGGGCTGGGTCGCCAGGAGGCATGGGGTCCTCACCTTCCGCCTGACACAGATGCTTTCCGGACATGGTTGCTTCGGGAGGTATCTGTGGCGGGTGGCCGGGCGCGAAGCGTCCGGTGAGTGCCACGAGTGCGGCGCCGATTCCGACACGGCGTCGCACACGCACACAAAAAAAACGCACACACAAAAATTATCCGATTTTCACGCGGTTTTCACGATTCAAAAGCGCTTAACGAGATCTTTAAAATGATGTGTCGATCAGGTTTCTCCGAACACTTTTGCCACTAAAATGAATTTTTTACCGTTTCTATGGGCGCTCCCGAGGCTTGTGCGTGCGCGCTCGGCACGGGACTTAGCGCGCGACTCGGTTAGGTTAGGTTAGGTTAGGTTAGGTTAGGTTAGGTTAGGTTAGGTTAGGTTAGGTTAGGTTAGGTTACCGGACCATCTCCGGCGAGGCGGCCTGCGCCTTGGCCGGGTCCCCTCCGTGGGACCTAGAGGCCAAGGTGCTAGCTCAGGCCTACCGCCGAAGAGTCGAAGCCCGTTCACCGGGTGGAGACTTAGCGGCGGTAGAAGTGGACTGGCGGAGGGTAGCTCAGGAGGAGCTCCTCCGCCAATGGAGGCGGCGGCTGGAATCGCCCAGTGCAGGATTCTGGACGATTTCGGCCATCCAGCCCATTCTCCAGGGCTGGGTCGCCAGGAGGCATGGGGTCCTCACCTTCCGCCTGACACAGGTGCTTTCCGGACATGTTTGCTTTGGGAGGTATCTGTGGCGGGTGGCCCGGTGCGAACCGACCGGTGAGTGCCACGAGTGCGGCGCCGAATTCAACACGGCGCTGCATACGCTCGCGGACTGTCCAGCTTGGGTGGTTCAGCGGGCGGAACTCGTGGCACAGGTGGGGCACAATCTCTTCCTGCCCACAGTGGTTCGCGCCATGGTGGACAGGGAGCGATCGTGGGCAGCGATGGCCTCCTTCTGCGAGGACGTTATCTCATGGAAGGAGGCGGCGGGGCGGATCCGGGAAGTCGAGTCCTTGGATCCAATCCGCCGCAGAAGAGCGGGGCGCAGGCGACTCGCCGAAGTCCGTCGTATGCCGCCCTAAGGGGGACTTCCGAGCGATCCGAACGGGGTTTATCGGACGCTCGCTGGAGTTAGGTCCCCGAGGCGTTCGATGCATCTGGTGCTCCCGATGCATCGTCCAGCGGAGGGAGGGGCCACTGTTTAGAGAGGTCCGACCCAGAGGTGGCGCACCCTGGGGTACAGAGTTGCTGCTGGCGGGGATGGGGGGCAATGTTTTATAGGTACCCTGTCCCCGCCACCAGCAGCGTGGAGCACTGTCAGGTTTTTAGTCGGTGCGAGTCCGACATACCCGCTGTTCGTCCCCGTCGGGTAGTGATGACCCATAATGGGTTTTCCTGACATGAAAAAAAAAAAAAAAGGTTAGGTTAGGGTAGGTCAGGTTAGGTTAGGTTAGGTTAGGTCAGGTTAGGTTAGGTGGGGTGATTTAGCGGTTGGCCTCCTCGTGGCGCACCCTGGGCGGGTCTACGGAATAATGAAATATGTATTCCCTGGACCTGGCGAACGGACCGTGGGGTAGGGGGGGTAGGGTTGCTGATTCTGATTGTCCCTCTGTTAGCAGAGGGCAATTCTGATAGGCTGGGGGCTCTGGGGGGAATGAGTCTTCAACTGGTTGGCGCGTTCGGTTTTGGCTAGTTAGTCTTGCTGGACACGGCTTCGGCCTCCGTCAGCCAAACCCGTAAACCCAGCGATGGGAACGGGGACCTTCGGGTCGCGAGGAAGAAAACCTCTCTAATAAATTACCCCTAATCCCAAGGTTTTGGGGCTCGCCGAGGGGATGAGTGGCCGGGGGGGATCCGGTCACTAGGGCTCCACAACTGGGGGGGAATTGGAGTGGGAAATAAACAACAGAATGGTTAAGACACGTAATCAAACGACTACCCAGGAGGGTCCCAGTTCATCTGGGGAATCCCTTGCTGCGTTGGGGAGACGGCGACCGGAGCACCGGCAGTCGTCCCCTCGACGTAGTCGCCCCATCGTATCTGGGGGGGCACCTTCTGTTTCGACGACGTCGAAGGAGGCTGAGAGAGAGGCAATGGAATGCGACGAAAAAGTCGAATCAAAATTCCAATTTGAAATGACTTGTGATGAGAAAAACAACTTTGTCGATAAAACAATTGAGGCTCGAACGAAGAAAGAGGATGGAAATCGTTTTCTGGCCAATCTTGATCTGATGGATGAAACGGTTAAGAGAATCGATGATCCTAATGTGAGCAGAAAACAGATCCGTAACTTGGTGGATTTGGCTGGCTTGTACAGCAATGAGCTATGGAACGGCATTTGCACACTGGTGGATAAGTCTGCGATGCAGAAAAAAATGATGCAACGCAGCGAGATTGAAAAAGGTATATCCGCACGGAAATTGAGAATCTGCGGAAAGAGGTGGATAAATTAAAGAGGCGCGTGTCAAGTCTCACCCAAGAACAGGATTTAAGGCGTCTTGCTAGTTCTGCAACAAGGACTCAAAGGAAGGATGCGTCTACTATGGTGGATGCAAGCTATATAGCGACTCCCGAGGAATATTCGCTAGGGCCTAAGCCGGCGAAAATCGCAAGAGTTGAGACACGTGTGTGCGATGACCACACATATGCAGAAAGGGCTAAAGTTCCTGTGGTTCCACTGGCTTCTCAGTGGGCCACAGTTATAAAGAGAAACCGAAGGCGAAAAGAGGACGCGACGACAGTTCGGAACCCTGTCCCAGTTAAACCTGCGATGGCTACAATCCAGAGCGTATCTTCTGGTCATATGGAGAAGAGGAAGAAGAAGAGGAGGAGAAAGCCTAAGGTACGGGTACCTAACTCCTCCGCGGTGGTGGTCACTTTGACCGACACCGCAATAAAATGTGGAGTGACCTACAGAGATGTCGTTGCCCAAGCAAAGGAGAAGTTAGATCTCTCAGCTCTGGGGATCCCGTCGGTAACATTCAGACGGTCGGCTACTGGTGGAAGGATTTTTGAAGTTTCCGAAAACGAGAATGGGGTCAAGGCAGATATCTTCGCTGAAAAGTTAAAGGAGTCTGTGGGCCAAGAGTTGGTGAGGATTTCCAGACCCGTTAAGACTGCGGAACTGCGCCTTGTGGGTGTGGAAGATGTTGCCTCGGCTTCTGAAGTGGCCAATGCTGTGGCTACATCTGGTGGATGCGTTACCGGGCAAGTAAAGGTCGGGGAGTTGAAGTACAACGCTGCTGGATACTGCACGGTGTGGGTGCGTTGTCCGGTGGCTGTGGCGCTAAAGTTGGAGGGCATCGGGAAGCTCCGCGTGGGATGGTGTACGGCGCGCGTTGAGCTTCTTGGAAAGCGGATACAGCGGTGCTACCGGTGTTTAGAGGTTGGTCACTTTCGGGCGAACTGTGACTCGAAAGTCGATAGAAGCACTGAGTGCTATCGATACGGTGAGACCGGCCACATCGCTACGCGATGCTCGCGAGACCCTAAATGTGGGCCTTGCGCTAGGGCTGGTCTCCCGGCAAATCATTGGATGGGGGGCAGGCTCTGCAACCCCGTCAGAAAGCGCCGCGGGTTCCGGAAGGAACCAATTACTAGTTCCCCTTCGGAACCTGCCGTCGTTGCTGCGGTCGATACTCGACTGTCTACAGCCAGTGACGATGTTGAGATCCTGGACGTCGGGTGATGGGGGATCCGGCGCCCTTACAAGGGTCTTATTCTAGGATGCATCTAGTGTCTTTAGTTGCATCCCAGAGGTGGTCGGGAGGCGTAAGGAACTCCCTGCTCTGAGGAGGGCCGCTAGGGCGGCAACGCTGCGAGGTCGCGGTCAAATAGGGAACCGTGGCTGCCGCATTAAGGCGTGAGATGGACACCGGGGGGTTTTAGTGGGTGCGAACCCCACATAACCACGTCGTCGGCTCCCATGACGGCGTGTGTACTCGTTAGGAGTTTCCCCTCGAAAAAAAAAAAAAAAAAAAGGTTAGGTAAGGTTAGGTTAGGTCAGGTTAGGTAAGGTTGGGGTGCTTTAGCGGTTGGCCTCCTCGTGGCGTACCCTGGGCGGGTGTACGGAATAATGAAATATGTATTCCCTGGACCTGGCGAACGGACCGTGGGGTAGGGGGGGTAGGGTTGCTGATTCTGATTGTCCCTCTGTTAGCAGAGGGCAATTCTGATAGGCTGGGGGCTTTAGGGGGGTATGAGTCTTCAACTGGTTGGCGCGTTCGGTTTTGGCTAGTTCAAGTCTTGCTGGACACGGCTTCGGCCTCCGTCAGCCAAACCCGTAAACCCAGCGATGGGAGCGGGGACCTTCGGGTCGCGAGGAAGAAAACCTCTCTAAAAAATTACCCCTAATCCCAAGGTTTTGGGGCTCGCCGAGGGGATGAGTGTTTGGGGGGGAATCCAGTCGCGAGGGCCTCACCCAATCTTAAGGTCATACCTGCCGACAAGATGAATGGCCGATGGGAGTTCGGTCGTTAGGGTAACCAAACACAAAACAACAATGAAGCAATGGACAAACTTATAGTATCGACTACCCAGGAGGGTCCCGGTTCACCCGGGGAATCCCTCACCGCGACCAGTGTTGCACCGCAGTCCGCGAATATAATTTTGCGGGTGCCATGCAATACTGGCCACGAGCCACCAGCATCTTCTCATAGATTTTCCCGAAGACAGGCAACAGGCCGATCGGTCTGTAGGCCTTGGGAGAAGCATAGTCCGACTTTCCCGGTTTGCGTAGGACCACAACTGCGGCCTCCTTCCACTGCCGAGGAAAATGGTGGTAGGCAAGGCATTTATTAAGGAGAGCCAGAAAAAGTTCCGGGTCGTCTTCAATGACCCTGCTACAAATATCAGCAGTAAAACCATCGATGCCCGGCGCCTTTTTTGGATTAAAAGACTTACTTGCGTGGACAAGTTCGGCGTCTGTAAATGGTGGGTCACAAGCTCCATCTCGTTCGTCATCGTTTACTGCTTCTGCCTCGGTCCTAAGTTGAGCGTGCTCCGCACTGTCCTCGTCTTCTAAGTCATCCGGATAAAAGGTCTCCGCTAATAACTTGGCTGAGCCTTTCGGGTCCACGATCACTCCATCCTTTTCCAACGGTCGATCCTCTTCTCTACGCGCTGTTCTGCCGATGACTCTATATATCCCCTCCCAGACACCTTCCTTCTCCTGCTTATTACAGAAGTCCTTCCAACTACTAGTTTGCGCTTTTTTAACTCCTAATTCGTACTCTTCTTTATATTTCAGATATTCCTGAAACACCGACGGCTTGCGGATTGCTGCTGCGTTTCTGATTCTACGCTTCAACGTCGTGACTTTCCTCTTTTGTTTCGCGAGTTCTTCAGTCCACCACGGCATGGAGATACGCTCATTAGGCTTTTTAACAGGTAAGGTTTCCAGACACGTTTTCTCTACTATCCTGTTAAGCTTATCAATATTGTTTTCTATTTCCTCAACTGATGCTATATTTTCTATTCCATTTTTGTTAAAATTTTCTTCTTCTTTCAGTCGTTTGAGTGTGTTTCCGAAATTTTGCCAATTTGCTTTTTTTGTGTTGTATTTTCTGGTTGTCCTGTTTATGGTTGTTCCTTTTGATTTTTGCAATTTAATTTTAATCTCCATACCATTGTGATCCGAGCTCGTGAGGCTCTCATCAACTTTCCAATCGTCGATCAAGTGCAGAATGTTTGTAGTGCACGCTGTGACGTCCACAAAGCTACTGTAGCGTTTTCCACCTCTAATGGTGTCGAAGGTGGGAATTTTCCCTCTGTTTAAGACGTTTAGATCTAGAAGATCAAGCGTTTCCGCCATATCCTCTCCTCTTTTATCCGTTTCGGGACTGCCCCACCATAGGCTTTTCGCGTTTGCATCGCCTCCTATTAATACTTTTTTGGGGCCCATTTCCTTCCTGATGTATTTGAGTTGATCAAGGTAAGACTGCATAGGTTTGTCGCCTTCAAAGTAGTAGGATACCATTATAACTTCCCAGACACAAGTTTGGATTCCCACCACTACGATGTTATTAGTGGTGAGTTTTGGGTATTGCGTTACATTAAGGTCTTTATCGTAAACAGCTATTGCCGCTTTCACAGTTCCGTCTCCTACATTTGCGTTCTGGAAGATCCTAACTCCTTTCTGACCGCCCATAAGTCTCTCTCCTCCAACATAGGGTTCCTGCACGAGGGCTACTGCAACTTTTCTTTTGTCAGCCTCGATGTGTAGTTCCTGTGTTGCCAACTTTTTTCTCTGCAAGTTTGCTTGAAGTACTATATATGATTTTTCCCCCGGGACGCCTTTAGCAATAGGCCACAGTGGATCGCGCTATGACATCCCATTTCTTACGAACGGGACATTCCGCGCTAAAGGCGTTGTGGTCCACTAGCTCTAGCTTCGCACTACAACAATTTATGCACTGGGGCTTCGAATAGGCGGCAAATTTCTGACACTCCGCCTTTAGGTGAGAGTCGCCACAGTGGCTGCAGCGGTCAGCAGTCTCCTTGCAGAAACGTTTTCCGTGGCCGTATCCTAAGTATTTAGTACATTGTACTAATGGCGACTGATCTTCTACTCTCACCCTCTGCATGTCTACATGCAGGTACCCTATTTCAGTCGCCCTTTGCCATACTGTCGGGGCCACGCTGAAAACGACGTGGTTTTGGTGCGGGTTGCGAGCCTTTCTTCTATATTTTATGGTAATCCTATCTTCCTCACCATCGGGGAGTCTAAAGACCTTAGGGTTCTGGTTTCTGAACGCCTGAATCAGGTCCGCGTCGGTGTTACTTGCCATGACACTCCTGATGACCAGGAGAGGGTCCTTGTTCTTGACCTCCTCTACTGTGAGGTCGATTCCGTCTTGATTTAGCTTTTCTTTTACCTTCTGTCTGTCCCCTTCCGAGCTGAATCCCATTATTACCTTCCTGTCTTTGGCTTTTCTGACTTTTTCGATCGTAATCCATCCTTCTTTTGCGTCCATCACTTTCCTTAGTTTCTCCAGAACCTCATTCCAGTATGGGTCTCATCCTTGGACGTGACCACAACCGAGTGTAATGTGCTGCGTCTGGGTTTTGGGTTTCCGCCGCTACCCGCCGCTACTACACTCGCGTAGCTGGCTAGCTTTTCTAGCGAGGCCCTGTGAGCTTCAATAGCAGTGTGTAGCCGTTCCATACTATTTTTATTTTCGGCGAGCATCCGAGAGTGTTCTTTGATCTGCTCCATCATGATGCTCGCCTCTGTTTTGTTGTTAAGCATCGCTGACTCATTCAGGGACGGTTCTGTTATATGATCTATGTGTTTGTCGTTTTCATTTGTTAAATGCTCCCTATCCCCTTCAATTTTTATTAAATGTTTTTGAACTGATAAAAAGAACATCTCTAAACCGTCAAGATGTGCTTCTATCACCTTTTTTATTTCCCCTTTCAAGTTTCGAGAATTGTTTACTTGTTCCTGTATGTTATTCGCAAGTTTATAGAAAACCTCTTCCCTAAATTCTGCATAATCATACCCCTTGCTATTTTCAAAATCAATATCCGGCATTACAGGTATTTCTCCCTTTCTTCGAATTGCCATCAACGACAGTCTCTCCTGTTTCGCCATTGTTTTCCCTATTAGTTGAAACTATTTAAAAGTCAAAGTATATAATTATAATGTCAAGTTCACCGTTTACACAATAGTTCAATGTTTATAAAAATTTACGACGAAGGGTCTTCTCAATGCCCGAAGGCAATTGGGGTACGGGCCTCGAGGCGAACCTCCTTACCCGGGCTGGTCCTCGCAGGCTTGCGCCTGGATATTGTTGTGGCCTTATGGCCAGGGCTCTCGCCTGTTGGCTTGAGCCTAGGGGATATCTCTGTGTATGAGGGGGACCTCTGCAGGTCATTGAAAACCCGGGTATAATCCGGGGAGAAATGGTTTTCTCTTCACGTGGTATCTTCTGAGCGGTGGGGTGTCGATTTCATGAAGAGTCAATCCGTGATATTGTCAAGTCCAGGGGGGGGTGTCATGTCCGGGTTCGCGTCGTCCTGATCGTCATCCTGTTCCGCCGCTAGCGGTGAGGGTGACCGTAGGAGCTCGCGAGGTAGGGGACGGCCCTCCGGTGGACGAGCATGCAATGGGGCTATGCCGTGGAGGTGGACATGCACGCTGCAGTCCGCTCGCGCAAACATCCTGCGTGCAAGCATGCGGACGAACTCCTCCACGGTCGGTGTCCTGGTGTCCCGGTGCAGAACGTCATTCCGCACATATCTCGGAGCTCCTACGATGAGGCGCAGGCAGCGATTCTGTTGGATCTGGAGCCTTCGCCTCTGGTACGCAGAGCACAGCGCGTACCAGGCGGGTGCCGCATACGTCAAACGCGAGCGAACGTAGGCACCGTAGACTCTCAGTTTGGTCTTCGTAGGCAGGCGGGATGTGAATAGTGTAAAGATAACTGTTCAGGATGTGCCACGAATAAAACTCCGAATACCATTTTATCATATATTCTTCGCATAACGTCAGTTACATGATATAATACCAAGCCCGATGTCCGACTCCAAAAAAGATGGCGCTAGCCCCCGTCAAATTGATGTTTAATCGTCTTACAATTCTCTGACGGATGTCACATAGGTTGAATACCCGTTTACAAGTGACATCCGGCACAGACTAACAATAATTTACCTAACAGCTCGGCCATCCTGTTAAGCGCTAGTTAGTCCTCTAGCGTTGAGGTAAGCACACAAAACAAAACAAAAAACAATTAGAGTATTCCCAGCAAACACTACAGCAAATATTCAATTAAATAATATTTTTATTCAAGGAGTTCCTCAATTACAAACCGATCATCACATCAAATCAAAATAATCTTTATTCAAATAAGCTCTTTCAGGCATTTTGAATCGTCAAAGATCAATATGATCAATGAAGCTACAACTGGTTCGGAATGTTGCTCTTACCGAGAAGAACCAGAACGAAACTCGGTGGTTAATCTTTTAAACATTTTCAATTTTACATTATTAAACCGCAGTTTTGTGTGAAGTTGAAAGGATTTTCAAATCCAGGCTTTTTCATCATCCAAATAATCTTTGATTTTGTAATATGCTTTACATATAAGAATATCTCTTATACTTATTTTAAACCTTTCTGTTCTTCTTCTTCTTAACGTGCCATCTTCTCGCGAAGTTCGGCGATCATTAAGGCAATTTTAACTTTGGATACCGCTGCTCTGAATAGGGAACGAGTACTTTTGCCGAACCAATGGCGTAGATTTTTTGCCAAGATATTTTTCGTCGGCTCACACTCCGTTTTCCTTTCATTTTGCCTTGTATGATAAGCCGCAGCAATTCATATTTACTCGAGTTTTCTTTTCTTCACTAAATATATGTCTTTTACCTTTTTGTCCATGCGACTTAACACGGTCATATTTTTTTCTTTATCTCTCCAGGATATTTTTAGCATTCTCCTATACACCCACAATTCGAAAGATTCTATTTTCTTGCTCATCGATTCCGTGAGTGTCCATGCTTCAACACCGTACAGGAGAATGGAGAAAATATAACCACGTGCTAAACGCGCTCGTAACTTGATGTTTAGCTTTTTTATTGCTTAAAGAAAGCTTAAGTGGATTAAGTTTAAAGAAAGCGTTACGGACTTTTCTATGCGACACCTTATTTCCAGACTATGATCGCCTGTGTCATCAACCCAACATCCCAAATATTTGTATTTACTAACTTTTTGTCAGTCCTGTCCACAACAAAGTAGTATTTTACAAATAGCCATGTATTTTGTTTTCTTATAATTGATGTTAAGGCCATACATGGAGCTTGTGTTGTCTATGGCCAACAGATTGTATTTTATCCGCGAGGATTAAAAGATATTCTATTGACGATGCAAATAATACAGTATCATCGGCATAACGGAAATTGTTAATAATCTGACCATTTACTGTTATACCTACATCCAAATCATTCAGTGCTTCTCTGAAGATTATCTCAGAATATATATTAAAAATTATAAGGGAGAGAATACACCCTTGCTTACTCTTCGTAGGATTTTTACTTCATCCGTCGATTTTCCGTCTATACGGATATTCGCTGTTTGGTTCCAATATACATTTTTTAATAAAGCGCATATCTTTAGAGTCAAATCCAATAGGCTGCATTATATCGACCATCCTTGCATGCTGTACTCTATCAAAAGCTTTTTCATAATCGATAAAACATACAAATAAGTCTTGATTCATGTCCCAGCATCTCTGTACTAAGACCTGATACCCAAAAAGTGCATCTCTAGTTGCGTCCTGTATATTAGCGCTTCACATTTGGAGTAGATTCTTTTATGAATTTCTTTTAAAAATAGTTTTTTATATATATGACTCATTAATGAGATAGTCCTGTACGCGTTGCATCTCTTAGCGGATGCCACTTTAGGCAAGGTGACAAAAGTTGATTTGAGACAATCTGATGGAATGATACCCGAATCATATTTGGAATTAAATAATATTTCTATAATTTCCAAGTTGTCATAGTCTAGCACTTTAAAAGATCCATGGGTAATTCGTCTCCACCTACAGATTTTCCTGGTTTTGACATTTTAATAGTATAAGCAATCTCATCTCTATTTTGCAGGGATGGGGGATAGGGGGTTAGATTCCAGATTAGGACAAATATCATGGAATAATGTTGTTATATATTGTTGCCAAATATTAGGTTTGTCTTCAATGGTTTTGGCAAGGTTACCCTGATCATCAAACAATATATTACAATTAGTACGTAACTTATCAGTACATGATATTTCTATGATTTTCTTATGCATATTACAAAAATTATTCCAGGCCTCAAACTCTTCTATTACATACATTGGTACCATTCATTGTCCTTGCGCTTCAACCACTTTTCTTTGAATAGTCTTATGTAAGGTTTTATATTT
Source organism: Morpho achilles (assembly GCA_947086495.1). Classification (NCBI taxonomy): domain Eukaryota; kingdom Metazoa; phylum Arthropoda; class Insecta; order Lepidoptera; family Nymphalidae; genus Morpho; species Morpho achilles. The sequence continues at coordinate 19,973,929 of CAMTZB010000019.1, forward strand.
CAGATCATAAACTCATTTGCATTTTCTGCGCTGTTCCATAGAGTGATATAGCGGTTTTTCGTTTCATATTCTAGTGGTTGAAGTATTCTTGTGCCAATATCTACAAGGTTATTCTTTAATTTAGTCCAAGTCTCTCCCACGTCTTTGTTTTGCCTAAGACCTTTGTTTAGGCGTTCAACTGCAATATTTATTTCTCTAGAAATGTTGTCTCGTATTTCTGGTTTTTTTAAGTCTTGTTACATCCCTTTTATGACTTTTTAATTTAGGTTTAGGATTTTCATATTGCAGCGGAAGGATCCAACGAACGGATTGTGGTCAAACCCAATAGGGTAGGTTTTAACTGACGTCAGACTGTTGCGGTATCGTTTGTTGATAAGAATGTAATCAATCTGATAACGGACGGTTTTTCTCAGCGAATGTGATGGGGACGTCCATGCATATAATCTTCGTGGAGACCTTTCTATAGACAGGTCTAGTATGGATCGTGGAATTTTAATCTAAGAAGCGAATACCGAGACCATCGAATGAGTTGCTAATTCTGCTGAGTCGCGACACAGGCATTACAAGCTTTGTGTGACTTGTGATTAGGAAGCACTATTAATATTTTGTAACTGTGGCAATGTGGTACCTGCTTCGTCACTCTAGTTAAATTTTATATTTTCTTTCACCGTTCCTATTTTGTTTAACTTAGCCGAATCGTTTATTTGTTGCATTTTAATTTTGCCATATGCTCCTTGCCGTAATTTTCCTAGTTCCTTAGAGTTTTGTATATTACTAGTTTATTATTTATTACAAGCATCCGTTACGATTTTCTTTCATATACCTTCCGACATACTTGTAATATTAAATCCCAACAGTAATTTCGATGAGGTTTTGCCTGTAACCTTTGTAAGCCTGTGTTTGGCGGTATTGAGACCGATTTGGATATAAAGTTTATTATTATCCATCAGGATTTTTCGTCTTTGCCATGAGACGAGATAGCCAAGGCTTTCAATTTAGTACGTTTGAAACTTTCAAGTTGTCCCTTGGCTCTAGGAGTTGCAACGGTATTAAGAATATGCTTCATACCCTAAAACAAGATGAAACAAATTCCTTAAAAGTCTTGCTAGTAAAAGTCCTCTGTTCATCAGTAATTAGCCATACGCGTATACCTCAATATTTAATGTAGTCTTTAAACGGTTTTAACGTTGTAAGCGACTTAGTACTCTTTACGGCTGTTATGTTCACAAATTTTGTAAAGCTATCGACCATTACAAGTAAATAATAATTGCCTCTTTTATTCTTTACAAACGGTTCTATGTAACCAACGTGTGTATGAAACGGTTTACTAATATTTTCTATAGGATGTGATTCTCCTCCGTTTTTTACCACCAGGTGCTTTGCAACGAGCACACTCAAAACATGATCGTTTTTTAAATAAAGCTGCGCATTTTTAAGAACCAATAGGGGTTTAGTATACGTTGTAGTGTTTTATCAAATCCGCAATGACCAATGTCATCATGATTCCTTTTAACTGTTTGCCATCGTACCCACCCAAGCACCAACCACTTTAGCGAATTCTCCACAATGCGATAAACCCGACCATTTTTTTAAATTTATAGTTTTTATGTACGTCTGCTGATTGCACTGCAATAATTCAATCCTGCTCACATTGAACCAAAAAGAATTTCCAACGGGTGGGTATCAGTTTCAGAGTCTTCCAATGGGTTTCCGCTCATTGCATCGATTGGGCCATTTTTAATCCTTTTTAATAATCATGTTATTAGCAGAGTTATTATAGATTACGTAAAGTGCCTTCACCTTGCACAAATTGACCTTACTCTAGGTCTCCTTTTCTTTGCTGATCGTCTCCAGTGACATCGCCTTTTATGTGTTCCAAATCTCGGAATTGCCTCCTCGGTCCTCCTCCTTCTTCCCTTAGATCTCGATGCCCTGTTGCCATCAGACCTGGACGCTCCTATACCCTCTAACCTGGGCGCTGTCCAGCTACCTGTGATCTAGGTATCCTTATGATCTCTCGGGTAAACCCGACCCTCTAACTTGAGCGTCTCTTAGCCCTCAAACCTGGGCGCCCCTTGGCCCTCAAACCTGGGAGTCCCTTGAACCTGAAACCTTGTCGTCCCTTGGCCCTCAAACCTGGGCCTCCCTTGAACCTGAAACCTTGTCGTCCCTTGGCTCTCAAACCTGGGCGTCCCTTGAACCTGAAACCTTGCCGTCCCTTGGCCCTCTAACCTGGGCATCCTTTCACCCTCTAACCTGGGTGTGCTTTGACCCTCTAACCTGGGCCTCCTTTGACCCTCTGACCTGGGCCTCCCTTCACCCTCTAACCTGGGTGTGCTTCGACCCTCTAACCTGGGCCTCCTTTGACCCTCTAACCTGGGCCTCCCTTCACCCTCTAACCTGGGTGTGCTTCGACCCTCTAACCTGGGCCTCCTTTGACCCTCTAACCTGGGCCTCCCTTCACCCTCTAACCTGGGTGTGCTTCGATCCTCTAACCTGGGCCTCCTTTGACCCTCTAACCTGGGCCTCCCTTCACCCTCTAACCTGGGTGTGCTTCGACCCTCTAACCTGGGCCTCCTTTGACCCTCTAACCTGGGCCTCCCTTCACCCTCTAACATGGGTGTGCTTCGACCCTCTAACCTGGGCCTCCTTTGACCCTCTAACCTGGGCCTCCCTTCACCCTCTAACATGGGTGTCCCTTCACCCTCTAACCTGGGTGTCCTTTCACCCTCTAACCTGGGTGTTCTTCGACCCTCTAACATGGGTCCGCCTGTCGTTCCCAATGCATTAAGCCCTTCACGTCGACTTAATTCGTCACTGGTCAAGTTTTGATTCAGTTGCTCATCATCATTAATTTCTACTTCCGACATTTCTGAAACTGACAATTTCAAGCTTAGAATTTGAAAACGATGAAGATAGAAAACAAAATATTAATATATTCACAAGAGGATAGTATTATGTGATATATGAGCTGTCAGGTTTTTCCAATTTTAACGATTTAAGCAAAAATAGTTACAATGTGCTTGAAAAGCAAGATGAATTAAACATACATGCCATGTAAACTAAATAAATTTACATTGAGTCAGAAATGCTTATTTAATGTCATATTATGTATTTTATATTTAACACGATATGCTTCATAATGCCTGCTAAATTAAGCAAAAATCAATCATTCTTATGGATGAAATCCATATGAGTTTCAACACTTGAAAAGTACGAAATCATATCATTTCGTAGACAAGAAAAAAACAATTGAATGTACATACGCTTTTATCCTTTCCTTTATTTTGTGAGCGTGAAGAGATAACTATTTATAATCTCCGTTCATCCCGCTTCGGAACTGTAAAGATAACTGTTCAGGATGTGCCACGAATAAAACTCCGAATACCATTTTATCATATATTCTTCGCATAACGTCAGTTACATGATATAATACCAAGCCCGATGTCCGACTCCAAAAAAGATGGCGCTAGCCCCCGTCAAATTGATGTTTAATCGTCTTACAATTCTCTGACGGATGTCACATAGGTTGAATACCCGTTTACAAGTGACATCCGGCACAGACTAACAATAATTTACCTAACAATAGGGCATGTAACTTCGACCTAGCAGCGGCGGCCTGGCCCTCCACACGGTTCACCGTGGGTACCATTTGCAAGCTGCGGTCGATTTCACACCCCAAGAACCGAACTGAGGTCTTCCACTCTACGTTCTGGCCTCCTAGGGTGAGTTGACGAAGCGGCTTGGAGCGACTGGTCAAGAGAGCGGCTGTTTTCCCGATATTTACCGCCATCCTCCATTTATCCAGCCACTCTGGCAACAGATCCAGCAGACGCTGCATCCGGTTGGTGGAGATGATCTGATGATGGGACGACGCGAAACACGCGCTGTCATCCGCGTAAAGGGACAACAACACGTCTTCCTCCCCTTCGCGCAAATGATCGCGAAGGGTCGGGATGTCGTCTGTATACGCCGCGTACAGGCGTGGCGAAAGACAGCTGCCCTGGGGTACTCCGGCTCTAATGGGGCGTGGCATGGAATCTGCTCCTTCAACCGACACGAAGAAGCTCCGACCGTCGAGAAAGGACGCCAGCACTCGCACGAGCGGTGCCGGTGTGGTTATATCCAGTAGTTTGGCCAGGAGTCCGGCGTGCCACACTCTGTCGAAGGCTTTCTCCATATCAAGAAATACCCCGACGGTGTAGTGCCCTCTGTTTCTCTCACTGGCCAAGAAGTTGATAACTCTCGCCAGCTGGAGCGTTGTAGAATGACTGCTGCGAAACCCGAATTGCTCCTCGCGCAGGGGCAGGTGAGGTGTGAGTCTTCGCAGTAGTAAACGCTCAAACAACTTGGCGATGTGCGAGAGCAGCGTGATGGGACGGTAGCTCGAAGGGTAGCGGCGGTCTTTTCCTGGTTTTGGAAGCACGACGATCTTTCCGATCTTCCACACATCGGGGAAGTGGCCGGTCCGGAGTACACCATTGAAGAGTTTCTTGAGCGCAGAGAGACCCTCTTTAGGCAGTTGCATCAGTGCGGCATTGGAGATGCCGTCGGGCCCTGGTGCCTTTCGTTTATTTAGACGAGAGACAGCCGACCGCAGCTCAAACGGGGAGATAAGGTCCTCATCCCGGAGCGGCGGTGTTGGGGCCGACAGGAATCCTTCCAGTTTACTTTGGACTTCTGCATGATGACGGACGACTTGGGCGTTGCTAGTATTTGTTGGGTTCGGGACGAAAGTATTTTCTAGATGATCAGCGTGGATCTCGGCCCGATCCTTGGCCGAATAAATCCTCTTACCCGTTGAGTCCAGCAAGGGGTAAATGGGGGTGTCATTTCCGGTGAGTTTACGGCAGAGGGCATAAAGAGTAGTGTCATACTCGGATGCTCGATCGATGGTGTGCTCCCAGCGCACCTCATCGAGAGCCACGAGTGCACTCGCTATCTTCTCTGCTGTCCTGTTTAAATCACTCTTCACCCTGGGACAGCGGGTTCGGGCCCACAGGCGGCGTAAGGTGCGTTTTCTCCGCAACATACTACGGAGCGAGCTTGGTATGTTTCTTCTGGTGGCAGCTTGTGTCCTGTCACTGGTGGTGGTGGCTGATGTGTGGGCACATTGTATCACCTGGGTAAAAGTTGCGGCTGCCTCCTCGACTTCAGCTGCGGTCGACAAGGGACCGACAAACTCAAGCCCAGCGAGTGCGACGCTGAAGCGCTTCCAATCCACCCGGGTATGGGGGGGACGGGGCACCAGAAATCTTCCTCGAGTGGCGAGAGTGATGAGAACAGGCAGGTGTTGCGTATCTAAGTCGTAAAGTACCTCGACATCAAAAGGAAAGTCAATTCCATGATGTAGCACTATGTCGAGTATGTCCGGCTGGAGTCGGTGATCTGATGGGATGTGGGTCGGCGCTCCGGGACCCACCACTCCATAACCGACTCTCACGCTATCCTCGAACAGCAGTCTTCCGGCCGGGGAAATGACGCGTGAGCCCCACGCGTGGTGCTTCGCATTGAAGTCCCCCACGATAAGTGTGGGACCTTGCTGCTCAAAGATTGACCCGACATCAGCGCTACAGAAAGTTAGTCCGGGTGGCTTGTAGGCGGCATATAAGCATAGTTCCTCTTGTCCCACATTGATCCGCACACCCTGCGTGCGAGTGCTCACGAAAGGTGCATGCTCCAACTCCTCGTGTATGACGTCCCTCCTCACCAGAGCGGCCGTACCCCTGAAGGGATAGCCCCGGGGAGAGATCTCATCCCGTCGATACACAAGGTAGTTTGGCACGCGCAGCTCGATGTTGTTCGTGAGCTTTGTTTCGCCCAAGAGGATGACATGTGCGTCCTGCGTTTGGGCGAGCAATGTGAGTTCGCGGACGTGGCCCCTTATGCCGCCTGGGTTCCAGTAAATTATTCTGATCATTGATAGAGTTGGCCAATGCGGTTAATTGCGGCTGAGATAGCGATGACGACGTCCTTGCTGTGTAGATAGGTCGTCAGCGCTGCCATCAAGGCTTCTATGATGACTCGTATAAAACTGTTTGTATCAGAGTCGTACGGGAGGGGAAGCGGGGCAGTAGTCGCTCCTGGAGCCGGTAATTGCTCACTAAAGGTTCCTATGAGGCCGTGGCTTCTCGGCGCCTCGGCAGTTTTTGGCGGTACCGCCAACGACGCTTGCACTGGCGGTCGGGGCTGCGGTGTGGATGAGGCCGCTGGCTCGGCGTGAGCGGGCCTTGCCTCTCTGCGTTTCCTGTTTCTCCTCTTCTTTTTAGTAGGCGGTTCGCCTCTAGCAGTAGGGGGATTTGCTGGTGGTTGTAGAGTGGTTGGCGGTGCAGCTACCGTAGCCGGGTGCGTATTAAACTTATAAGGCTGCGCATTTGAGCCAGTAGTAAACACGGGGGGTGCGGTAGGGCCTGCGAGCGACGTGGTAGGGGCGTACGCCTCATGTATTTGTGCTGCGGAGATTGCGGGTGCTGCGTGGGTGATCGTGACTGGAGCGATTGGGGGAGCTTGTACTTTCCCCACTGCTTTCTGAACTTGTCGAGGCTTTGTCGGGCGCGGGGGTGCGATATCTATGCCCCTCCTCCGCGCCTCCTTACGGAAGACGGCACATTTTCGGTCACGCGCCGTATGCGCCTTTCCGCAGTTGGCGCACTTCGGTGCGTCCTCCCTCGCCCTGTCGCAGTCCTTTGATATGTGTTCGCCTGCACAGCGAACACACTTGGGCGGCCGGTGGCAATTGGCCGATGAGTGACCAAATGCTTGGCAGCGGTGGCATTGGGGGGGCCACGGCCACCCCTCCAAGCCTCCACAATGAGTCCCGGCATAGATAACAACTCGGTCTCTTGATAGAGGTGACCGAGTTCTTCGTGGGTCAGGTGATCCAGTTCCACGAAAAACGTGCAACCATGTCGTCCTTTTACTGGTGGGATGGCCCTCGCTCGCACCGCGGGATATCCTAGGGCCCGCAGTGCGGCGGCTAACTCCTCTGGAGGGGTATCTTGAGGTAGCCCTCTTATGGCCACCTTTGAGGGAAGCGAAGACGCAGGACTGTAGCAGAACCACGCTATATTGGGGTCCTGCTTAGCTGCTTCCGTTAGGTGACGTTGCACTATCCGGAACTCTTCCTCTGATTTTGGAATGAATCGTACCCCTTTACCCATAGGTCGAGCGTTGGGTGCATGACCAAGCTTCGCCCTGATGTCGCTGAAGTGCTTCGTCCAATTGGGGAAGCACTCCACCGTTATTGGGGGGTATTCTGACCTCGGAGCTTTAGGTCCTGCTTGGAGTTGTTGCTGTTGTTGTTGGCGAAGCTGTTCCGCCCGGCGCTGCTCGTATGCTCGGGGCGACGGTGGTGCAGCGGCAGCTGCAGCATAGCCAGATGGCCCTGCCTGGGGTGAGGGGGGGCGAGACGTCGCCACAGGGGGTGGTGACGCCAGGCCAGCATAGCTAGTGGAGTCCCGCGGCCAACTAACGGACTCCTCCATCGCACTAGCCACGTGCGTCTGGCCACCTTCCTCTTCCTGCGGTGGGGGGGCCGGTGGTTGCGGGTGCCGGGAATAGGTTCTCAGAACCGCGGCAGCAGGTTCAGCGGGCGATGAAAATGTTGATGGTGAGAGCGCTGGTGACTGGTACGTCTTCGGACGCTTGTCTTCACCCTCCTGAGACCCGGGTGATGATTCTTCGGAGCGCGGTCGCTTCGTCGCATCTACGCCCGATGTATACTCACATACATCGGCGGCGAATAAAGAAGCGGCGGACTTTTGCTCACCGGCTATAGGCCGGAAGCGGGGGCGGAGTACTAGTGGTGCCGGTGGCGATGCTATCGGCGCGAATGGGATGACAGCGTTATCCCGCAAATCGCGTCTTACGACTGCGCGGGGAAAAGCGGGGCGCTCCCCCCGGATGCGTTGGTCCTTAGGGGGGGGCTCCCCCCTACCGGACATCTTGTACGATTTACTTGTGCGAGCAGTGTACTAATCTATGCCTACGTCTCGGCGAGTGTGGCTCCGCACGCCCTCGGCGCGTGCTACCCAGCCGGGTGAGACCCCTGGGGGAGGCCCAGCTAAGCGCCCGCGAGCGGGGACGGAGACCACACACGCGTGGGAAAAGAAGGACGGTGGTATCGCAGTGAGCACGTCTACAGACACCTTTTCCAATGAAAGGCGGTGTAGATCGCTGTCCGGACAGCTACGGCGAAGCAGGTGCACGCGATGCACTGCCGACCGCTTCCTCAAGCCGCGGCACGGGTCGCGGCGAGTACAACTGGCGTCGGGGGCAGGGGTGCAGGGGCGATAACCGAAACTGGCGAACAATTATTGCGTCTCCCACGATACGCGCAGCGATAACGTGCGCAAAAGTATTACGCGTCCGTTCGCTGAGCGCGCACGCACGAGACTGAGCGCGCACGCACGAGACTGACGTTTTGAAGCGCTTTGAAAAAAATTTGAGCAGGGGGTCTTCTCGCATACCCTTGAGGGGTAGGCGGGGTACGGGCCTCGAGGCGAACCTCTTTGCCCGGGCTGGTCCTCGCAGGCTTTGTGGCCTGGACTGTATTTGGGCCGTAGGCCCAGGTCACCTAGGTGACCTACGGGATTTGGTGTTCGGTAGGAGGTCTGGGAATGGTAGTTCCCAGACCTCGGAGTCAGTTTCGGTGGTGTCTCGTCCGGTGGTGTCTTGATCGGGTGGGTGTGTCATGTCCGGTGGTATCGCCCTCTCGCCCGTCGCGTCGTCCTCTTCGTCGCCGTCGTCGTCCGCGTCGGGTCGCGGTGACGGTGATCGCAGGAGCTCGCGAGGCAGGGAACGTCCCTCGGGTGGTCGTGCGTGGAGTGGCGCGATGCCGTGCAGGTGAACGTGCGCGCTGTTGTCTCGCGCGAACAGTCGGCGCGCAAGGCGACGAACGAACTCCTCCACGGTCGGCATCTTGGTATCTCTGTGCACGACGTCGTTCCGCACATACCTCGGGGCTCCTACGATCAGTCGCAGGCAGCGGTTCTGCTGGACTTGAAGCCTTCGCCTCTGGTACGCCGAACATAGCGCGTACCAGGCGGGTGCCGCGTACGTCAAGCGCGAGCGGACGTAGGCACCGTAGACTCGCAGTTTGGTGTTGATAGGTAAATGGGATGTGAACAGCGTGTGGAGCTGGGACCTGGCAGCAGCAGCTTGGCCCACGGCATGATTGACCATGGGAACCATGCGCAGGCTGCGGTCCAACTCACACCCCAAAAACCTTACTGTGGTCTTCCACTCTACGTCCTGGCCTCGCAGAGTGAGTTGGCGTAGCGGCCTGGAGCGGCTGGTGAGCAGAGCAGCCGTCTTCCCGACATTGACGGCCATCCTCCACTTGTCCAGCCATTCCGGCAACAAGTCCAGCAGACGCTGCATGCGGTTTGTGGCGACGATCTGGTGGTAGGACGACGCGAAATACGCGCTGTCGTCAGCGAATAGCGACAACAGCACGTCCTCCTCTCCTTCCCGCAGATGGTGGCGCAGGGTGGGGATGTCATCCGTATACGCCGCGTATAAGCGCGGCGATATACAGCTGCCCTGGGGTACTCCGGCTTGGATAGTGCGTGGTTGGGATTCGGCACCATCCACTGCCACGTAAAAGCTACGGCCGCTGAGGAATGACGCCAGCACTCGCACATAAGCAGGCGGCATGGTGGTATCCAGGATCTTGGCCAGGAGCCCGGCGTGCCACACACGATCGAAGGCCTTCTCGATATCGAGGAAGACCCCGACGGTGTAACACCCGTTGTTCAGCTCACTGGTCAGCTGGTTAATGACCCTCGCCAGCTGGAGCGTCGTAGAGTGGCCGCTGCGGAATCCATACTGCTCCTCGCGCAGGGGCAGATGGGGCGTGACTCGACGCAGCAGCAGACGCTCGAACAGCTTGGCTATATGCGAGAGCAGGGTGATCGGCCGGTAGCTTCCAGGCAGGCGGCGGTCCTTCCCCGGCTTGGGAAGAACGATGATCTTCCCGGTCTTCCACGCCTCTGGGAAGTGACCGGTGCGGAGTACTCCATTGAACAGGCTCGTGAGCGCTACGAGACCCGTTCGGGGCAGCAGCATCAGCGCGGCGTTGGTGATTCCGTCGGGTCCTGGCGCTTTTCGCTTATCAAGGCGAGCAGCGACCGACCGCAGCTCTGACAGGGAGATGAAGTCCTCTCCCCGGAGCGGCGGTGTAGGGGCCGACAGGAACCTCTCCAGTTTGTCCTGGACCGCCGCGTGATGACGGATGACGTGGAGGTTGGAGGTATTGGGGGCGTTGGGCGTGAAGGTCTTCTCCAGGTGAGCCGCCAGGATCTCAGCACGATCTTTGGCGGCATAGGTGCGTTTACCCGATGCATCGAGCAAGGGGTAAACGGGGGTGTCACGTCCGGTAAGTTGCTTGCAGAGAGAGTACAGCGCTGTGTCATGTTCCGTCGCTCGATCGACGGTATACTCCCACCGTGCCTCGTCGAGAGCGACTATGGCACGCGCGATCTTCTCTGCAAGCCGGTTCAGGTCGGCTTTCACCCTGGGGCAACGAGTGCGGGCCCATAGGCGGCGCAGGGTGCGCTTCCGTCTGACCATGCAGCGGAGCGAGCTCGGCAGGTCCTTCCTTCGGTTGGTGTCCGATGGAGTCGACGTGGTGGTGGTAGCTGCTGCTTTGGCGGCAATGATCGCCTCCGTGACGAGCGCAGCAGCATCGTCGACTTCCGAAGGGGTGGTCATCGGGCCTGCTAGCTCAAGCCCGGCAAGCTCGGCGGTGAAGCGCTCCCAGTTCGTCCGCGTCCGCGGTGGGCGGGGCACTAGGAAGCCTCCTTGGGTGGCAAGGGTGACCAGAACCGGTAGGTGTTGAGTGTCGAGATCGTAGAGGACCTCAACATCAAATGGGTGGTCGAGTCCGTGGTGCAACACTATGTCTAGGACGTCCGGCTGGGCGCGGGGGTCAGTGGATATGTGGGTCGGCGCTCCCGGCCCCACCACACCGTACCCGCTCCTCACGCTATCTTCGTGCAGATGCCTCCCGACCGCAGTGATGATTCGCGATCCCCACGCGTGATGTTTCGCGTTGAGATCGCCCACGATCACTGCGGGTCCCTGCTGTGCGAAGATGGTCCCGACATCAGTGTTGCAAAAGGTCAGTCCGGGTGGTTTGTAGGCGGCATAAATGCGGAGCTCTTCATTCCCCACGCTGACTCGCACTCCCTGTGTGCGAGTGCTGGTGGATGGGGTGTGCTCCAACTCCTCGTGTATGATGTCCCTCCGCACCAGAGCGGCCGTACAGAGGTACGGGTGGCCCCGGGGAGAGACTTCGTCGCGGCGATACACGAAGTAGTTGGGCACGCGGAGCTCGACGCTGTCCGTAAGTTTGGTTTCGCCCAGGAGGATAACGTGGACGTCCTGCGACTGGGCGAGTAGACTTAGCTCACGGACATGACCTCTTATGCCGCCCGGATTCCAGTATAAAATTCGGAGGGTCATTGATAAGACCGTCCGAATTGGGTGATAGCCGCCGTGATAGCGCCGACGACGTCCCTGGTGGCCAGATAGGTCGTAAGCGCCGCCATAAGCGCCTCAATCAGGACCCGGACAATGTTGTTTATGCCCGAGTCCTGTGTGGGGAGTGGCGGGGGGTACGATGGGTATTGCGGCGCTTGTGGCTCCGCCTCTCGCATAGCTACTTGGTGGCCGCGGCTTCTCGGCGCCTCGGCAATTGGTGGTTGAGGCGCCATTGCTGTTTCTGATGGCGGCCGGGGATGCGGTGTGGACGCGGCGGCGGGCTCGACGTTAGCAGGCCTCGGCTGCCTGCGCCTACGTCGGTTCCTCTTCTTGCTTTTCCCGGTCAGCGGCTCCCTCCTGGCTGTCGGGACGTTCGCCGGCGGCTGTAGCGTCGTTGGCGGCGCGCCCGTCTCGGCCGTAGGAACGACGGGCGTTGGAGGGGCGGTACGGGGTGCGGTGGGGACTGAGGGGGCACGTACAGTGAGTGCGGGACGTGCGGCGGGTACGGCGGTTGATTTGACGGCAGCGACGGTTATCGGGACGGCGGGTGTAGCGGTTGGGGGGGGACCTTGCCCTCTCCCCCCTGCCCTCTTCTTCACCGGCTCGTTCGGACGCGGCGGCGCGATGTCAATGCCGCGTTTTCGCGCCTCTTTCCGAAAGACAGGGCACTTTCGAAAAAAATTTTATGTAGTGTTCCTTTATTTGCAATGCTAGCAAAAAAAGGGCAGTGCAGGCTGATTCCGATACCTCGATGTCCGTCAGTCAGTTTGTTACATGTAAGTTAATACTTAATGGAGGGAGGATTGTAATTTAACAACTGAATTGAGGATCCAGTTGTCAATTACAGCTCCTGAACTCGTTCATTGAAGATGATACGAGCCCAGAGTTCGAGCAGGAGAACTCTGGAAAAATGGAGGTAAATTAATTTTGAAACGTGCGGAGGCAGGTCGTTGCACATACTAGACTAAATTTTTTTAAAAACAACGCCATCTAGCGAGAATGTTCGGAACTATCTAGAGAACGGCAATTTTGGGTTCCGACTAGTTCACTTACTAGTTCAGCAGGGACCCGCAGTGATCGTGGGCGATCTCAACGCGAAACATCACGCGTGGGGATCGCGAATCATCACTGCGGTCGGGAGGCACCTGCACGAAGATAGCGTGAGGAGCGGGTACGGTGTGGTGGGTCCAGGAGCGCCGACCCACATACCCACTGACCCCCGCGCCCAGCCGGACATCCTAGACATAGTGTTGCACCACGGACTCGACCACCCATTTGATGTTGAGGTCCTCTACGATCTCGACACTCAACACCTACCGGGTCTGGTCACCCTTGCCACCCAGGGAGGCTTCCTAGTGCCCCGCCCGCCGCGGACGCGGACGAACTGGGAGCGCTTCACCGCAGAGCTTGCCGGGCTTGAGCTAGCAGGCCCGATTACCACCCCTTCGGAAGTCGACGATGCTGCTGCGCTCGTCACGGAGGCGATCATTGCCGCCAAAGCAGCAGCTACCATCACAACGTCGACTCCATCGGACACTAACCGAAGGAAGGACCTGCCGAGCTCGCTCCGCTGCATGCTCAGACGGAAGCGCACCCTGCGCCGCCTATGGGCCCGCACTCGTTGCCCCAGGGTGAAAGCCGACCTGAACCGGCTTGCAGAGAAGATCGCGCGTGCCATAGTCGCTCTCGACGAGGCACGGTGGGAGTATACAGTCGATCGAGCGACGGAACATGACACAGCGCTGTACTCTCTCTGCAAGCAACTTACCGGACGTGACACCCCCGTTTACCCCTTGCTCGATGCATCGGGTAAACGAACCTATGCCGCCAAAGATCGTGCTGAGATCCTGGCGGCTCACCTGGAGAAGACCTTCACGCCCAACGCCCCCAACACCTCCAACCTCCACGTCATCCGTCATCACGCGGCTGTCCAGGACAAACTGGAGAGGTTCCTGTCGGCCCCTACACCGCCGCTCCGGGGAGAGGACTTCATCTCCCTGTCAGAGCTGCGGTCGGTCGCTGCTCGCCTTGACAAGCGAAAAGCGCCAGGCTCCGACGGAATCACCAACGCCGCGCTGATGCTGCTGCCCCGAACGGGTCTCGTAGCGCTCACGAGCCTGTTCAACGGAGTACTCCGCACCGGTCACTTCCCAGAGGCGTGGAAGACCGGGAAGATCATCGTTCTTCCCAAGCCGGGGAAGGACCGCCGCCTGCCTGGAAGCTACCGGCCGATCACCCTGCTCTCGCATATAGCCAAGCTGTTCGAGCGTCTGCTGCTGCGTCGAGTCACGCCCCATCTGCCCCTGCGCGAGGAGCAGTATGGATTCCGCAGCGGCCACTCTACGACGCTCCAGCTGGCGAGGGTCATTAACCAGCTGACCAGTGAGCTGAACAACGGGTGTTACACCGTCGGGGTCTTCCTCGATATCGAGAAGGCCTTCGATCGTGTGTGGCACGCCGGGCTCCTGGCCAAGATCCTGGATACCACCATGCCGCCTGCTTATGTGCGAGTGCTGGCGTCATTCCTCAGCGGCCGTAGCTTTTACGTGGCAGTGGATGGTGCCGAATCCCAACCACGCACTATCCAAGCCGGAGTACCCCAGGGCAGCTGTATATCGCCGCGCTTATACGCGGCGTATACGGATGACATCCCCACCCTGCGCCACCATCTGCGGGAAGGGGAGGAGGACGTGCTGTTGTCGCTATTCGCTGACGACAGCGCGTATTTCGCGTCGTCCTACCACCAGATCGTCGCCACAAACCGCATGCAGCGTCTGCTGGACTTGTTGCCGGAATGGCTGGACAAGTGGAGGATGGCCGTCAATGTCGGGAAGACGGCCGCTCTGCTCACCAGCCGCTCCAGGCCGCTACGCCAACTCACTCTGCGAGGCCAGGACGTAGAGTGGAAGACCACAGTAAGGTTTTTGGGGTGTGAGTTGGACCGCAGCCTGCGCATGGTTCCCATGGTCAATCGTGCCGTGGGCCAAGCTGCTGCTGCCAGGTCCCAGCTCCACACGCTGTTCACATCCCATTTACCTATCAACACCAAACTGCGAGTCTACGGTGCCTACGTCCGCTCGCGCTTGACGTACGCGGCACCCGCCTGGTACGCGCTATGTTCGGCGTACCAGAGGCGAAGGCTTCAAGTCCAGCAGAACCGCTGCCTGCGACTGATCGTAGGAGCCCCGAGGTATGTGCGGAACGACGTCGTGCACAGAGATACCAAGATGCCGACCGTGGAGGAGTTCGTTCGTCGCCTTGCGCGCCGACTGTTCGCGCGAGCGGACAACAGCGCGCTCGTTCACCTGCACGGCATCGCGCCACTCCACGCACGACCACCCGAGGGACGTTCCCTGCCTCGCGAGCTCCTGCGATCACCGTCACCGCGGCCCGACGCGGACGACGACGGCGACGAAGAGGACGAAGCGACGGGCGAGAGGGCGATACCACCGGACATGACACACCCACCCGATCAAGACACCACCGGACGAGACACCACCGAAACTGACCCCGAGGTCTGGGAACTATCATTCCCAGACCTCCCTACCGAACACCAAATCCCGTAGGTCACCTAGGTGACCTGGGCCAACGGCCCAAACACAGTCCAGGCCACAAAGCCTGCGAGGACCAGCCCGGGCAAAGAGGTTCGCCTCGAGGCCCGTACCCCACCTACCCCTCAAGGGTATGCGAGAAGACCCCCCTGCTACTTACTAGTTCACTCAGCTTTTACAGATGGCGCTGATACTAATTTATTTAATTGTTGTTAACTGAAGGCTAACAACTTAAAATGGATAAATATTGTTACCGCGTTTAAATTAAAAGAGAGTATTTATTAAATTAAACATAAGATGCAAAGATATATAAATGTAGTTTCTAAGAATATTAGGTTAAGGTTAGGTTAGGTTAGGTCAGGTTAGGTTAGGTTAGGTTAGGTTAGGTTAGGTTAGGTTAGGTTCGGGACGTCCATCGAAATCTCGGGTACCCTACGGTACCTGGGATTGCACCTCGACAGCCGATGGACGTTCGAGGCCCACTTCCGGCGGCTCGCCCCCAAGCTAACGGCGACCGCCGGAGCCTTGAGCAGGCTCCTCCCGAATTTGGGGGGGCCCAATGCAGGCTGCCGGCGCCTTTATGCCGGAGTGGTCCGCTCTATAGCCCTGTACGGCGCTCCCGTGTAGGCGGAGCGGCTGACCGCGGTGTCCCTGCCTCTGCTGCGGGGAGCGCAGAGGATCATGGCGGTCAGACTCGTGCGGGGCTACCGGACCATCTCCGGCGAGGCGGCCTGCGCCTTGGCTGGGTCCCCTCCCTGGGACCTGGAGGCCAAGGTGCTCACTCAGGCCTACCGCCGCAGAGTTGAAGCCCGTTCATCGGGGGGAGACTCGGCGGTAGTAGAGGTGGATTGGCGGAGGGAAGCTCAGGAGGAGCTCCTCCGCCAATGGAGGCGGCGGCTGGAATCGCCCAGTGCAGGAGGCTGGACGATTTCGGCCATCCAGCCCATTCTCCAGGGCTGGGTCGCCAGGAGGCATGGGGTCCTCACCTTCCGCCTGACACAGATGCTTTCCGGACATGGTTGCTTCGGGAGGTATCTGTGGCGGGTGGCCGGGCGCGAAGCGTCCGGTGAGTGCCACGAGTGCGGCGCCGATTCCGACACGGCGCTGCACACGCTCGCGGACTATCCAGCTTGGGCGGTTCAGCGGGCGGAGCTCGTGGCACAGGTGGGGCGCGACCTCTCCTTGCCCACTGTGGTTCGTGCCATGGTGGACAGGGAGAGGTCGTGGGCAGCGATGGCCTCCTTCTGCGAGCACGTCATTTCGCAGAAGGAGGCGGCGGAGCGGATCCGGGAAGTCGAGTCCTTGGATCCGATCCGCCGCAGGCGAGCCGGGCGCAGGCGGTTCGTCCAAGACCATCGCATGCCGCCCTAACGGGGACCTTCTGGGCGTTCCGAACGGGGTTAATCGGACGCCCTCCTTATAAGGTCCCCGAGGCGGTCGATGCATCTGGTGCTCCCGATGCATCGTCCAGCGGAGGGAGGGACCACTTTTAGAGAGGCCCCGACCCAGAGGTGGCGCACTCTGGGGTTCAGAGTTGCTGCTGGCGGGAGTGGGGTCAAATAAGGCACCCTGCTCCCGCCACCAGCAGCGTGGTGGAGCATACAGGTTGTTTTAGTCGGTGCGAGTCCGACATAACCACCGATCGTCCCCGTCGGTCGGTGGTACCCATAAGGGGTTTTTTCCTGTATAAAAAAAAAAAAAAAAAAGGTTAGGTTAGGTTAATTAGGTTTTTTTTTTTTTTTTTTATTTCACTTCCCCTGACTTTATCAAGGCACTTTTTAGACGACAATTTGTATAAGCATTTTATGTTTTGGATTTTACCCTATATGGGTATTACAATTTTTTAATACAATAATTTTTTACATATTTATACTACCTTTTACATTTTATCTTTTATTTACTATTCTCTACAATAAGATTATCCGTTAACTATTACTATGTAAATTTTCTATTTGACAACTTCAATGTTTTATTTGCAATATTTCTCCATAATTTATACAATATAATATTTTTATAATTTTAAGCAGATTTGCTGTCTTTATTTTACACAACTAATTTTATAATCTACATCTCGTTTTCGGTTTAAATGAACCGCATTTATTACCTACAAGCTTTGTCGCTATAAAAAGGATTTTCATTTTTGTCATCAGTCTATCAATCTCACAAGCATAAATGTTGCTACATATTTTACTAATTATTAGCTTGGTCTTACCTACTTAATTGCTAGCTATATTTAACGGCTTACTGTTTCTAATATTACTATTTCTTATTTACATGTGCTACTGCATTTTTTATTCCTTATTTTACTTTAAGTTTTTCTACCTAATTATACGTTATTGTTCTACGCTTATCTCCTAATTAATTTTTATTACTAATATTTCGATATAATACCTAATAGTATACCATTATACTACGGATTACTCTATTTTTACCTATATTTTGTCTTATTTTTCTATTCTATTTTTACATTTTTTATTTTACAAAATTAATTGGTCTTTTGTGACATTGTCCGCGTTGTATTTGCTAGAATAATAGTCTCAGTATTTATGTCACTAACAAATACTTGCTGGAGTATCATTATTACCTAGTTTGTACTTTGTATTTTCTGCTACAAATTGGCCTTTGTTTCCCGGGGCGCCCTTAGCAATACGCTACTGTCGCCCTGGCTAATTTGTCCCATTTTTGACGTATAATGCAGTCCTCACTAAATGCATTGTGACTTGTTTCTGTTAATTTTGCTTTCTTGCAGTTGCAGCAGGTCGGTGCGGTACCCACTCGCAATTCTTCACACTCCGTCTTTTTATGCTGACCTCCGCAGTGGCTGCAAATCTCTTTTTCCACTGTGCAGTACCTCCTAGTGTGACCATATCCGAGGCACTGGGAGCACTGCACAAGTGGTGACTGATCTTCTGCCTTAACCCTTTGGAAGTCAATATAAGCTACCCCAACGCCCACAAAGCGGTTATATAGGGAGGGCGAGACTTTTAATACTATGTGATTTGCGTGCGGGTTTCTGCTTTTCCTTCTGAACTTCACCTCCAGTCTATTTTCACTTTCCGGGATATCCTTAAATACTTCATCGTTCTGGTTTTTTAAGGCTTTGATGATTTCATCGTCCTTATTGTACGAGAGAACATCTCTTAGGACAATGAGAGGGTCTTTGTTTGAGATGTTTTCAGTAAGGAGGTTTGCACCGGCTGTTTTTATTTTATTTACAATTTTGTCTCTCACTTCATTTGAGCTGCATCCTAAAATAATTTTTCTATCTTTTGCCTTTCGTACTTTTTCAACCCTTATGTCCCCCTCTCTTGCCCTAACGACGTCCCTCAGTTCATTTAAAATCTGGTCCCCGGTCTTTGTTTCATCCGTGGAGGTTATGGCTACCGAGTGGAGTGTCGGCGCTTTCTGCTTTGTGGCTGATTTCGCTAAAACGTTTGCATAGGTTCGTATTTCTCCTTTTCCTCCCTCTTCTCGCTGTCTTCCTATTTCTTCTTTGAGCTCGAGGGTTCGTTGTGAGTTTTGTTTTATGAGCGACGTTTGTTCCTCTCTATACTTTGAGATTTCTTCTTTTATTACTGTCGTAGACTTTGCGTTTTCCAGGGTAAAGGATGTATGCTCTTTTCTGAGCTTTTCTATTTCTTCTTTTATTGCCTCTATCTGTCTGCTATTTTGCTGTACCAGTGTTGTCTGTTTGCTAATTCCTTCTTTTATCTCGTTTGTCATTTCGAAATTTTTAGACACCCGTATTAGGCATTCGTCGATTTTTCCATCTGGGGTCGTCTCTGCTTTTTGCATTGCTCTCAACTGTTCAATTTGTTCAATAAGGCTGTTGTTTTCGTCTATTATATCATCCTTATCCTTGTCTGCCTTTTTAATTTGCAGCTCTGATTCAAGAAATAATTTTTCAATACCTCCAATATTGGCTTCTATTTCACTCTTTATTTCTTTTTTCAGATTTCTAGAGATGTTTAATTGAGTTTGAATACGATTTATAAGGATTTTTATTATTTTTTCCCTATCTGCTGTTAAAGAATAGCATATAAGGAAGCCGAGGTCAGGCATTTCTGGTTCTTTTTTCCTCTTAGACGAAGAAGGTCCAGCCTGATTTTCGCTTGATCCTTGAGAGGATCTCCGCTCTTGGTTTGCGGGATTCTTGACAGGAGTTCTCATACCGAACATTGTTAGGGGAGTTTCGTCAACTACATAAAAGGAAGTTAGGCAGTGTATATGGCTGCCTGGTCAAAGATGTGTATGAGTGGACAGTGTAAAGGCTGCCACTTATCACTAAAATAATAGAGACAATACTGTCCCGTCTGCTGTCTATAAGTGGACAGTGTAAAAGCTGCCACTTGTCACTAAGTAAAGACAATATTGTCACGTCTGCTGTCTTATAAAATTTTCAGAGTTTGTTTACACACAATTGTCTAATATTAAAGTACAACAAACACTAATAGTATTTGTACGGTGTAAAGCCGTCAAAATGTTCAAAGTTTTTGCGCAAGTCCGTGCGTTCACGCAACCAAATAAAAGGGGTCGTACGGCCCGTTTCAGGATGTCTTGAGTCAGTCAGTCTGTCATGTTTTTGTCTAAACTATATGAAAAGTTGGAGGGAAATTTAATTTGGAAAACACGATAAGATATAATACTCACCTCATTAAGTGAAAGTGAGGCCGGAGTTGGGCAGGAAAACTCCGAAAAAGGGGGGAGTCGGTCGGTCGGGGGGAGGGGAGGGAAGGTACATGCTATGGATTTTTGGGGAACGCGCAAGCCATGATAGTTAAATTTCGAAAATAAAATTTTGCACCATCCCAGTTCGCGCATTTACCGCCATCTATGAACTAGGTGGCAAAGTACTACGCGTAACTGGGTGGCGGGACTCCGACTATTACGTCCACCCATCTTACGTAATAGTTCCGAGTCGTACCGCGCTTTAGAGTGGCGCTAAATCCGAATTTTTACCATAGTTACTGACAGAAGGTTGGTAACTTGGTACTAAAGTAAATTAATAAAAGTAAGTAATAGAGTAATTTAAAGTAAAAAAATTTTATGTATGCCTTTAGGAGGACTTTTTGGGATACTAACCCAATTTTTAAATTTTGAAAATATGCTAGGATGCCAAAGATATGGGCGGATTAAAATTTGGAAAATTCTATTTTAACTTACTTAGGGCTATCATAGGTCGCGCATTTCCCGCTATTTCCCGGGATCGGAAAACGGAAACTCAAAAAATTTTTGTGGGGGTGTTGAGAGGGTCTCTTTGGGCTATGGGATCCGTTTTTAAATTTTGAAAATATGGGGGGATGCAAGAGATGTGGGTGGATTAGTTTTTGGGAAATTCGGATTTAACTCTCTATGGAACTAGGTAGGGCATGTTTTGAGGAAGAGGGTGGGCGCGGGAGGTGGTTTTGGATATTGACATTGGGGAAAGGAGGGGCGGGGTGTCAGAAGTACTTGTCACGGGTCAGTCACACGTCACTGACACCTGACACTGACACTGACACTGACACCCCCGAGGGAAATAGAAGACCCGATATCGGGTCCGAATGCTCGAGTGCTCGGAATATTCGGACCCGGTGTCGGGTCGGGACTCAGGTACCGACCGCTGCCGACTTAAAGAGGAGACACAACATGGGGCGGTCACGGGGTGATCACGCAGTGATCACGTAGCCGCCGCGTGATTCCGTCTCCATACAAAATAATTAAATCGTGACGTCATAGGCCCGATCCGACTCGCGCCTGACCAAAACCGATGCTGACATCACGATCCCGGCCACGTGACCGCCTTGGGGCCGCGCCCTATAAGCACGAAAAATAACCCCATTTCGGCCACGAGGTTTTTTCCTGGACCGAATTGGACCGAACAAAGTTTATATCCAGGAAGGAGAGGTCTTTAAAATGTTATGTGCAAATTTTTGTCCCCCTAGTCCCCCGGGAACAGGTCAAAAACTCGGTTGGACAAAAAATTCCCATTGTAAACACCTCAAACAACGTTATATCGGAGTTCGTCAAAAAGGCGACTCTCGACATTTTTTGAATTTAATAAAAAACTAAAGGACTCCCGGGGCTGAAATTTTGCATAAGGCAACTAGGATAAATAAGGAATCTAATAATATATATATCACTGCCGCGAAATTATATTAAAAGGGGGGGAATTAAAAGTAAAAATCAAGACATCCCTTCACGGGACCGCACTCACCCTTGTAATTTAGCAGGCCATCCTGATTTTTATTCCACTTTTATAGGAAGAGTAGAGGCGGCTCTGCCCTCTCTCCTGGGGGCGAGCTCGCCGTTCAGCACTGGCGTTAGGGGGTTGTAAAACACCCCTAAAGTATCTGTCACCTTTGTTTACAATTTTTGTAACCGTTATATCTTTTTACTCAGTTGAGTAAAAAATCTTTGGGACACAGATTCAGATTTGCCACACCAAACACTATTGAATTAAATAATTGAAAGATTTTGAAAATGAAATTTTGAATAAAATTTTAACTAAAAACTGTTTTTGAGTTGAAATTTTTTGAAGAAAAACACTGTTATTAAATCCAATTTTTGCACAAAAAATCCAGAATTTCGCACAGTTGTCCGCTGTCTAATGGGGCACAGGATAGCACTCGAAGATTTGACACTTTTCGCGATAAAACTCGCGCCGCACGCAGGTTCGTCCGAAAATCGGGTGTCACTTTGAGTTTTCACACTAATAACTCCGCGAAAACTTGTCCGATTTTCACGCGGTTTTCACCATTCGAGAGCGCTTTACGAGATCTATAAAATGATGTATCGATCAGGTTTCTACGAACACTTTTGCCACTAAAATGAATTTTTAACTGTTTGTATGGGCGCTCCCAAGACTTGTGCGTGCGCGCTCGGCACGGGACTTAGCGCGCAACTGGGTTAGGTTAGGTTAGGTTAGGTTAGGTTAGGTTAGGTTAGGTTAGGTTAGGTTCGTTTAGGTTAGGTTAGGGTGGTGGTTGGGGTGCTTTAGCGGTTGGCCTCCTCGTGGCGCACCCTGGGCAGGTCTACGGAATAATGAAATATGTATTCCCTGGACCTGGCGAACGGACCGTGGGGTAGGGGGGGTAGGGTTGCTGATTCTGATTGTCCCTCTGTTAGCAGAGGGCAATTCTGATAGGCTGGGGGCTCTGGGGGGTATGAGTCTTCAACTGGTTGGCGCGTTCGGTTTTGGCTAGTTAGTCTTGCTGGACACGGCTTCGGCCTCCGTCAGCCAAACCCGTAAACCCAGCGATGGGAGCGGGGACCTTCGGGTCGCGAAGAAGAAAACCTCTCTAAAAAATTACCCCTAATCCTAAGGTTTGGGGCTCACCGATGGGATGAATGGCCGGGGGGGATCCGGTCACTAGGGCTCCACAACTGGGGGGAATTTGAGTGGGAAATAAACAACAGAATGGTTAAGACACGTAATCAAACGACTACCCAGGAGGGTCCCAGTTCATCTGGGGAATCCCTTGCTGCGTCGGGGAGACGGCAACCGGAGCACCGGCAGTCGTCCCCTCGACGTAGTCGCCCCATCGTATCTGGGGGGGCACCTTCTGTTTCGACGACGTCGAAGGAGGCTGAGAGAGAGGCAATGGAATGCGACGAAAAAGTCGAATCAAAATTCCAATTTGAAATGACTTGTGATGAGAAAAACAACTTTGTCGATAAAACAATTGAGGCTCGAACGAAGAAAGAGGATGGAAATCGTTTTCTGGCCAATCTTGATCTGATGGATGAGACGGTTAAGAGAATCGATGATCCTAATGTGAGCAGAAAACAGATCCGTAACTTGGTGGATTTGGCTGGCTTGTACAGCAATGAGCTACGGCATTTGCACACTGGTGGATAAGTCTGCGATGCAGAAAAAAATGATGCAACGCAGCGAGATTGAAAAATGTGATCTCCGCACGGAAATTGAGAATCTGCGGAAAGAGGTGGATAAGTTAAAGAGGCGCGTGTCAAGTCTCACCCAAGAACAGGATTTAAGGCGTCTTGCTAGTTCTGCAACAAGGACTCAAAGGAAGGATGCGTCTACTATGGTGGATGCAAGCTATATAGCGACTCCCGAGGAATATTCGCTAGGGCCTAAGCGGGCGAAAATCGCAAGAGTTGAGACACGTGTGTGCGATGACCACACATGTGCAGAAAGGGCTAAAGTTCCTGTGGTTCCACTGGCTTCTCAGTGGGCCACAGTTGTAAAGAGAAACCGAAGGCGAAAAGAGGACGCGACGACAGTTCGGAACCCTGTCCCAGTTAAACCTGCGATGGCTACAATCCAGAGCGTATCTTCTGGTCATATGGAGAAGAGGAAGAAGAAGAGGAGGAGAAAGCCTAAGGTACGGGTACCTAACTCCTCCGCGGTGGTGGTCACTTTGACCGACACCGCAATAAAATGTGGAGTGACCTACAGAGATGTCGTTGCCCAAGCAAAAGAGAAGTTAGATCTCTCAGCTCTGGGGATCCCGTCGGTAACATTCAGACGGTCGGCTACTGGTGGAAGGATTTTTGAAGTTTCCGAAAACGAGAATGGGGTCAAGGCAGATATCTTCGCTGAAAAGTTAAAGGAGTCTGTGGGCCAAGAGTTGGTGAGGATTTCCAGACCCGTTAAGACTGCGGAACTGCGCCTTGTGGGTGTGGAAGATGTTGCCTCGGCTTCTGAAGTGGCCAATGCTGTGGCTACATCTGGTGGATGCGTTACCGGGCAAGTAAAGGTCGGGGAGTTGAAGTACAACGCTGCTGGATACTGCACGGTGTGGGTGCGTTGTCCGGTGGCTGTGGCGCTAAAGTTGGAGGGCATCGGGAAGCTCCGCGTGGGATGGTGTACGGCGCGCGTTGAGCTTCTTGGAAAGCGGATACAGCGGTGCTACCGGTGTTTAGAGGTTGGTCACTTTCGGGCGAACTGTGACTCGAAAGTCGATAGAAGCACTGAGTGCTATCGATGCGGTGAGACCGGCCACATCGCTACGCGATGCTCGCGAGACCCTAAATGTGGGCCTTGCGCTAGGGCTGGTCTCCCGGCAAATCATTGGATGGGGGGCAGGCTCTGCAACCCCGTCAGAAAGCGCCGCGGGTTCCGGAAGGAACCAATTACTAGTTCCCCTTCGGAACCTGCCGTCGTTGCTGCGGTCGATACTCGACTGTCTACAGCCAGTGACGATGTTGAGATCCTGGACCTAGGTTAGGTTAGGTTAGGTTTTTTTTTTTTTTTTTATTGACCACCTCATATATTGAGGTAGTCCCTTTCTACCTTCATCTTATGAAAATGAAGCCCTTGTTTTACTATTTAATTTAATTATCTTTCATACGAGTTCTCGCGTTTATATTCCTTACATTCTTCATACCGATTCTTTCTTATATACAATCTCTTTCATATTAACTATGGGTGGGATTCCCATCTAACTATCTAAACTTCTATTTTTTTTTCTATTTTTATTTTTATTTTTATTTCGGGTAAATAATTTTTTCATTATTTGTTTATTCTTGTACAATTTTCTTATAAACTAAAATTTTACTACTTAACATCCATTTTACATTTTGCAATATTTCTTTAACTGTTTTCTTATACGCTAATTGTTTATATAATTCTGCATATATATATATATTTTTACTATGGTTATAAAATTTTTATATTCTACACGCCAGACTCTCTTTACTTAATTGTAATTCACTACTATACGACGGTTTTTACAGCACTAACAACGCTTTAACATTTCTTATTCATAACATTCTTTACACTAGACTTTACTTATATTCTAATAATTTATACAATATTACTTATACTGTTTATAATCTAATTTTTTATATAAATCTTTATATGTATTTATTATTATTGTGTATTATTTTTATTTTCTATATTTACATTAACATTTACGCTGTCTTGCATTTATACTTGATATATGCATTATAAAATCATTCGTGTTTTATGTATTATTTAGTGCTACTAAACATCCATTTTACATTTTACAATATTTCTTTAACTGTTTTCTTATACGCTAATTGTTTATATAATTCTGCATATATATATATTTTTACTATGGTTATAAAATTTTTATATTCTACACGCCAGACTCTCTTTACTTAAATGTAATTCACTACTATACGACGGTTTTTACAGCACTAACAACGCTTTAACATTTCTTATTCATAACATTCTTTACACTAGACTTTACTTATATTCTAATAATTTATACAATATTACTTATACTGTTTATAATCTAATTTTTATATAAATCTTTATATGTATTTATAATTATTGTGTATTATTTTTATTTTCTATATTTACATTAACATTTACGCTGTCTTGCATTTATACTTGATATATACATTATTAAAATCATTCGTGTTTTATGTATTATTTAGTGCGTCCAGTTCCACCCGCTCCGTCAACTCCAATCAGGGGTTCTCATAGTATGCAACCGTCGACCTAGCTAGTTTATCCCATTTCTTCCGAATAGGGCAGTCGGAGCTGAAAGCATTGTGTTCTGCGTTATCAAGTTTGGCTTTTGTGCAGTTGCAACATGACGGCTGCTTCCCTGCCGCGGTTAGGTTAGGTTAGGTTAGGTTAGGTTAGGTTTTTTTTTTTTTTTTTTTTTCCTATTTTCAGTGAGTCGCTGGTGTTATTTTGATGAGTCACCGGCGAGAAACGCCGAACAATGTGGCCAAACTCGCTCCAGGCCGGGGTGACGGCTTCCGCTATTGGATACGTCCACCGCCGCCCCGTCTGTGAAGCCATGAATTTAAACGCAGTACGCACAAATTACATAATAGTCATTAAATTAACAGTAGAATTAAGGAATATATACATTTGGTCCGCATTTGGTGAACAAAAACATAGATGACAAAGGAAGAGAAAATTTTTTGATATAAACAAGGATATTATACAATTAAATAATTTTTTAACATGCAGAATCACAATTTTAATAAACTTACATTCTAAGACTTACACTACAAAAAATAACCGGCATCTTTGTAAATATTAACATGTAAAGGGGGGGAGAAAGATAGGGGTAAATGGTTATCTTGATTTAATCGGGCATCTGAACTAATTTTTGTTGAATGTCCAAATTTTTTGTGTAGTGTTTAGTGTTGTGTTTCGTGTGTGTTAAGTGTTATTGTACTGTTTTAAGTTATTAATGATGTGGCTTATGAATCTTATAAAGGATTCAATGGCCACATGTTTCCCTATCATGTGTGTGATTGTGTATGGTGCCACTCGGAGGTCTATCTGCACAGGCTCTCATGCTCGAATCTCTGTTTTGCGAATTCTGCGCATTCGCTAACCAGATGCTCGAGCATCTGTCTTGTGCGATTATCGCAAGGACAGACGTCCGAGTCGGCAATCTTGAACCTGTGCAGATACTCCCGGTGATATGCGTGTCCGGTAAGGTATTGCGTGAGTTGGAATGAATGTTGAGTGTGTGTGTAGAGTTGTTGTATGTGTTTTAGTGTGGGGAGTAGTGTGCGTGTTCGGACGCCTTGAGCAGCGCTGCCGTATCGTGTCTGCCAGACACAGTGGGCGTCTCGGCGCGCGTGCATCCTTGCGAGGCTCCGTGGGAAAAAGGCATAGTCTGGCGATCGGTGCAAGGCGGTCCCTAGTTTGGCGGCTGCGTCCGCCGCTTCATTCCCCGCAATGCCGACGTGCGCCCTGACCCAGGCAAACTGTATGCTGCTAACCGCCACATGTACAAGGTGTTGGATATGTGCAACCAGGGGGTGTGTATTGCTTCTGTCCCCCAGAGCCTCCAGGGCTGACCTGGAGTCGCTGAGGATCCAGAAGGTTTTTTGTGCTCCGATGTTAGTGGAGAGGGAGTTAGCCCTAGAGCAAGCCTCCCTGATGGCCAGCAGTTCAGCCTGGAAGACGGAGCAGCAATCGTGAAGTTTGAACTTTTTGGTCTCCCGAAGTCGAGAGCCCTCAAAAAGCACAAAAGCCGCGCCTACCGCTCCGTTCTCCTGCTTGCTGCCGTCCGTGTAAATGAGTGTATTGTGTGGTGTGGTGTGTAAGTGCTCAAGTTCCGTGTTACTGATAGTTTTGGTTAGGTTAGGTTAGGTTAGGTTAGGTTAGGTTAGGTTAGGTTAGGTTAGGTTAGGTTGGGGTGCCAAAGTGGTCGGCCTCCTCGTGGCGCACCCTGGGCAAGCTTAGTCTTGGCGAACGGACCACTGAGGGGTGGCCAATCCAGTTGTCCCTCTGATTAGCAGAGGGCAATCTGGACGGGCCGGGGACTTCAGGGGGGTTGGGTGAAGTCCCTAATGAGCGACGGGTCCAGTTGGGCTTACTCTAAGTCTGGCTGGGCATGGTTACGGCCACCGTTGGCGAAACCCGGAAGCCCAGCAATGGGAACGGGGACCTTCGGGTTGCGAGGAAGAAAACCTCTATAAAAAATTACCCGGTGGGGGCGTTGGGGCCCCTACTTGGGGCGCGATCTCTCCCTGTCGACCGTGACATAGCAAACACGGTGGGCAGGGAGCGATCGTGGGCAGCGATGGCCTCCTTTAGCTCTGCGGAGGGGGGTGGAGGGAGGCGGCGGAGCGGTTCCACGAACTGTTGTTCTGGATCCAATCTGCTGCTGGTGAGTCCAGGTGTTAGTGACTCGCCCAAGCCCATCGTCTGCCGCCCTAACTGGGGACCTTCGGGTGTTCCGAACGGGGTACATCGGACACCTGGCTTACAGGTCCCCGAGGCGGTCGGTGCATCTGGTGCTCCCGATGCACCGGTTAGCGAAGGGGGGTTTCTCTTTCGAGGGGCCCCTACCTGGAGGTGTTTATTCTCTGGGATCAGAGCTGTCGGCGGGATGGGGGCAAAATATACAATGGTACCCTGTCCTTGCCATTGGCAGCGTCGTGGAGCACACAGGTCGTTTTAGTCGGTGCGAGTCCGACATAACCGTCGCCTGTCCCCGTCGGGCGGCGGTACCCATAAGGGGTTTTTTCCTGTATAATAATAAAAAAAAAGGTTAGGTTAGGTTAGGTTAGGTTAGGTTAGGTTGGGGTGCTTTAGCGGTTGGCCTCCTCGTGGCGCACCCTGGGCAGGCCTACGGAATAATGCAATATGTATTCCCTGGACCTGGCGAACGGACCGTGGGGTAGGGGGGGTAGGGTTGCTGATTCTGATTGTCTCTCTGTTAGCAGAGGGCAATTCAGATAGGCTGGGGGCTCTGGGGGGGAATGAGTCTTCAACTGGTTGGCGCGTTCGGTTTTGGCTAGTTTAGTCTTGCTGGACACGGCTTCGGCCTCCGTCAGCCAAACCCGTAAACCCAGCGATGGGAGCGGGGACCTTCGGGTCGCGAGGAAGAAAACCTCTCTAAAAAATTACCCCTAATCCCAAGGTTTTGGGGCTCGCCGAGGGGATGAGTGGCTGGGGGGGAATCCAGTCGCGAGGGCCTCACCCAATCTTAAGGTCATACCCGCCGACAAGATGAATGGCCGATGGGAGTTCGGTCGTAAGGGTAACCAAATCAAAAATAATGAGCAATGTACAAACGTAAAGTAATAACTACCCAGGAGGGTCCCGGATCATCCGGGGAATCCCTCACCGAGACCAGTGTTTCATCGCATTCCGCGAATTTAATTTTGCGGGTGCCGTGCAATACTGGCCTCGGTCGCCCCATCGTATCTGGGGGGGCAACCAGTGCTTGCGGAGATGGAGGAGTAGAGATCTGCGAAATTGAGACCAGCTATGCCGGTGTTTCTGCGGATCCAGTAGAGACTAGGCGTGATACGACACGCTATATTAAGGAGAGGACAATCAGCACTCGAAGTGCTAGTGCAGGATCGTACAGCTCCCTGGACATGTCGAGGTGTGCATCAGCAGAAAACTTAGACGGCATCAAAAATCGAACCCGATCTAAGAAAAGGCTGTGGGCTGAATGCGAGGGTTCCACCGAAACGCGTGACCTGGACGCCAAAAAGGCGGATACCAGGACCCATGTGTGGGGCTCTCAAATGGGTCTCCAGGATGCCCGTGATGCTGTTCGGCGTCACGAGTTTCTCAAAGACGACATGGAAGTTAGTGAAGTTGAGCCGAGTGGCCGAAGAACCAGGTCGGCGCCGGCGGAGGACTCTCGGAATTCCAGTTCGACTAGGTCCAAAAGTGGGCCTGTCAATTCTAAAAGTCCGGAGTCATTGGACATGGCTGACACGTCACGTGTTTGCGACGTGCTCTCCCAGAACATGGAGAAGATGCGGCTGACCTTGGGTAAGTCCAGAAACCTTAATGGTAAGTGCAGAGGAACCCTTAACTCAGTCGCCGAATGCGTGGAGGAGGCGGTCAAGGTCCTGTTAAAGAGGACACCGTCAGAAGAGGTCCGAATTTTGAGGGCTGAAAACGCCAGGTTGGCAGGGGTGGTGAATAATCTCTCTGTGGAGATCGCCACGTTAAAAGAGATGATCATCTCTGCCAATATGGAGTCTTCTGGGAACATGGTGGTTCCGCCAGTCCGTCAGCCTGAGAAGAGCCTGACAGTTGAGGAGGAGATTGTCAGGCTCCGTAATATGTTCTCGGCTCGACTGGACAATATGGAAAGTCGATTGCCTTCGGAGCTAGCGGAGGGCGGATTCTACCGCCCTCCGCTAGCCGCGGATAAGAAAATTGCGGCGGCGGTGGAGGCAAAGACACAAAGAAAGGAGGCTGTGACGACGGCGAAGGAGAGACAAGTAGAGGCTCGGAAGACTCCGGAGGCCTCTGCTAGCCAGCCGCCAAAACGAGGAAAACCGGAGATAGTGGTCGGCGATCCGGCATCGGCAGGCTTGAAGAAGTCTAAAACGAAGAAAAAGAAAGCCGGAAAAAAGTCTGAAACGTGGACACAGCAGCGTCCTGAGCCCAGGCCTCTACCACCAGCCCCCACCTCTATGAGCGGCGGTTGGAACGTGGTTGCTCGTAGAGGTCCCAAATCTAAGGCAGGGAAGGTGGAGTCAGCGAAGCCCACTTCCATCCAAGCACAGCAGCGGCAGCCAAAACAAGGTGGTGGTGGTAAAAAACTTAAAACCCCAAACTCCGCTGCTGTCGTGGTTACTCTGGACGAGGAGGGTGTGGAAAAAGGCCTCACGTATGGCGACATACTGGCCCGAGCTCGTCGAGGCATTCGAATTGACGACCTGGGGCTGGATGTCGGTATGCGATTGAAGAAGGCGGCGACTGGGGCCCGTAAATTTGTAATCTCCGGGCCCGAAAAGGCGGAGAAGGCGGCTGCTCTTGCAAGCCGGCTCAAGGACCTGTTTAAGGATGAGCCGGCGGTACGAGTGTCAACGCCCACAAAGTGTGCGGAGATTCGTCGGGCGAGGAGTGGGTCGGAGACCGTGTGGGAGATGTGGCCATCGCGTCCAGGGCTGCAGTTGGTTCCCCAGCTCTGGAGCGCGTGGTGAGGGGGCGCGGGTACGTCTCCGCAAAGATTGGAGACGTATCCGTCATCGGGGCGTACTTTTCACCCAACAGACCGTTCTCCGACTTCGAACTCTTTACGGCTGAAGTCGGAGACTTGGTGAATAGGTTACGCCCCGGCAAGGTGGTCCTGGCCGGTGACCTCAACGCCAAATCCGCCGCGTGGGGATCTCCGGTCACGGACGTCAGAGGGAGGTTTCTGGACGGTTGGTTGGCCTCGACTGGGATGGCCGTCATGAACCGAGGGATGGCTGACACATGCGTGCGATGGAATGGCGGCTCTAAAGTCGACGTTACCTTTGTCGACGCCGCCATGTCACCATGTGTCAGAAATTGGGAGGTAATTGTGGGTGCGGAGTCACTCTCGGACCATCGATATATATGGTTCGAGGTGGCCGCACGCCATGCTCCCATTTCCCCTCGGTCGGGAAGAGATGATGGCCCTCGGTGGTCCGTCAGAAAAATGGATCCCGAGTTCCTTGTCGAGGCCGCAATCGTCCAGGCGTGGGCCGCTGGGCCCACGGGTGGGGAGGTTGCCGAGGAGGTCGAGGATCTCCAGCGGCGGATGTCGCTCATCTGCGACGCCAGCATGCCGAGGGTGCGATGCACAGGGCCGGCACGCGGGGTATACTGATGGTCGGAGGAGCTGGCGCAGCTGCGTGACCAGTGCAGAGCTGTGCGCTACCGGTTATCCCGCTACAGGCGTCGTAGACAACGCGACGTCGAAGAGGAGAGGCGCCGTTACGAGGCCTATAGGGCTGCCCGCACTACTTTGCGGGTGGCCATCGCCGAGGCTAAGGACAGGGCCCACAAGGAGATGGCCGAGGAGCTCAATTGGGATCCGTGGGGGAGGCCGTACAAAGCGGCGCGGAAGAAGCTTCGCGCCCGCGCTCCCCCCCTCACCGAGAGCCTTCGGCCGGATTTCCTCGAATCCGTGGTGGAGACCCTGTTCCCGCAAGCGGCCGAGGTGGTTCCGCCTCGTATGGCGCCTCCGGAGGAGGAGGACGGCACTGTATCAGGTGCGCCGGGGGTGTCGGAGTGGGAGTTGGCCGGGGCGGTGAGTCGCATGAAGGCGAAAAATACCGCCCCTGGCCCCGACGGCATCCCTGGGTGCGCCTGGTCACTTGCCCTGGGTCCGTTGGAGTCTGGACTCAGGGCGACGTTCAGTGCCTGCCTCGAGCAGGGCCTCTTTCCCCGTAGGTGGAAAACGGGGAGACTGGTCCTGCTAAGGAAGGAGGGTAGACCGGCCGATACACCCTCCGCGTATCGGCCCATCGTTTTGCTGGACGAGGCGGGGAAGCTGCTCGAACGAATAATAGCTTCCCGCATAGTCCAGCACCTACAGGAGGTAGGGCCCGACCTCAGTCGTCTCCAGTGCGGATTCCGCCAGGGCAAGTCCACCCTCGACTGTATCGAGGGTGTGAGACTTCTGGCGGAGGAGGCGACAACCAGGCGCGAGGTGGTGTTGGCGGTGTCGTTGGACATCGCTAACGCATTCAACACCTTGCCCTGGGGGGTGATTAAGGAGGCCCTACGCTTCCACCGCATCCCCATGTACCTGCAGCGTGTGGTCAGTGACTATCTGGCTGACCGCGCTGTCAGGTACCCGACGGCTGGGGGTGCGTGGAAGGAGCGGAGGATGTCGTGCGGTGTTCCACAGGGGTCGGTTCTAGGCCCCCTCCTGTGGAACATCGGATACGACTGGGTGCTGCGTGGGCAAATGCTTCCGGGGGTGCGTCTGTTCTGTTACGCAGACGACACCCTCGTGACTGCCCGCGCGAGCACCCACCGGGAGGCCCGAGTGCTGGCGACCGCGGCCACGGCTCACGTTGTGGCCCGGATTCGCCGGTTGGGACTGGGGGTGGCCTTGGAGAAATCCGAAGCCATTTGCTTCCACAGGCCTCGGATGGCGCCCCCAGTGGGCTCCCGGTTGGTGGTGGGTGGGACGTCCATCGAAATCTCGGGTACTCTACGGTACCTGGGATTGCTCCTCGACAGCCGATGGACGTTCGAAGCCCACTTCCGGCGGCTCGCCCCCAAGATAACGGCGACCGCCGGAGCCCTGAGCAGGCTCCTCCCGAATCTGGGGGGGCCTAATGCAGGCTGCCGGCGCCTTTATGCCGGAGTGGTCCGCTCTATGGCCCTGTACGGCGCTCCCGTGTGGGCGGAGCGGCTGACTGCGGTGTCCCTGCCTCTGCTGCGGAGAGCGCAGAGGATCATGGCGGTCAGACTCGTGCGGGGCTACCGGACCATTTCCGGCGAGGCGGCCTGCGCCTTGGCTGGGTCCCCTCCCTGGGACCTGGAGGCCAAGGTGCTCGCTCAAGCCTACCGCCGCAGAGTTGAAGCCCGTTCATCGGGGGGAGACTCGGCGGTGGTAGAGGTGGATTGGCGGAGGGAAGCTCAGGAAGAGCTCCTCCGCCAATGGAGGCGGCGGCTGGAATCGCCCAGTGCAGGAGGCTGGACGATTTCGGCCATCCAGCCCATTCTCCAGGGCTGGGTCGCCAGGAGGCATGGGGTCCTCACCTTCCGCCTGACACAGATGCTTTCCGGACATGGTTGCTTCGGGAGGTATCTGTGGCGGGCGGCCGGGCGCGAAGCGTCCAGTGAGTGCCACGAGTGCGGCGCCGATTCCGACACGGCGTCGCACACACTCGCGGACTGTCCAGCTTGGGCGGTTCAGCGGGCGGAGCTCGTGGCACAGGTGGGGCGCGACCTCTCCTTGCCCACTGTGGTTCGTGCCATGGTGGACAGGGAGAGGTCGTGGGCAGCGATGGCCTCCTTCTGCGAGCACGTCATTTCGCAGAAGGAGGCGGCGGAGCGGGTCCGGGAAGTCGAGTCTCGGGATCCAATCCGCCGCAGGCGAGCCGGGCGCAGGCGGTTCGTCCAAGACCATCGCATGCCGCCCTAACGGGGACCTTCTGGGCGTTCCGAACGGGGTTGAATCGGACGCCCTCCTTATAAGGTCCCCGAGGCGGTCGATGCATCTGGTGCTCCCGATGCATCGTCCAGCGGAGGGAGGGGCCACTTTTAGAGAGGCCCCGACCCAGAGGTGGCGCACTCTGGGGTTCAGAGTTGCTGCTGGCAGGAGTGGGGTCAAATAAGGCACCCTGCTCCCGCCACCAGCAGCGTGGTGGAGCATACAGGTTGTTTTAGTCGGTGCGAGTCCGACATAACCACCGATCGTCCCCGTCGGTCGGTGGTACCCATAAGGGGTTTTTTCCTGTATAAAAAAAAAAAAAAGGTTAGGTTAGGTTAGGTTAGGTTAGGTTAGGTTAGGTTAGGTTAGGTTAGGTTACGTTGAACTCGTGGCACAGGTGGGGCACGATCTCTCCCTGCCCACTGTGGTTCGTGCCATGGTGGACAGGGAGCGATCGTGAGCAGCGATGGCCTCCTTCTGCGAGCACGTCATCTCGCGGAAGGAGGCGGCGGAGCGGATCCGGGAAGTCGAGTCCTTGGATCCGATCCGCCGCAGGCGAGCCGGGCGCAGGCGACTCGTCCAAGACCATCGCATGCCGCCCTAACGGGGACCTTCTGGGCGTTCCGAACGGGGCTAATCGGACGCCCTCCTTATAAGGTCCCCGAGGCGTTCGATGAATCTGGTGCTCCCGATGCATCGTCCAGCGGAGGGAGGGGCCACTTTTAGAGAGGCCCCGACCCAGAGGTGGCGCACTCTGGGGTACAGAGTTGCTGCTGGCGGGGATGGGGGGCATGTCTTCATGGGTACCCTATACCCGCCACCAGCAGCGTGGTGGAGCATACAGGTTGTTTTAGTCGGTGCGAGTCCGACATAACCACCGATCGTCCCCGTCGGTCGGTGGTACCCATAAGGGGTTTTTTCCTGTATAAAAAAAAAAAAAAAGGTTAGGCTAGGTTAGGTTAGGTTAGGTTAGGTTAGGTTAGGTTAGGTTACGTTGAACTCGTGGCACAGGTGGGGCACGATCTCTCCCTGCCCACTGTGGTTCGTGCCATGGTGGACAGGGAGCGATCGTGGGCAGCGATGGCCTCCTTCTGCGAGCACGTCATCTCGCGGAAGGAGGCGGCGGAGCGGATCCGGGAAGTCGAGTCCTTGGATCCGATCCGCCGCAGGCGAGCCGGGCGCAGGCGACTCGTCCAAGACCATCGCATGCCGCCCTAACGGGGACCTTCTGGGCGTTCCGAACGGGGCTAATCGGACGCCCTCCTTATAAGGTCCCCGAGGCGTTCGATGCATCTGGTGCTCCCGATGCATCGTCCAGCGGAGGGAGGGGCCACTTTTAGAGAGGCCCCGACCCAGAGGTGGCGCACTCTGGGGTACAGAGTTGCTGCTGGCGGGGATGGGGGGCATGTCTTCATGGGTACCCTATACCCGCCACCAGCAGCGTGGTGGAGCATACAGGTTGTTTTAGTCGGTGCGAGTCCGACATAACCACCGATCGTCCCCGTCGGTCGGTGGTACCCATAAGGGGTTTTTTCCTGTATAAAAAAAAAAAAAAAGGTTAGGCTAGGTTAGGTTAGGTTTGTTTTTTTTTTTTTTTTTTTTTAATTCACTTCCCCTGACTTGATCAAGGCCCTTGTAAGGCGACCATATTTTTATATATTTTATGTTTTTTGTTTTACCCTGAATGGGTATTACAATGTTTCTTACAATATTTAATCTTACATTTATTGTTACAATTTTTTGTTTACAATACAATTTGTACTAAGTTTTTAATTTAACTATCTTATTTTTAACAATAAGACTTTATTTTAAGGACGATTGTTATTAAGGACATATTATTATTTATAGTCATATATATATTACATATTATTGCATTACATTTAACTTGTGTTCGTACTTAACTACTAATATATAATTTCAAAATTTATGTATTCTATTTGTAATTATTATGACAAATTATTGACTTTATTTTAGCAACTTGTATAATGAAGGACGTGTATTGTTTGTCTCAGATTTACGTTACGTTCGACTAGTGTTCAAATACTTAAGTTCTAAACTAAGGTTCGACTTATATTCAGCTACTATTTGTGTTTACTTTTTACTTATTTAACCTATTTTTAAATATCTACTATTAATGTTACCACATTTATATATCTAAATGATGATAGCATTACTATTAAGCATTGTTACGACTAATTTGTATCTTTGTATTTCTTCGGCTAACTTATTTCGGAATGTCTATACTATATTTATTTCCTATATAATATTTTTAACTATATACATTTTACGACATACTCCCTCAATAGTATAAAATTATACTTAGGGACTATTCTTTTATTACTACTATTTATTTACAGACTTAATCTATTTAATACTTTATCTTAAACCTACTTGGAAATAACTATTGTATTCACATGACAATGGTGACATTGTCCGCTTTATTTGCTAGGTCTAATAGTCTCAGTATTAATGCTCCTTAGCAAACATGTGCCGGAGTATCCCCATTGCTTCCTGCACTGTATACTTTAAGTCCAAATGTCTTTTTATTTGCTGCGTTGTTCTTGTTGCCCGGGGCGCCTTTAGCAATATGCTATTGTTGCCCTGGCCAACTTATCCCATTTTTGCCGAACTGGGCACTCGTCGCTGAAGGCATTATGTGTCATTTCAGGCAGTTTAACCCTTTTGCAGTTGCAGCACGTCGGTTCCACACCCACACGAGCCTGCTCGCACTCGGTCTTCCTATGCGGACCCCCGCAGTGGCTACATGTCTCTTCTTCATCTGTACAGTATTTCCTTGTGTGGCCGTAGCCTAAACACCGGGAACACTGCACAAGTGGTGTTTGGTCCTCCACTCTGACCCTCTGGAAGTCAATGTATGCCACTCCGGAGGTTACGAAGGTGTTGTACAGCTTGGGTGAAACTTTCAGCACGACATGACAGGTAAGAGGGTTTCTTGCACGTCGCCTGTATTTCACTTCTAGCCTATTGTCCCCTTCTGTGATATTTTTGAAAGCCTCGTCGTTCTGGTTCCTCAGTGCGGTGATAATGTCCTCATCCTTATTATAGGACAGGACATCTTTCAGCACGATGAGCGGATCCTTATTTTGTATATCCTCCACAACGAGGTTTCCACCGGCCGATTTAATTTTTTCCGCTACTTTCGTCCTCTCTTCTTTGGAGCGACACCCAAGAATAACTTTTCGGTGATTCGCTTTTCTCACATTTTCCACCTTTATTCCGTCCTCCTTTGCTCTTACTATACCTCTTAGTTCGGTAAGGATTTGCTCCCCCGACTTCATCTCGTCTTTCGATGAGATCGCCACTGAATGGAGTGTCGGTATCTTGCGTTTTTCGGCTGCTTTCGCCACGACACTTGCGTACGTGGGTGTAACGCTATCTTGTTCGCCTTTCTTTTTCTCCAGTTCTACTTTGAGGTCGAGGGTATGCTGTGTATTTTCACGGATAAGGGTGGAGTGCTCCTTGCTATGTTTACCTACTTCTTCTTTTATTTCCAAGGTGTGCTTCGCATTATGTGTTGCTAAAGATGCATGCTCTTTTCGCAATTTTCCCACCTCTTCTTTGATCTCTGCTGTGTGACTCATATGTGTTTTTACAAGGTTATTTTGTTCTATCAGTCCCTCCTTAATCTCCTTTGTGAGTTCTATATTTTGGTCTATCAAACCAATATTCTCAATTATTTTAAGTAAGGACGACGTTATTTCCATTATTCCTTCCGAGCCTACTTCAGCAACGCTTCTTCGTGGGGGTTCCTTGCTTTCTTTGAACATTTTTAACTGTGTTTCCACATACAGTAGTTTCTCTTCGGATATCCTCACAATCTCCTTTAAATAATTTAATTGATCTTCAATGTCGCCTTTTATTTCTCGCTTCAAGTTCCTTGAGTTGTTTAGGAGCGTTTTTATTTGTTTTATTGCTCCATTGGCTTCTTTTGACCTGATTTTACTGTCTGCTTCTCTGAGGGATTCTATTGTGAGTCTTGACTCATCTTCGTTTCGTCGCGGGGAGTAGGTGGGTGAGGGGACGGAAGGATTTTGTTCCGATCCCCGTTTTCCGCTTTCATCTTCTCCGATACTCCTCCTTACCCTCGTCAAAGCTGCTGAAGAGACAGAAGGTCCAGCTTTCGGTTCAACAGAGCTCTGAGGTGATTTACCACCTTGGTTGGTGGGTTTTTTCAAAGGGGTCCGGATCCCAAACATTGTGTTGATTGTCAAAGGAAGTTTCGTCTGGTTTTCTTAAAAGGCAGTGTAGATAGCTACCTCGTCAGAAGTAATATATACGCGGGCAGTGTAAGCGGCAGCTGTCGCGGGTCTTAAAAATAAAAAAGATAGACAATAATACTGTCTTGTCTAGTAAAAGTTTATTGTCGCACAATATTTTTAGTGTCCGTTTTGTTGGACGGTGATAGGCCGTCAAAAAGTTTGTCACAAACGCTTAAGTTCGTGTGTTGCACACCAAAGAGAAGGGGTCGTGCGGCCCGATTTTGAATGTCTTGAGTCAGTCAGTCTGTCATGTTTATTGTTTTAATTAAATTAATTTTAGTTGGAGGAGAATATAATTTGGAAAACATGTTAAGATATAATACTCACCTCATTAAGTGAGAGTGAGGCCGGAGTTGGGCAGGAAAACTCCGAAAAAGGGGGGTTAGGTTAGGTTAGGTTAGGTTAGGTTAGGTTAGGTTAGGTTAGGTTAGGTTAGGTTAGGTTTTTTTTTTTTTTTTTTAATAATTCATTTCCCCTGACGTAATCAAGGCCCTTTTTTGCTTACATACATTTTTACATTTTTAATAATGTGTTTTACCCTAAA
Source organism: Morpho achilles (assembly GCA_947086495.1). Taxonomy (NCBI): domain Eukaryota; kingdom Metazoa; phylum Arthropoda; class Insecta; order Lepidoptera; family Nymphalidae; genus Morpho; species Morpho achilles. Next base: position 20,012,069 of record CAMTZB010000019.1, read on the forward strand.
TGGGTATTACAATGTTTCTATACACAGTTTTGTTTCTAGTGACAATTTCCGTACATATTTTACATTTTAATTTATACTTTAATAATATTTACACTTTCTCATTACTTTCTATTTATAACATTTTTATATTTGCTATATTTTATCGTTTCTATGTGCCTTACATTTATATATTTAACTATCTAATTGCTTTTTCCCTATATGATTTCTACCCAATTGACAATGACAAGTAATCGAAAAACATTATACTTTACTTTTCTAATTACATTTACTTGAATGGTATCTACTTTTGTTATTACCTGTAATGCTACCCTTATTTAACTATGTAAATATTGATAGCATCACGTCTTATTCACAACCTTTTATTACCTATTTTTTACTTATACTACTTATCTGTTTTTGTTTTACTCTATTATTTTATACTATTATTTACAATATTGACTTTCTAATTTATTTAGCAGTGCTAACTTACGGTATATTCCCAGAAGGGGTATACCTGTATACCTTGGGAGTATTCCTTTGCTGACTTAATTTTACTTATTATCTATGTTATTTACATCATAATATTACTTTGCTAAATTCCTAGTTCAGTTTATGTTAAATTTCCATGGCGACATTGTCCGCAATTTGTTGACCAGGTCTAATAGTCTCAGTATTATTTGCTACCTGGCAAACATATGCCGGATTTTCGCCCTTTTGTACTTTTTCTGTAACTTTAGAACTGTTTCAGGCGTTCTGAAACATTGCAAGGGGCTCTTTAAATAAGTTTGATGAGAGTAATTTTCAAAATTTAAGATCTTTTTAAGGTTTTTATAGCCTTTTGTAAACATGATACAATTTTTTATTTTAAAGCCTAATGTGTTTGATTTAAGGTTTGTAGTTATTTTTGTATAATTTGTTTTAACCACTTTAAATTTTTTAGAATTAAGTTTAATTTTACAACAATTTATCACTTTTCTATTGTTTCTAAAAGTAGTTTTAATTTTGTTAATTTTATTCACTGTTTGTTGTGAATTAATTTGTTTCTTAAGTTTTTTGCTTCTGTTGCCAGAGTTCCTTGCCTTGTTTCTTTCCGCCTGATGGATGGCGTATATTTCGATTTTTCTTATCTTGCGGTGCATGTTGCCCAGGGCGCCCTTAGCAGTATGCCACTGTCGCCCTGGCCAGCTTGTCCCATTTCTGTCGTATTGGGCAGTCATCACTGAACGCATTATGCCTGTCTTCTGTTTTGATTTTTTGCAATTGCAACAGGTTGGATCAACCCCTTCGCGATATTGTTCACACTCTGTTCTTCTGTGTGGACCCCCACAGTGGCTACATGTCTCATGTTCTGTCGTGCAGTACTTCTTGGTATGGCCGTAGCCCAAGCACTGGGAGCACTGCACGAGAGGAGTCTGGTCTTCGACTCTTACTCTTTGAAAGTCTATATATGCCACTCCTGCCTTCACAAAAGAGTTGTACAGTTGCGGTGAGACCTTCAGTACTACATGGCTAGTGTGGGGGTTTCTCGCCCTTCGCCGGTACTTTATTTCCAACCTGTTGTCCTTTTCTGCATTGTATTTGAAGACTTCTGTGTTATGGTTCCTCATAGCGCTGATGATGTCCTCGTCCTTATTGAAGGACATGACATCTCTCAGCACTATGAGGGGGTCCTTATTCTCTATATTTTCCACTAGGAAATTGTCACCTGCTGCTTTAATTTTGTCGGCCACTCTATTTCTCTCCTCCTTTGAGCGGCAACCCAGGATGATCTTGCGGTCTTTGGCTTTTCTCACATTCTCTAGCCTAATACCACCTTCCTTCGCTTTTACAATGTCCCTTAGCTCCGTAATAATCTCCTCCCCGGATTTCATTTCGTCTTTAGCTGAAATTGCCACGGAGTGGAGTGTTGGAGCTTTACGGCTTTCGACTGTCTTCGTTGTTACACTAGCGTATGTACGAGTATCCTGTTCTCCTCTTCTTTGCTTCTCCAACTCTTCCTTAAGCTCGAGGGTATATTGGGTGTTCTCTCTTGTGAGGGTGGTGTGCTCTCTGCTATACTTCCCTAGCTCTTCCTTTATTTCTAGAGTGTGTTTTGCACTGTGTGTAGCCAAGGACGCATTCTCTTTCCTGAGTTTCCCCAGTTCTTCCTTTAACTCTGCCGTTTGTGCCATATGGTCTCTAATTGTTTCATTTTGTTTAGCTAGAGCCTCTGTCATATCACTTATCAACTCTGTATGTTTCTCCACAACAGCAAAGTTGAAGCACTCGACCATTCTTTCAACTGATGATACCGTCCCCTGTAGCATTTTTATGTCACCCGTGAAATCCCTCTTTTCTTTTTCTGGGTTATCCGGATGTGCCTGTATCTTTGCTTTCGCTACTTCTATTAGTAATTCTTCCGTTTTCTGTATGAGATGGTGTTCCGAAAGCTGCATGATCATCTTCAAGTGGTCGAGTCGTACTTCTATGGCAGCCTTTATTTCTCTCTTTAAATTTCTGGAGTTGTTAAGAAGCGTCTGTATTTGTTGTATTGTTTGACTTACTTCTTTTTCCCTCATCTCACGACTATCATAGTTTTGCGCAGGGTTGGAGCAACCAGATTTGCTGCTTGTTGCTGCTTCGGTTGGGGGGGAGGAGGTCGGTGTCGGTGTAGGTGTGACTCTTCTCTCTATGGGAGAGTTTTGCTCCGGTCCCGATCCCCCGCCTTCCCTTTCCCCGAGGCTTCTCCTTACTCTACTCATCGCCGAAGTTGAGGTAGAGGTAGAGGGTCCAGCTCTAGTCTCCGTCGCTTCCTGAGAAGTTCTTCTACCCTGATTGGTAGGTCTCTTTGCAGGGGTCCTTATTCCGAACATTATGTCAGAGGAAATTTCGTCTTGATGTAAAAGAGGGGCAGTGTAAATTGTTGCCTCCCGTCACATATATTAATACCGTGTCAGTATAATGTTCTATATGTCACTACTACGGTTAGACAGTGTAAAAAGCTGTCTTGTCAGATAAAAGTTAAAAGTTTATGTAATATTGTCCTATTACTTCACAATTACGTTAAATGTTAAATGTTACGTTATATACTTGTACGGTGTATAAGCCGTCAAAAAGTTTGTCACAAAAGCTTAAGTCCGTGTGTTGCACACCAAAAGAAGGGGTCGTGCGGCCCGATTTTGAATGTCTTGAGTCAGTCAGTCTGTCATGTTTATTGTTTTAATTAAATTAATTTTAGTTGGAGGAGAATATAATTTGGAAAACATGTTAAGATATAATACTCACCTTACTAAGTGAGAGTGAGGCCGGAGTTGGGCAGGAAAACTCCGAAAAAGGGGGGGTCGGTCGGTCGGGGGGGAGGGGGAAGGGGAGGTACATGCCGTGGATTTTTGGGGAATGTGCGAGCCATGATAGTTCAATTTTAAAAATAAAATTTTGCACCATCCCAGTTCGCGCATTTACCGCCATCTATGAACTAGATAGCAAAGTACTGCGCGTAACTGGGTGGCGGGACTCCGAACACTACGTCCAGCAGCAGGGGGGTCTTCTCGCATACCCTTGAGGGGTAGGCGGGGTACGGGCCTCGAGGCGAACCTCTTTGCCCGGGCTGGTCCTCGCAGGCTTTGTGGCCTGGACTGTGTTTGGGCCGTAGGCCCAGGTCACCTAGGTGACCTACGGGATTTGGTGTTCGGTAGGGAGGTCTGGGAATGGTAGTTCCCAGACCTCGGAGTCAGTTTCGGTGGTGTCTCGTCCGGTGGTGTCTTGATCGGGTGGGTGTGTCACACTACGTCCACCCATATTTCGTAGTGGTTCAGAGTCGGGCCGCGCTTTAGAGCGGCGCTAAATCCAAATTTGTACCATAATTGCTAACAAAAGGTTGGCAACTTGGTAGTAAAGTAATTTAATAAAAAGTAAGTAATAGAGTAATTTAAAGTAAAAAATTTTTACGTGTGCCTTTAGGAGGACTTTTTGGGATACTAACCCAATTTTTAAATTTTGAGAATATGCTAGGATGCCAAAGATATGGGCGGATTAAAATTTGGAAAATTCTATTTTAACTTACTTAGGGCTATCATAGGTCGCGCATTTCCCGCTATTTCCCGGGGTCAGGAAATCGGAAACTCAAAAAATTATTGTGGGGATGTTTAGAGGGACTCTTTGGGCTATGGGATCCGTTTTTAAATTTTGAAAATATGGGGGGATGCAAGAGATGTGGGTGGATTAGTTATTGGGGGATTCGGATTCTACTTCCTATGGGACTAGGTGGGGAGTGTTTTGGATATCGACATTGGAGAAAGGAGGGGGCGTGGTGTCAGAAGTACTTGTCGCGGGTCAGTCACTGACCCTGACACCTGACACTGACACTGACACCCTCGGGGGAAATAGAAGACCCGATATCGGGTCCGAATGCTCGAGTGCTCGGAATATCCGGACCCGGTGTCGGGTCGGGACTCAGGTACCGACCGCCGACTTAGAGAGGAGACACAACATGGGGCGGTCACGGGGTGATCATGCAGTGATCACGTGGCCGCCGCGTGATTCCGTCTCCATACAAAATAATTAAATCGTGACGTCATAGGCCCGATCCGACTCACGCCTGACCAAAACCGATGCTGACATCACGTTCCCGGCCACGTGACCGCCTTGGGGCCGCGCCCTATAGACTCGTAAAATAACCCCATTTCGGCCACGAGGTTTTTTCCTGGACAGAATTGGACCAAACAAAGTTTATATCCAGGAAGGGGAGGTCTTTAAAATGGGAAGTGCAAATTTTTGTCCCCCTAGTCCCCCGGGAACAGGTCAAAAACTCGGTTGGACAAAAAATTCCCATTGTAAACACCTCGAACAACGTTATGTCGGAGTCTGTCTGAAGGACGACTCTCAACAGATTTTGACTTTAATAAAAAACTAATAGACTCCCGGGGCTGAAATTTTGCATAAAGCAACAAGGATAGATAAGGAATCTAATAATATATATATGTCTGCCGCGAATTTATATTAAAAGGGAGGAAATTTAAATTAAAAATCAAGACATCCCTTTTCGGGACCGCACTCACCCTTGTTTATTAGCCGGCCATCCTGTTTTCGGTAAACTGCTAAAAACACTAGGTAGCTGACACTCTTTAAATAAGGGTAAGCAAGCCGCCCAGCGTTGGGAATCCAAGTGGGAATCACTTTTTAAAAGTTATGTTTAATTTTTTCACCAAGTTTAAAACACGAATATCTTTTTAATTAGATGACCTAAAATTTTTATCTAAACTGATTTTAGTTCACCACACTGAGTTTTACACTATTAAAATTTTGAATGAATTAAATCTTTAATTTTAGCACTATTTTTTAACCGAAAACTGTTTTTGAAGGGAAAATTTTTGTAAACAAACACTTACTGTAATTTTGTTTTAAGTCCAAAAAATCCAAAAATTTGCACAATTATAGTCCATTTAATACTACACAGGATAGCACTTTAAAATTTGGGTGTTAAAGCGATAAAACACAAGCCGCACGCGGATTTGTCCGGCAAACCGCTATGGAAAAATCTTTTTATATTGAGAACTTTCTCAATTTTCCACCAATTTTCACGCGGTTTTCACTGTTTTGTAGCGCTTTTTATTGCCTTTCGTTTGATATATAGCACTACTATAAAATCAAACTTTTGCCACAAAAACTGATTTTACGAACTTTGTATGGGTAGCCGCGGCACTTGTGCGTGTCGTACCTGCACGGGGCTTAGCGCGCGACTGGGTTAGGTTTTTTTTTTTTTTTTTTTTTTCCGCTTCCCCTGACTTAATCAAGGCTCTTTATTAGTCAAGTCGAGTTTTATACATGTTTATATGTTATTTTACTACCCCGGAAGGGTATTACAATTTTTTATTTCTATTTCTAATATTATTACAGTTTATGTTACAATTGGTTTACATATCTTATTATTTGGATGACAGTCTTTTCTTATTTCTAAGTTACCATTCTAAATACAACTTTGTACTGCTTTTATATTACGTCTTACTATATTTTATATTACTTACATTATTACTTACATAGACTGTTCGATTAAGGTATCATTTATGTTACATAATTTCTTTGTGGTTACAGTTTCCATTGTCTGTTGTCTTATTTTCTAGTAGTCTGTTTATCCTAATTCTAATAATATTTTAGTATATGTGTCTGTTTTATTTTTATTACTTCTTCTTTTACTTCCCTAAAACTAGTTTCCATTAATTTACTATATGCGATGTATTCCTCAAAAAGTATACATTATACTTTGGGAGTACTCTTATTTTACTAACCTATTTCTTAATTTCTATTTTATTATTTATCTATGTTACTGACTGGGTTAGGTTAGGTTAGGTTAGGTTAGGTTAGGTTAGGTTAGGTTAGGTTAGGTTAGGTTAGGTTAGGTTAGGTTTTTTTTTTTTTTTTTTTTTTGATCCACTTCCCCTGACGTAATCAAGGCTTTTTGTAAGCCAACATGTTTTATACATTTATGTGTTATTTTACTACCCCGAAAGGGTATTACAATTTTTATTTTCTAACTCTAATATTATTTACAATTTTATGTTACAACTAATCTACAGCTCAGGTGCTTCTTTAATGACAATTTTATTTAAATCTATTTTACTATTCTAATTACATTTAGGTACTTCTTCTGTACATGTTTATTTTACAATGTATACTATAAATTTTATTCTTATTACTATAATTATTTTATTCTATATTATTTTATTTTACAATTTCTAATTCTCCTTGTTTTTTTTTTTTTTTTTTTTTTTTGTTTTCAATACGTTTTTGCGACATCTTTCTATAACATTTATTCATATGACACTACGATTAAAGTCTTATTATTTACATTACTTTTTTCCTAATATTTTCCTTAATATTACTTCTATTCGAATAATCACAGATAAGTATACTATTATACTCTTGATTATCCTATTTTTGCAACGTTATGTCTTCCTTGTCTTCTTTAGTTAGTTTTAATCTTAAAAATTTTTCTTTCAGGAATTAATTAGTTTCTGTGACATTGTCCGCTACTCATTTGCCAGTGCAATATCTCAGTATTCCAAAAATGCTGACAAATTTGGCTGGAATATCACAGTTTGCTTTTTTCTTCTTATTTTTGTTTCTGTTCGTTGGCCATTGTTGCCCAGGGCGCCCTTAGCAGTATGCCACCGTCGCCCTAGCCAACTTGTCCCACTTTTTCCTGATAACGCAGTCGTCGCTAAACGCATTGTGTGCAGTATCCACCAGCTTCGCCTTTTTGCAGTTGCAGCACTGCGGTTCGGTACCGACACGCAATTGCTCACACGCTGTCCTTCTGTGGGGACCGCCGCAGTGGCTGCACGCCTCCTGTTCCATCGTGCAGTACCTCCTAGTGTGGCCATAGCCCAAACATTGGGAGCACTGCACGAGTGGCGACTGGTCTTCTACGCGTACCCTTTGAAGATCTATATAGACCACACCTATACCCACAAATCTGCTGTGCAGGAGAGGGGACACCCTCAACACAACATGATTTGTATGAGGATTCCTGGCTCGCCTTCGGAATTTTACTTCTATTCTCCTTTCACTATCCGGTATACCTTGGAAAGCCTCCTCATTCTGGTTTTTTACAGCGCTAATGACGTCCTCATCCTTATAATAGGAGAGGACATCCCTTAACACTATGAGAGGATCTTTATTCTCTATGTTTTCAACGATTAGGTTTTCTCCAGCTGCCTTTATTTTATTGACTAGTCTACCTCTTTCTTCTCTTGTGCCAAACCCGAGGATGACTTTCCGGTCTTTCGCCTTTCGTACATTTTCCACTCGTATGTTGCTCTCTTTTGCTTTCACCACTTCTCGTACTTCAGTGAGAATTTCTTCCCCCGTTTTTGTCTCATCTTTGGAGGTTATCGCTATGGAATGAAGTGTCGGCATTTTCTTCTTTGGGACATTTCTCGACGCAATACTTGCATATGATTCCATTTGATTTGCCTCGAGATTGTGTCCTATGCTGCATGCAGCGTTTGTTGATTGCTCACTTCTTATTTTAGTGATTTCTTCTTTCATTTCGGCTGTTTGTTTGATATTTAGCTCCAGCAGATTAGTCTGTTGCGTCATTTTCTCCTTCATCTCCGTAATCTCGGCAAGGGTTGTCTCTAGTTTGCTAGTGTTTACTGCAGCCCCACCTTTACATTTCAACATTCCATTTTCATTGATGAGCTCTTCATTATATAAATAGCTTGTCCTTAGATCCTCCTGCAATTTTTTAACTATATCACCAATTTTACTAAGTTGTAGCTCGATTTCCATTTTTATTTCTCTTTTTAAGTTTCTCGAGATGTTGAGTTGTTCTTTGATAAGGTTTGCGTATTCTATGAAGTATCCATGAGCCTTTAATACGGGCGAATAAGGACGTGGAGTTGTATATTCAGGAAGTGAAGAAGCCGCAAGTGGCGTAGTTTGCGAGCCAATAGGAGGGCTCAGCTCCATCTCCGTCATCGGTTTAGAAGAGCCAGCTTCTTGTCTGTTTGTGTCCTGCGGTGATCTACTTCCCCGAGCTGTAGGTTTTTTCATTGGTGTCCTGATACCAAACATGTTGTTAGGGGAGGCTTCGTTCTATATATAAAAGACGGTGTAAATTGCCGTCGAGTTTTCGTCAACACGAGTAAGGACAGTGTAAAATGCTGTCACTTGTTTATATTTGCTTAGTTTTCTTGAAACTACACAGTTTATGTCATGAGATGTCAGTTCTCCAAAGTTCACGTTAAAACACTATGTTCTTTATACGGTATAAAGAAACCGTCATATAAAATTCGTCGCTCTTGCAAGTCCGTGCGTTCACGCAACCAGATAGAAGGGGTCGTACGGCCCGTTTCAGGATGTCTTGAGTCAGTCAGTCTGTCATGTTTTGTCTAAACTATTTGAAAGTTGGAGGAAAGTTTAATTTGGAAACACGATAAGATATAATACTCACCTCATTAAGTGAGAGTGAGGCCGGAGTCGGGCAGGAAAACTCCGAAAAAGGGGAGGTCTGACGGTCGGGGGAGGGGAGGGAGGGTACATGCCGTGGATTTTTGGGGAATGCGCGAGCCATGATAGTTAAATTTTGAAAATAAAATTTTGCACCAACCCGGTTCGCGCATTTACCGCCATCTATGGACTAGACGGCAGAGTACTACGCGTAGCCGGGTGGCGAGACTCCGACTACTACGTCCACCCATATTACGTAGTAGTTCAGAGTCGGGCCGCGCTTTAGAGTGGCGCTAAATCCAAGTTTTTACCATAGTTACTAACAGAAGGTTGGTAACTTGGTACTAAAGTAAATTAATAAAAAGTAAGTAATGGGTACCCTATACCCGCCACCAGCAGCGTGGTGGAGCATACAGGTTGTTTTAGTCGGTGCGAGTCCGACATAACCACCGATCGTCCCCGTCGGTCGGTGGTACCCATAAGGGGTTTTTTCCTGTATAAAAAAAAAAAAAAAAAAAAAGGTTAGGTTAGGTTAGGTTAGGTTAGGTTAGGTTTTTTTTTTTTTTTTTTCCTATTTTCAGTGACTCGCAGATGATATTTTGATGAGTCACTGGCGAGAAACGCTGAACAACGTGGCCAAACTCGCTCCAGGTCGGGGTGACGGCTTCCGCTATTGGATACGTCCACCGCCGCCCCGTCTGTGCTTTGGGGTGGGTAATTTCTATAATACTGTAGGGGGGATAGAAGGGAGTAGGAAAGGAGAATAAACTATATCTTACAGCTAAACAAATCTCTTAACTTAATTAGCTTAATTCCTAATTTGTACAGCCTTTTGATGCATTTTTGCCCGCTAAATTACTTTTTGTTAAACCCAAGTTTAAAATGATTCTTAACCTACTAACTTACCAACTAACTTAACAACCAACAAACAAACATCTTAGCCTAAATTACTTAGTTCCTAATTTATACAGCTCTTTAATAAATTTTTACCCTCTGAGTTATTTTGTTATAGCCAAGTTTAATGTGACTTCTTCTTAACCTAACATGCAACAACATACCTATTCCACTATACCAAATTTATTTACAATTTATGTACATTATAACAAAGCTTTCTTATTAATCTTAGTTACTCTCAATGTTGTTGGTTTATTAACTCCTCGCTACGGCTGTTCGTCTCTCGATTGAAATTTTTCTATGCCCGTTATAATGTGTGTGTGATGCCTGTGTTGTGTGAGGTGTGCTGTGTGGCCCTCAGTGAGAAAGAAGTATGCCGAGAGCCGGGCCGCCAGAGATCCGACCAGCGGTACCGCGCGAGGGCGAGGCATCGCAGAATTGCCTCGCGCCCGCCTAGTAACCGCCGTCGAACCCGTAGTCGATCCGGCTCTCGACATACATCTTCTTAGACCATCGCGTGATACAATCATCCGATGTGGCCTCATGGTGAATCCCCTTGGGCGGTGGGTTTTCGTTAACGCAGTTGTAGCACTTAGGCCTCTTATTTTCAGCCTTGTCGGGGCAGTGTTGTGCCTTATGGCCCGATTCGGCACAGTACCAGCATGGTCTGGTCGCGGTGTCGGCTCTGCAGTGTCGCTGCGTATGTCCGAATTTCAGACACGCATAACACTGCAGGAAGGGAGAGAAGTATTGGACGAACACCCTCTGGTGGTCTACGTTGATGCGCTCTTTCTCCATCGCAGACCTCCAGAAGGTTGGTTCTGCTTCGAACACAGCATTATATAAGTCTGGGTTATTATTTTTCCGCAGGAATTTAAATTTTAACAACTCTGTATTCTCCCCCGTTCCGGCACCTAGATCCGGATTCTGCCGGGTGATGATGCCCGGCAACTCTTGGTGAGGTACCTCACGCGATACCCCCTTCAAGATGAGCATGGGCCATGGACTGCGCACCGCTTTGACAGAAAGTCCTTCGGCCCCGCTGGCCATGGCCAATGCATCGTCTCGCTGCTCGAAGGTGAGGAATTCAATTCTGACTTTATTGTTAGAGATGAATTCCGCATCCTCGGGTCCATAGGGGCGATCGCGGAAGTTACACCTCTTGCGGAAGAGTGCCAGAGCATCCTCCCTGGTTTTGCCCGGTTCACTGGCCCCGATTATAATGGCGGGCCTTGGCTTAAACCTCCCTTTCGGCCACCTCGGATCAGAAGTAGGAACCGCGTCAGGCCTGGTCGAGCGAGCCGCTGATTGCGCGCTGGCGTCCGCCTGGCTAATGGTGCGCGCGGTCACCGATGCGTAGGTGGGGCGCGCCGTTGCCACCTCGGTCGCGACGGCGCGTTTCACCCCGTCCATTTCTTTGCGAATGCTCTCACCGACACACTCGGTCAAAGCCCGTTTCAGCTCGTCGAGCTGCTGTTGTGATAGGTTTGCACCCTCAATGTGTATCTGTGACTGTGCTGCGTGTGTGTGTGTCCCTGCCAGGAGGGTCTCTTTAATGGGGGAAGAGGAGGCAACCGCCAGTCCAGGCTGGTATACGGCTCCTCCCATGCCCATCACCCCGTGTGCCCCGGGTGGAGACTCGAGACTCGTAGAACGGTCTACAGGGCCTCGAGTCTCCCCCCGGACTCGCGACGTTATTTCCTCGTGAGGGGGTCCGCGTGGGTCAGAGTCAGTATTAGTTGCCGCATCGGCCTTCACGATCGGCATGTGCTGCGGTGCTACTTGTATCTGGCCCTCGCCGACCTCCTCTCGAACATCCCGCTCGCTAATCGAGGCTTGATCGTCGTACTCGGCGATAAGTTGCCGAGTATAATCCTCCGCGAGCCCCCGTATGTCGCGAGCTTTGTCTATAACGGCCTCCTTGGCGACGCGCGTTACAGACTTGCCGGATGTGATTTTCTCAATTATGGCGTCCGCTTTCTTCCCCATTACCCGGCAGAAGTCGCGTGCCCTCTCTTGCCTCTCCGCGATGACCCACTCCCGCATAGGCCTAGGTCCGCTGGCCTTGGGGCTACCACCAGCTTCTGCCTGTGCGCGAGGCGGAGGAGGCCCCGGTGTACAGCTGGCCAGGTGTGCGTTTAATTGCCGACGAACAGATGCGGCGTACTTTCTGAGGTTCAGGGCTGAATCCCGAACCCCAGCACGCCGGAAGTGGCCCAGTCTAGCGGGGTCGTCAATGGAGGCACACAAAATCTGGAGGTGACTATCAACCTCGGAGAAGAGATCCCGCAGGGTCTCCTCTCCGAGGCTGACGATGTCGCACGCAAACCCCTCCCGGGTATAAGAGGACAGCTGCGACGCTCTCTGCTGTTCTGGAGAGGGAGTACGGATAAAATCCCCCGAAGAGTCCCCTGTGCTTGACATGTTGTGTGTTTTGTGAATGTGTGTGTGTGTGTAAATGTGTGTGAGGAGCCGCGCGGTGAGTCCCGTAACCGCTAAATAGCAATACCGCGCCCTTATAAATCAAGGTAATAAATTGTGTATCAGACAATACGGTAAATTCCGTATCAAAGAAGGAAACACGCGCAATTAAGCTAGTCAAACACAATGAAAGTACTAATATTAATTATAAGTAAGATATTTGTAACTAATAATAATTATGATACAGAGGTAATAAGAATAATACAGCACACTAAATATTTTTAGTTTACCATATGAGTGCCACTTCAACAATAAATAGTCCTATGCAAAATATTATATAATGTTTAATAGAATTTTGACCTGGATTTTATCTCTTTCAAGTTCAATGAATATTGGTATATGTACGCAGTTAGATATAAGTTTTAGGTTATTAACTATTTACTATTACAGAGAGAAAAAAAAAAAAAATATATATATATAATAAAATAAAATGATAATATAAATAAATAAATGAGTTTTTAAAAGAAAATTTCTAATAAAACAAGTTTAGTAACATAAGCTGTAAATTTTTTCTCCAAATTGTAAGTTTTACTACTCATACTTAAATAGATTTTTATACTCGTTAGTTATTATGTTAGTCTTTAAATGTAAGTCCAAATGTAGAGATTACTTAACATCCCACGTAGTAAAATATATGCACAATGATATAAAGTTTAATACCCAATAGTGTTCTTATTTGTTTAAACAGCGTTTGTTGATCTCCGATGCCTTATCTCTTAGTTAAATATATGGTTGCGCCTATATATTGATTAATATAACATCCTGTTGTAAATTTGTGTCACAGAGCAATAGTGTTGTAATGGTAAGGAGGTGGGTTTTTGCCAAGTAAGAAGAAGAAGAAGAAAACTTTCACTTTCACTTGTGCTATTAATAACTTTCCTTAGGCAGACTAATTATTGTTATTGTTATTAGACAGATTATATAATCATATGTCGTGTGCGGCTCCAAGTATATTAAAGTTTGTAATTAGTTTTCAGTTTTAGTTTTTTTTTTTTAAGATTTAAAGTTTTATAATTTTATTTTAATTTTTAAAGGTATTCGGCTATATATGTAGAAGCGCACTGGCGGCGGGGGCCGTGCGGCCCGATCGGGATGTCTTGAAGTCAGTTTGTCTTTTCATGTTAGTAGTGTCATAGCTATGTCTAAAAAAGAGAGAGGGAGGAAAATAATTTGGAAGAGGAGGGGAACATACAACTCGCCTCATTAGGTGAGTGCGAGCTCAGAGTTGGGCAGGAAAACTCCGAATAAGGGGAGATCGGTCGGTCGGGGGAGAGGGGGGAGTGCATGCCGTGGATTATTGGGAATGCGCGAGCCATGATAGATAAATTTTGAAAAATAACTTTTACACCATCCCAGTTCGCGCATATACCGCCATCTAGCGGACTAGCTACGAGTGCTACGCGTACCTGGGTGGCGAGTCTCGTGCGTACGCGCGCAGTGAACGGACGCGTATTGTTTATGTGAACGTTATCGCTGCGCGTATCGTGTGAGACGCAAAGTTCGCCAGTTTTGGTTAACACCCCTGCACCCCTGCCCCCGGCGACAGTTGTACACGCCGCGACCCGTGTCGCGGCTTGAGGAAGCGGTCGGCAGCGCATCGCGTGCACCTGCTTCGCCAAAGCTGTCCGGACACAGCGATCTGCACCGCCTTTCGTTGGAAAAGGTGACTGTAGACGTGCCCACGGTAATACCGCCGTCCTTCCTTCCCACGCGTGTGTGGTTTCCGTTCCCGCTCGCGGGCGCTTAGCTGGGCCTCCCCTAGGGGTCTCCTCACCTGGCTGGGTTGCACGCGCCGAGGGAGTACGGAGCTACACTCGCTAAGAAGTAGGTTAAGTAAGCAAAGCACACTGCTCGCACGAGTAATCGAGTATTATGTCCGGCAGGGGGGAGCCCCCCCCTAAGGACCAACGTATCAGGGGGGAGCGTCCCGCTTTCACCCACGCTGTCGTACGACGCGAATTACGGGATAGCACTGTCGTTCCGTTCGTGCCGACAGCGCCACCACCGGCGCCACCAACACTCCGTCCCCGCTTCCGGACAATAACCGGCGAGCGACAGTCGCCGGTGCCCGCCACTTCTTTAGTCACGGCCGAGGTATCTGAGAATACATCGGGCGTTGATGCCCCGAAGCGGCCCCGCGCTGACGACTCTTCACCCGGATCACAGGAGGGTGAAGATAAGCGTCCGAAGACGGACCACTCACCGACGCCCTCACCACCATCACTACCACCACATGTGGACCCTACGGGTTTGAGAACCTATACAAGGCCATTAAAACCACTGTTCCACCCGCCACAGGACGTAACAGGAGGTCAGATTCACATAGCTAGCGAAACGCAGGAGTCTGATAGCTGGCCTCGTGACTCCACGAGCTACGCAGGGCTGGCCTCGCTGTCTCCAATGATGACATCCCGCCCCCCTTCACCCCAGGCAGGGCCGTCCGGGTACGCCGCAGCTGCCGCCGCACCGCCGTCGCCTCGAGCGATCGAACAGTGCCAGGCAGAAAAGCAGCGCCAGTATCCACCACCAGAAACAAGACCCAAGACGGCGAGGTCCGAGTATCCGCCGATCACCGTGGAGTGCTTCCCTAACTGGACGAAGCACTTCAGTGCTATCAGGGAGAAGCTCGGCCACGCTCCCAACGCCCGCCCAATGGGCAAGGGGGTGCGTTTCCTCCCAAAGTCCGCGGAGGAGTTTAGAATCCTCCAACGATACCTGATAGATGCCGCCAAGCAGGATCCCAATATAGCGTGGTTCTGCTATAGCCCGGCTTCGACACTGCCCACTAAGGTAGCCATCAGAGGGCTACCTCAAGAAACTCCGCCTGAAGAGGTTGTTGCGGCGCTGCGCACCCTCGGATACCCAGCAGACCGAGCGAGGGCCATTCCTCCGGTCAAAGGTCGGCACGGTTGCACGTTTTTCGTCCAATTAGAGCACCTGACGCATGAAGAGCTCGGTCACTTGTACCGTGAGACTGAGCTCCTGTCAATGCCCGGGCTTATTATTGAGGCCTGGAAGGGTGGACGCGGACCACCACAGTGTCACCGGTGCCAGCAGTTCGGCCACTCATCGGCAAACTGCCACCGGCCGCCTAAATGTGTCCGCTGCGCTGGCAGCCATATATCCCAGGATTGTGACAGGGCTCAAGAGGACGCCCCGACGTGCGCTAATTGCGGGAAAGCGCACACGGCGCGCGATCGTAAATGCGCTGTCTTCCGCAGGGAGGCGCGAAGGCGAGGAATCGACATAGCGCCCCCGCGCCCACAAGAGCTAGGTAAGAAGAGGGCAGGTGGGAGAGGGCAAGCTCCCCCCCAAACCGCCGCACCCGCAGCCTCAATACCGGCCGTCACCACAGCGACTGCAGCCCCCATCGCACGTGCCGCACCCGCCGTACGAGCCGCATTCGCCCCCACCGCACCGAGCACTGCCCCTTTAACACAGGCAGTTCTTTCTACCGGAGCAAGTACGCAGACTATTTCTGCGCGCCCGGTGGAAGCGCGCGAGCAACCGACGGAGCCACTGCCGACCACTTTACAACCGCCGGCAAACGTCCCGACAGCAAGGGGG
Source organism: Morpho achilles (assembly GCA_947086495.1). Taxonomy (NCBI): domain Eukaryota; kingdom Metazoa; phylum Arthropoda; class Insecta; order Lepidoptera; family Nymphalidae; genus Morpho; species Morpho achilles. The sequence goes on from CAMTZB010000019.1 coordinate 20,027,918, forward strand.
GATCCGCTGTCGAAGACGGGAAAAAGGAACCGACGCAGGCGCAGGCAACCGAGGCCCGGTAATGTCGAGCCCACCGCTGCGTCCACCCCACATCCTAGGCAGCTAACAGCGACATCGTTGGCACCTCAGCTAACAACTGCCGCGGCGCCGAGAAGCCACGGCCTCATAGAAACCCCACTGGAGCCAATTCTGGCACCAGGAGCAAACATCGCTCCACTTGCCGCCTCACATGACTCGGATACAAATAATATAATCCGAGCTATAACAGAAGCCCTGATGGCAGCGTTGACGACATATCTGCGCACCAAGGACTTCGTCAGCGCCATATCAGCAGCAATTAGCCGGATTGGTCAAACTTACCAATGACGACTATTAAGATTATGTATTGGAATCCAGGCGGCATAAGAGGCCGCGTCCGCGAACTCACGCTGCTCGCCCAGTCGCAGGATATTCATGTCATCCTCCTGGGCGAGACGAAACTCACAGACAGCGTGGAATTACGTGTGCCCAACTTCTTCGTGTACCGGCGGGACGAGATCTCTCCCCAGGGATACCCTTACAGGGGTACGGCCGCCCTGGTGAGAAGAGACGTCATACATGAAGAGTTGGTACACACACCGTTCGTGAGTACGCGTACGCAAGGAGTGCGGGTCAGCGTGGGGCGGGACGAGCTTCACCTGTATGCCGCCTACAAGCCACCTGGATCAACTTTCTGCGGCACCGATGTTGAGTCAATCTTCGAGCAGCACAGTCCTACACTGATCGTCGGGGACTTTAACGCGAAGCACCACGCCTGGGGCTCGCGTGTTATATCTCCGGTCGGAAGACAGCTGCTTGACGATAGCGTGCGAGTCGGGTACGGAGTAGTGGGTCCCGGAGCGCCGACCCACATCCCGACAGATCACCGACTCCAGCCGGATGTACTCGACATAGTGCTGCATCATGGACTGGACTTTCCCTTCGATGTAGAAGTTTGTTATGACATGGACACACAGCACCTGCCTATTCTGATCACTCTCGCCACACAAGGAGGATTTCTGGTGCCTCGCCCCCCTCGCAACCGGTTAAACTGGGAGCGATACACCGCCGCACTTGCTGGGCTAGAGCTAGTGGGTCCCCTATCGACTTCAGCTGAAGTCGAGGAGGCAGCCGCGACCATCACCCAAAGGATACAGCAAGCCCACACGTCAGCTACCACCACCAGTGACAGAACCCAAGCTGCCATCAAACGTGACCTACCGAGCTCGCTCCGATGCATGTTGCGGCGAAAACGTGTCCTGCGTCGCCTGTGGGCCCGTACTCGCTGCCCCAGAGTGAAGAGAGAGTTGAACAGGATAGCAGAGAAGACGGCGAGTGCGCTCGTGGCTCTCGATGAGGTGCGATGGGAGCACACCATCGATCGAGCATCTGAGCATGACACCACACTCTACACTCTCTGCCGTAAACTAACTGGAAGTGCCACCCCCCTTTACCCGTTGCTGGACCCAACGGGTAAAAGGATTTATGCGGCGAAGGATCGGGCCGAGATCCACGCCGACTACCTGGAAAAGACTTTCATCCCGAACGAGACGAATATCAACAATAACAATGTCGTTCGTCATCATGCGGCTATCCAGGCGAGACTGGAAGCATTCCTGACGGCCCCAACACCGCCCCTCCGGGTCGAGAACTTTATCTCCCCGTTCGAGCTGCGGACGGCTGTCTCCCGTCTTGACAGACGGAAGGCACCAGGGCCAGACGGCATCACTAACGCCGCACTGATGCAGCTGCCACAAGAGGGTCTCGCAGCGCTCACGAGGCTCTTCAATGGAGTACTCCGGACCGGCCACTTCCCCGAGGTGTGGAAGATCGGGAAGATTATTGTGCTCCCCAAGCCGGGTAAAGATCGACGGCACCCAGCAAGCTACCGACCCATCACCCTGCTCTCGCACATCGCCAAGTTGTTTGAGCGCCTACTGCTGCGAAGACTCACGCCTCACCTGCCCCTCAGAGAGGAGCAGTTCGGGTTTCGCAGCAGCCACTCCACGACGCTCCAGCTGGCGAGAGTCATCAACTACTTGGCCAGTGAGAGGAACAGAGGGCACTACACCGTCGGGGTCTTTCTCGATATGGAGAAGGCCTTCGATAGAGTGTGGCACGCCGGACTCCTGGCCAAGCTTCTGGAAACTACCATACCGCCCGCGCTTGTGCGAGTGCTGGCGTCCTTCTTAGAAGATCGGAGTTTCTTCGTATCGATCGAGGGAGCAAATTCCAGGACACGACCCATCCGAGCCGGAGTACCACAGGGCAGCTGTATATCGCCGCGCTTATACGCGGCGTACACGAACGACATCCCTACCCTCCGCGACCGCTTGCGTGAGGGGGAGGAAGACGTACTGCTGTCCCTGTATGCTGACGACAGTGCGTATTTCGCGTCGTCCTATCATCAAATCGTCGCAACCAACCGTATGCAGCGTCTGCTGGATCTGTTGCCAGAGTGGCTGGACATGTGGAGGATGGCCGTCAACGTGGGAAAGACTGCCGCCTTGCTGACCAGTCGCTCCAAGCCACTACGTCAACTCACTCTACGAGGTCAGAACGTAGAGTGGAAGACCTCAGTTCGGTTCTTGGGGTGTGACATCGACCGCAGCCTGCGAATGGTCTCCACGGTTAACCGTGTGGTAGGCCAAGCCGCGGCTGCCAGGTCGAAGCTGCACACCTTATTCACATCCCGCATGTCAACGAAGACCAAGCTGAGAGTCTACGGTGCCTACGTTCGCTCGCGTTTGACGTATGCGGCACCCGCCTGGTACGCGCTGTGTTCAGCGTACCAGAGGCGAAGACTCCAGATCCAGCAGAATCGATGCCTACGATTGATACTAGGAGCTCCGAGGTACGTGCGGAATGACGTTCTGCACCGGGACACCAGGACGCCAACCGTGGAGGAATTTGTCCGAACGCTTGCGCGCCGAATGTTCGCGCGAGCGGATCACAGCGCGCATGTACACCTCCACGGTATAGCCCCGCTGCACGCCCGTCCACCTGAGGGACGTCCATTACCTCGCGAGCTTCTGCGGTCTCCCGCACCGCTAGACGCGGAACTGAGCGACGAGCAGGACGACGCGAACCCGGACTAGACCCCCTACTGGACTGACACGCCCCCCGAACTTGACAACCCACGGACAATACACCCACGACGAGAATGAAGAGGACAGATCGCTTCCTTCGTTCAAGAATGAAAACGAAATATCCCCCTCAGGCTCAGCCATTGGCCAGAGCCTAGGCCAACAGGCCTAAACAAACAACCAGGCTTTCAGGCCTGCGAGGAATGGCCCGGGTAAGGAGGTACGCCTCGAAGCCCGTACCACACCCGTCTTCGGGCGAGTGAGAAGACCCCTGCTGGCGAGTCTCAGCTATTGCGTCCACCCATTTTACGCAATAGTTCCGAGTCGTTTCGTTCCGCGCTTTGAGAGTGGCGCTAAATCCAAATTTGTACCATAGTTACTAACAGAAGGTTGGCAACTTGGTGGTAAAGTAATTTAATAAAAAGTAAGTAATAGAGTAACTTTAAGTAAAAATTTTTATGTATGCCTTTAGGAGGACTTTTCAGGGTACTAAATCAGTTTTTAAATTTTGAAAATATGCTAGGATGCCAAAGATATGGGCGGATTAAAATTTGGAAAATTCTATTTTGACTTAGGGCTATAATAGGTTAGGTAAGGTTAGGTTAGGTTAGGTTAGGTTAGGTTAGGTTAGGTTAGGTTAGGTTAGGTTAGGTTAGGTTAGGTAAGGTTAGGTTAGGTTAGGTTAGGTTAGGTTAGGTTAGGTTAGGTTAGGTTAGGTTAGGTTAGGTTAGGTTAGGTTAGGTTAGGTTAGGTTAATTCGCATCGTGGGCTTGGACGATGCCGCCACCGAAGAGGACGTAGTCATCGCCGTCACCCGGGTCGGTGAGTGTTCCACTCACGACGTACAGACCGGGGTGATTCGTAGGACAGGGAAGGCTTTGGGCTCTTTGTGGCTTAGGGTCCCTGTCGCGGTGGCTAAGAAGATGGTGGCGGCTGGCAGGCTGCTGGTGGGCTGGGTCTCGGCTCGGGTCCAGTTGCTCGAAGCCCGCCCGCAGCGCTGCTATAAGTGCCTTGAGAAGGGGCACTTAAGAGCCGAGTGCTCTTCGGCTATTGACCGCAGCGGTGAATGTTATCGCTGCGGTCAAAACGGCCACAAGGCCCGATCCTGCTCGGCAGCTCCGCATTGTGGGAGCTGCGAACGAGTTGGATTAAAGGCCGACCATCGGGCGGGGAGCGGACAGTGTAAGGCACCGTCCACTCCAAAGAGGAGGAATAGGGGGGGTGATGGCCCGAGGGTCCCCTCGCCACCTACCGCCGGCCCGGCTCAGCCAAAAACGAGCCGGGTTAGGGAGGATCCAATGGAGGTCGCTAATTAATGGCCTCCATCAGATTCCTCCAGGCGAACATCATGCGCTCCGGCAGGGCCCAGGACCTAATCTTCCAGACCCTGGCGGAGCGTATGGTGCACGTGGCTGTGATCTCCGAGCCCCTTTTCGTCCCGTCGGGCGAGGAGTGGGTCGGAGACCGTGCGGGGGATGTGGCCATCGCGTCCAGAGCCGCAGTTGGTTCCCCGGCTCTGGAGCGCGTGGTGAGGGGGCGCGGGTACGTCTCCGCTAAGATTGGAGACGTATTCGTCATCGGGGCGTACTTTTCACCGAATAGACCGTTCTCCGACTTTGAGCTTTTTATGGCTGAAGTCGGAGACTTGGTGAATAGGTTACGCCCCGGCAAGGTGGTCCTGGCCGGTGACCTCAACGCCAAATCCGCCGCGTGGGGGTCTCCGGTCACGGACGTGAGAGGGAGGTTTCTGGACGGTTGGTTGGCCTCGACTGGGATGGCCGTCATGAACCGGGGGACGGCTGACACATGTGTGCGATGGAATGGCGGCTCCAAAGTCGACGTTACCTTTGTCGATGCCGCCATGTCACCATGTGTCAGAAATTGGGAGGTAATTGTGGGTGCGGAGTCACTCTCGGACCATCGATATATATGGTTCGAGGTGGCCGCACGCCATGCTCCCATTTCCCCTCGGTCCGGAAGAGATGATGGCCCTCGGTGGTCCGTCAGGAAAATGGATCCCGAGTTCCTCGTCGAGGCCGCAATCGTCCAGGCGTGGGCCGCTGGGTCCACGGGTGGGGAGGTTGCCGCAGAGGTCGAGGACCTCCAGCGGCGGATGTCGCTCATCTGCGACGCCAGCATGCCGAGGGTGCGAAGCACAGGGCCGGCACGCGGGGTGTACTGGTGGTCGGAGGAGCTGGCGCGGCTGCGCGATCAGTGCGTGGCCGTGCGCCGCCAGTACACTCGGTACAGGCGTCGTAGACGACGCGACGTCGAAGAGGAGAGGCGCCGTTACGAGGCTTATCGGGCTGTCCGCGCCTCCTTGCGGACGGCGATCGCCGAAGCTAAGGACAGGGCCCACAGGGAGATGGCCGAAGAGCTCAGTCGGGATCCGTGGGGGAGGCCGTACAAAGCGGCGCGGAAGAAGCTTCGCGCCCGCGCTCCCCCCCTCACCGAGAGCCTTCGGCCGGATTTCCTCGAATCCGTGGTGGAGACCCTGTTCCCGCAAGCGGCCGAGGTGGTTCCGCCTCGTATGGCGCCTCCGGAGGAGGAGGACGGCACTGTATCAGGTGCGCCGGGGGTGTCGGAGTGGGAGTTGGCCGGGGCGGTGAGTCGCATGAAGGCGAAAAATACCGCCCCTGGCCCCGACGGCATCCCTGGGCGCGCCTGGTCACTTGCCCTGGGTCCGTTGGAGTCTGGACTCAGGGCGACGTTCAGTGCCTGCCTCGAGCAGGGCCTCTTTCCCCGTAGGTGGAAAACGGGGAGACTAGTCCTGCTCAGGAAGGAGGGAAGACCGGCCGATACACCCTCCGCGTATCGGCCCATTGTCTTGCTGGACGAAGCGGGGAAGCTGCTTGAACGCGTCATAGCTTCCCGCATAGTCCAGCATCTCCGGGAGGTGGGGCCTGACCTCAGTCGTCTCCAGTGCGGATTCCGCCAGGGCAAGTCCACCCTCGACTGTATCGAGGGTGTGAGACTTCTGGCGGAGGAGGCGACAACCCAGCGCGAGGTGGTGTTGGCGGTGTCGTTGGACATCGCTAACGCATTCAACACCTTGCCCTGGGGAGTGATAAAGGAGGCCCTACGGTTCCACCGCATCCCCATGTACCTGCAGCGTGTGGTCGGCGACTATCTGTCTGACCGCGCTGTCAGGTACCCGACGGCTGGGGGTGCGTGGAAGGAGCGGAGGATGTCGTGCGGTGTTCCACAGGGGTCGGTTCTTGGCCCCCTCCTGTGGAACATCGGTTACGACTGGGTGCTGCGTGGGCAAATGCTTCCGGGGGTGCGTCTGTTCTGTTACGCAGACGACACCCTCGTGACTGCCCGCGCGAGCACCCACCGGGAAGCCCGAGTGCTGGCGACCGCGGCCACGGCTCACGTTGTGGCCCGGATTCGCCGGTTGGGACTGGGGGTGGCCTTGGAGAAATCCGAGGCCATTTGCTTCCACAGGCCTCGGATGGCGCCCCCAGTGGGCTCCCGGTTGGTGGTGGGCGGGACGTCCATCGAAATCTCGGGTACACTACAGTACCTGGGATTGCTCCTCGACAGCCGATGGACGTTCGAGGCCCACTTCCGGCGGCTCGCCCCCAAGCTAACGGTGACCGCCGGAGCCCTGAGCAGGCTCCTCCCGAATTTGGGAGGGCCTAATGCAGGCTGCCGGCGCCTATACGCCGGGGTGGTTAGGTCGATGGCCCTGTACGGCGCTCCCGTATGGGCGGAGCGGCTGACCGCCAGATCCGTGCCCCTGCTGCGCAGGGCGCAGAGGGTCATGGCGGTCAGACTTGTGCGGGGCTACCGGACCATCTCCGGCGAGGCGGCCTGCGCCTTGGCCGGGTCCCCTCCGTGGGACCTAGAGGCCAAGGTGCTAGCTCAGGCCTACCGCCGCAGAGTTGAAGCCCGTTCACCGGGGGGAGACTCAGCGGCGGTAGAGGTGGACTGGCGGAGGGCAGCTCAGGAGGAGCTCCTTCGCCAGTGGAGGCGGCGGCTGGAATCGCCCAGTGCAGGAGCCTGGACGATTTCGGCCATCCAGCCCATTCTCCAGGGCTGGGTCGCCAGGAGGCATGGGGTCCTCACCTTCCGCCTGACACAGATGCTTTCCGGACATGGTTGCTTCGGGAGGTATCTGTGGCGGGTGGCCGGGCGCGAAGCGTCCGGTGAGTGCCACGAGTGCGGCGCCGATTCTGACACGGCGCTGCACACGCTCGCGGACTGTCCAGCTTGGGTGGTTCAGCGGGCGGAACTCGTGGCACAGGTGGGGCACGATCTCTCCCTGCCCACTGTGGTTCGTGCCATGGTGGACAGGGAGCGATCGTGGGCAGCGATGGCCTCCTTCTGCGAGCACGTCATCTCGCGGAAGGAGGCGGCGGAGCGGATCCGGGAAGTCGAGTCCTTGGATCCGATCCGCCGCAGGCGAGCCGGGCGCAGGCGACTCGTCCAAGACCATCGCATGCCGCCCTAACGGGGACCTTCTGGGCGTTCCGAACGGGGTTAATCGGACGCCCTCCTTATAAGGTCCCCGAGGCGTTCGATGCATCTGGTGCTCCCGATGCATCGTCCAGCGGAGGGAGGGGCCACTTTTAGAGAGGCCCCGACCCAGAGGTGGCGCACTCTGGGGTACAGAGTTGCTGCTGGCGGGGATGGGGGGCATGTCTTCATGGGTACCCTATACCCGCCACCAGCAGCGTGGTGGAGCATACAGGTTGTTTTAGTCGGTGCGAGTCCGACATAACCACCGATCGTCCCCGTCGGTCGGTGGTACCCATAAGGGGTTTTTTCCTGTATAAAAAAAAAAAAAAAAAAAAAAAAAAAAGGTTAGGTTAGGTTAGGTTAGGTTAGGTTAAGTTAGGTTAGGTTAGGTTAGGTTAGGTTAGGTTAGGTTAGGTTAGGTTAGGTTAGGTTAGGTTAGGTTAGGTTAGGTTAGGTTAGGTTAGGTTAGGTTAGGTTAGGTTAGGTTAGGTTAGGTTAGGTTTTTTTTTTTTTTTTTTTTTTTTTTTTTTTTTTTTTTTTTTTTTTTTTTTTTTTTTTCGGAGCCTATTATTTACAGGTGTTTTCTAATCTCAGTCATACTAGTTCTCGCATTTGTTCATACTTTCATTCAGCATTCTTATTCTTTCTATCATTCATCACTTTCGTTCCTGCGGGTGGGACTCCCGCCTATAGCTACTCTATCCTATTTATTTTAGGTCTATCGGGTAATAACGTATTTACATTTTGTTTTATTGAACTTCACAATGGTTCTTATATTATCTAGTTTACATGATTCTTACAATCTAAAGATGACAAATTTACAAGGTAATAGCGGTATTTTAACAAAGCTACTGGTTTACATTTTTACTCATAACTATATATGTATATATTATTTAATTAATCTATAGATATATGTATAAAATTTAATTTTAAGGACTATTTTATTATTAAACATGGCTACTGTTATACTAATTTACATAATATACTTAAGATATTAATCCTAGTATTAATTGCTTTTCTATAATTAATTTTTATTTCGCAGGTTTACAATTTGGGCTATTTTTACGCAATAGTCCAAGAAAATCATTTTTTGTTTACTGGCTATCACTTTGCACAAGTTGCTAGCTTCTAATTTTGTCTCTAGTATTTGTTCAATGTTGAAACGCTCGATATCATTTGCTGGGCATTCGCATAATATGTGTACTACCGTTTCCGGTATATCTGAGTTACAGATGCATGATGGGTTCTCCTTACACTTGAAGCGAGCCAGGTATTCGGAGAATCCACCATGCCCTGTCATCACTTGAGCTATGTACCGATCGATTTTAATTTTGCCTATTATTCTATACGCAGCTCGCGCATCCGGGAAAAAGAGCTTTGTTACCGCGGCTGTATCACCTGTAGTATATCTTTGGTTCCATTCGTCAATCGTCGCCACTCTAATGCTTCGCTTGACGAATGAAACCGGGCAGTGACTATAGTTTCGCCTTGTTTTTAATTTCCTGGCAGCCTCTTTAGCCAAAACATCCGCTCTCTCGTTGCCTTCCAGCCCCACATGTGCTTTTACCCAGGACAGAGTGACATCTTTGCCCTGGTGGAATGCCATTTTAAGATTCCGTCTAGTTTCTACTGCTAGGGGGTGGAGGCAACTTGGGTTTTTCACTGTTTGGAGGGCTGCCATAGAGTCACTTAATATACCAAATGTTCCAGCGCTGTATTTTGTTGTCTCAATGCTGGCCCTACAGATTGCTAACAGTTCAGCCTGATAGACCGTACAGTGGTCTGAGAGAGCAAGCTTGACGGCTTTAGCTTCTGTGCCCCCTTTCCAAATGGAAACAGCTGCGCCCACCTTGCCGTCAATCTTGCTCCCATCTGTGAATATACGGATTTCAGGTTCACCACCGTATTGTTGTTCTCGGTCTACCAGGTTCAAAACGTCGATATTCACGTACTCGGCTGGATGTGGATTTTCCAGCGCCGATGCCATCCGCTCAATCTCTCTGTCCCCCAGCGACGGCTGGGGTACTCCCCTCTTTGCTTCATATAGTAAAGCCATCTCTCGAACGCGAAGGTCGAGTGGGAGTATGCCAGCCAAAATAAGTGCTGAGTTCAAGGAGACCGTGCGGTAGGCTCGGCATATTTTTTGGGCAATTCCACGCTGGACTACACCGAGAGTCTTTTGGATACCCAGCTTGTTTGCTGCTGGGGCCCATACGCTAGCTGCGTACAGAATAATTGGTTCTATAACTGCTACATAAATTGTTTCTATTATATCGGAATTTAATCCCCAACTTACCTTAGCGGCTCTTGAGAGTTGTTTGTATATGTTTAAGGCTTTTTTGCTTACGTTGCTAACATGTGTGTTGAAGGTAAGCTTGCTGTCGATGGTGACTCCTAAGATTTTGACTTCTTGAGTAGTTTTAATTTCAATGCCTTTCATGTTCAGGCGTGGGGTGTCGTATTTGAGCTTATTCGTTATTATCACCGCACTCGTTTTGTTGGGGGCGAAACGCAGCTTGTTTACTGCACCCCACTCCTGAACATATTCAAGCGCAGCATTTGCTCGTCTTTCTATGTCTAGTGCGGTTTCACCGTCGAACAGCAATATAACATCATCTGCGAATGCTTGACAATAATGTCCTTTTCCCGATAGTCCCTTTAGGAGAGGATCGAGGATGAGATTCCAGAGAATGGGTCCGCCAATAGATCCCTGTACGCAACCCTTATTGGTACTCTTCACATACTCCTCTCCCAAATATCTCACACGGACTTTTCGATCTTTCAGGTAGCTGCTAATGACCCGTCTCAAGTTTAATGGACACTTTTCTTCTGCCAAACGCACTTTGATTGCCGGCCACCAGGCGTTATCGAAGGCCCCTTCTATATCCAATGATACTAATGCGACTATTTTCTTCTCTTTGAGTTTGCTCCGGATGTGTTGCATGAGGGTATAGAGGGCGTCTTCGGTACTCCTTTGTGGCATGAACCCATATTGGCGTGTGCTCATTTTTGGCAAAAGGTAAAACTTGAGTCGGGCCACCAACATCTTCTCATATATTTTTCCTAATATAGGCAATAGTCCGATGGGCCTGTAAGCTTTTGGGGAGGAGTAGTCTGGTTTCCCAGGTTTTCTGAGTGCCACAACGGTAGCTTCTTTCCATGCTTTAGGGAAATAAAAGTTTTCGAGGCACTTATTTAATAATTTTAAAAAGAGTTCCAGGTCGTCCTGGATCATTTTAGCGCAGATATCGGCCGTAAATCCCTCAACCCCCGGCGCCTTCTTTGGGTTGAAGGATTTAGTTGCGCGGATTAATTCTGCAATAGTAAATGGCGGGTCCCAAGTATTATCTTGTTCCCCATCATTTGCTCTCTGCGCTTTCCTTCTAGTTTCCTGCTGTATTGCTGTATCATTTTCTTCAGCATCTTTGGGATAGAAGGTATCCGCCAGCAACTCCGCCGACCCTCTCGCATCTAGTACCTTTCCCTCCTTTTCCAACGGTAAGTCCTCAACCCTGTTCGTTGTTCTCCCTATAACTCTATAGATCCCCTCCCAGATCCCCTCTCTATCTTGTTTCCCGCAGAACTCCTTCCAGCTTGTTGTTTGTGCCTTGACTGTTTCGGTCTCGTATATTTCCTTTTGTTTCAGGTACTCCTCAACAACCTTTGATCTTCGAACTTCAGCGGCGTTTCTTATTCTGCGCTTTTTTGTGGCAACTTCTCTCTTTAGCTTTGCTAACTTCTCGGACCACCACGGCACTGCAATTTGGTCTTTTAATTTTTTCTTAGGTAGTGTTGCCAAGCAGGTTTTATTTACAATTTCGGTTATTTTATTCACAGTTTCATCTATTTGTTCTACTTTATCTATTTTTTGAATTTCTATTATGTTAATATTATTTTCTATTTTCAATTGTCTAAGTGTATTTGTGAATTTTTCCCAGTTTGCATTTTTAGTGTTAAATTTTCTGGTGGTTCTGTTTATTCTAATGCCTTCCGATTTTTGGAGCCTGATTTTAAATGCAATGCCATTGTGGTCCGAGCCAGTAAGTTCTTCGTCTACTTTCCAGTCCTCCACAAGTCGCAATATTTCCGCTGAGCAGGCTGTTATGTCGACATAGCTTTTGTACCGTTGACCTCCCCTGATTGTATCAAAGGTTGGTAAGTTTCCCGTGTTCAGTATGTTGAGACCCATTTCATTTAGAGCGCCTGCCATTTCATCACCTCTGCTGTCAGTTTTTGGGCTACCCCACCATATGCTCTTGGCGTTTGCATCTCCGCCTATTAGAACATACTTATACTCTAGATCTTTTACTGCCCTCTTCAGATATTCCAGTTTTTCCCGGATAGGTTGATCGGGCTCAAAGTAGTATGATATTACGGCCATCTTCCATGCGCTGGTATGGATTCCCACCACTACGATGTTTTTGGTGGTGAGTTTCGGGAATTGCTCGATATTGAGGTCCTGGTCAAAGACTGCTATTGCTGCTTTGACCGTTCCTTCTTCCATACCGGCGCTCTGGTAAATCCTAACTCCTTTGTAGCCCCTCATTATCTTATTCCCTCCCACATAGGGTTCCTGGATGAGGGCTATGGCAGCTTTACGTTTTTCGGCCTCTAGAAGAAGTTCGTACGTGGCGAGCTTTTTTCGTTGCAAGTTCGACTGCAGCATAAGGTAGTTTTCGCCTAAGGCAACTTTAGCAATATGCTACAGTCGACCTTGCTATAGTGTCCCACTTTATTCTTACTGGGCAGTCACGGCTGAAGGCATTGTGCTCTCGGTTGTCTTTTTTGGCCCTTTGGCAATTCTTGCATGAGGGCGGGTTTACAGCGAACTCCGGACATTCTTTCTTGAGATGTGGCCCGCCGCAATGGCTGCACAGGTCGATCGCTTCTTTACAGAAGCGTCGGCCATGCCCGTACGCCAGACACCGGGAGCACTGGACCAGTGGTGACTGGTCCTCGATCCTCGCCCGCTGCATGTCAAAATGTATGTAGCCAATTCTGACTGCTCTCTGCCACACTTGAGGTGTCACACTCACCACGATGTGATGAGTGTGGGGGTTCCTCGCTCTCCTTCTATATTTAATCATCAGTCTATCTTCCTCACCGTCACGGGGGCCAAAAATATCCCGATTTTGATTCCTCAGTGCTTTAAGGACGTCATCGTCAGTGTTCACCGAAAGCACTTCTTTGATTATCAGAAGCGGGTCCTTGTTTTTGACCTCCTCGACGGTAAGGTCAGCTCCTTCCTTCGCCAATCTTTCTTTAACCTTATCCCTTTCCTCTGTTGTGCTAAATCCTAATATTACTTTTTGGTCCTTTGCCTTTCTGACCCTTTCGATCTTGACCCAGCCTTCTTTTGCATTTATTGTTTTCCTCAACTTTTCAAGGACCTCTTCTCCTGAGTGTGTTTCGTCTTTTGACGTAACCACCACCGAGTGCAGCGCACTACGCCTTGGTTGTAAGTCGGCGCCAGTTCCTGTCGCCACCACACTCGCGTAGGTAGCAGGCTTCTCAAGGGAGGCAGTGTGTGCATCGATGGCGTGGTTCAGCTTGTCCATTTTACGACCATTTTCAGCCAGCATAAGGGAGTACTCCTTCACTATCTCCTGAATTTTCTTAATGGGTTCATCATAGGGGTTTGGTGCGCTGACCGTTAGGTCGATTGTCGACGATGTATCCGTTCTCTTACATAGTTTCAGTCTCTCTAACTCCTCTTCCGCTCTTTGATATAGTTTGTAGAGTCGTTTGGTTTTTGTTTCAACTGTCTTTTTTATGTCGCCTTTTATGTTTCGTGATTCATTTAAACTTTCCAGAATTTGTTTTTGAAGCGCCTTTGCTTCCGCCTTACGATTTTCGTATTGCGGTTCTGATTCATTATCTTCTTTGTGGTCTCCTCTAGAGTCTTTCTTAGAGATCTCTTTCCTTGCAGGTCCTGCCTGCGTCGTCGACATGTTAGCGCCCTGTTGAATAACAGGCTCTATCTCCTGCGTCGTTCCCTTCGGAGAATCTTCTTGCCCTTCTAAGCTGCGTCGAGCAATACTAAATGTTTTATTTCTACCCATGGGCAATGCACTGCCCTTGTCAGTCGGCTTAACGGGTGTTCTCGGAAACATTTTGTGGAGGTATGCGTCAACGTTAAGTAAATAATAAAATTTAATTAAGTTTCCTTAAAATCTTCTTAAGTTCTAATAACTCTCCTAAATATAGGTAGAGCTATGTCAACAGTTAGCTGTCAGACTAAAATAGCCTTCTAAGAACAACTACCAAAAAAGTAGAGTCGAAAATTTTTTCTGACTCTATGTAGAGTCGGTCTAATAAGATAGTCGAATTGGTCTCCCCGAGCCCTTTTCGATGATACCAATCTCAGTATTCTACGTCCCCGGGTTCAGGAGCTACGACAAATTCCGTTTTTCCAAGATGGCGTCTCAAATTTGCGGAATTTGCCGTTTCTCAGTAACTACTGGGCCAAATTTCTCGAGTTTTGGCTTCCCGAATTGAGCTCGGCGAGATCTATCCGACGGGTAAGTCTTTGACCTTCGATTTTCGTAAATAGTCAAAAGCCACTGGAAGGGAAACTATCGGATGGCTCGTTGCTAGCTAACGTCACTAGTGAAAACCCCGATGCTCCACGACCAAAGGGTCCAAAGTTACAAGCGTTCTAAGTTTTCCAAGATGGCGTCGGAGTTGTCAGACCCAATTTTCAAAAGCCTACAACTCGGAACCCATGGGTCGTAGAGTCTCGGTGTTTGGGTTTTTTGGGCTCAGCTTTTTTGCCTCTATGCGATGACGCCCTTTTTGGGGCCCCCAAAAAAGATGGCCTCCAATTGAGCCAAAACTTATAACATAGAAAGTTTATTACTTGAGTTGCCCAAAACCGAAAACCCCAAGTCTCTAAGTCAAACCGTTTAGAAGTTATAACCTACCAAAATTTGCCAATATGGCCGCCGTAATGTCAAAGTCAATTTTAAAAAGACTATATCTCCGCAACCCTTTGTCGTAGAAGTCTCGAACTTTTTGCAGGCTGTGTGGCTTCACCTAAAGTTTACTCCTTTTATGGTAATTTTATCGAAAATTTTAAAGTGCAAATTTCACCAAAATTTTTTACTTAATGTAACAAAATAATTTTTTCAACCACTACAGTGAAAATCCGATCCTTGTACGCTGTACGGTTCTGAAGTTATTACGATTTGAAGTTTTCCGCAAAAAATCTAAAAATTTCGGAAAAAGAGAAATTCCTTAATTTAAGAGCAATCTTAATTTTGTTTTGGGTCTAAAGGACTCAAAACACTATTTTGAAACTAATGGTATACTTCGAAATTTATTTTTCCTATGATTTTTAATTAATTTTAATAAATTTACATAAAATTCAATATCTTCAGAACCGTTAATCTTAAAATTATTCTAAAAGCACCAAAATATACCTAAAATAGAGGATTATCTATAGAAATAATAAAACAAATTATTTTCATAGAAAAATTTTTCAGGAGACTGTGGGGACCGATTTTTGCACTTTTTGCTTATATCTCCAAATTAAGTCAATAAAAAATTTTTAAATTTTGTATACACTCAGACGGTCTTAGCGCGCAACAATTAACAATTTAAAAACTATAGATCAAAGATCTATTTTAAAAGTTATTAATGTTTAAAGTTTTTTAATTTAATTTTACTTTTTTCAAAAACTAAATGTCCAAAAATTTCTTTCTTGATGCCAAAAGCTTTGTGAAGATAGTACCTTTCTTGTCCGTGAATTTCAGATTTTTCTCTCTTCTCCTTCAGTGAGCACGTGGTGAAAAAAGCACGTGCTCGTTTGTGAAAAACCTTATTTTTCGCGGGAAAACTATTGTTTTCCACCGCGGAAAAATATCTAGGTAATAGAACCAACCCGGCTCTATCTGATGGCGTTTGATGTTTCACGCACACTACACTATTCTCTGCACTAGCACAGATAAACTGCCTAATTTTACGAAATTAACCTTAAAAAAGGTATGTTTTTCACCTCTCACTTTTTAATCACTGTCGTCCGATGCTGTTGTGATGTGTCACTTTAAAGAAGGCACTAATGCGCACATTTTGACACTTATTTCAAAGAGATCGGATCAGTACTTCCGGAGATAATGAATTTTCAAACCAAGAGCGTGCGGTTTTGTGGCTGTTCGCGACCGTATCTGGGTGCGTACTCGTTAGGTTAGGTTAGGTTAGGTTAGGTTAGGTTAGGTTAGGTTAGGTTAGGTTAGGTTAGGTTAGGTTAGGTTAGGTTAGGTTAGGTTAGGTTAGGTTAGGTTAGGTTAGGTTAGGTTAGGTTAGGTTAGGTTAGGTTAGGTTAGGTTAGGTTAGGTTAGGTTAGGTTAGGTTAGGTTAGGTTAGGTTAGGTTAGGTTAGGTTAGGTTAGGTTAGGTTAGGTAAGGTTAGGTAAGGTTAGGTTAGGTTAGGTTAGGTTAGGTTAGGTTAGGTTAGGTTAGGTTAGGTTAGGTTAGGTTAGGTTAGGTTAGGTTTTTTTTTTTTTTTTTTTTTTTTTTTTTTCTTTTTATTACTATTCCTCCAACATAATCGGAGCCTATGTTTACTTTTCACTTTCATACCAGTTCTCGCATTTATACTTTCATTCATTCAGCATACTGTTTCTTTCTTGCATTCTTCTCTTTTAATCACGCAGGGGGGACTCCTGCCTAACTACTACTAAACTAACGTTACTTATTCTATCGGGAAAATAAATTTGGTTACACTTTTTATTATTATTCAAGCTTAATCTATCTTTACATTATTTAAAGGGGTAAACTTTAAATTTTACATGTTTTGTTATTTTATTTGTTACATTTACTTATGTTTTAATTTACGTCACTGCTATTTTATTTCATTTCTACAATACGCTATTTTTATTATTGCTAACAATTTATCTTAATACTTATAATTAATATTTACAATATTATTAAAGTATTATTTTCTTACCTATGTTTTATTATTTTCGTTAACTACTTTAATTATCTTCGTACAGTATTCTAGAAATTTATTGCTATGTTTGCCAACTATTATTTCAGGTAAATTTTTAATTTCCAGTTTTATCCCTAATTCGTGTTCAATGTTATACCGATCTGTAGAATAAATTGGGCATTCACAAATTATGTGCGGTATGCTTTCTGGGGTATTATCGTCACAGGAGCACGATGGGCTCTCCTTACATTTGAAACGAGCCAAGTATTCGGAGAGTCCACCGTGCCCTGTCATCAATTGTGTTATATAACGGTTTATTTTTAGTTTTCGCATCACTCTGTACGCTACCAGCGCGTCCGGGAAGAAGAGTTTGGTGATTCCTGCGGTTTGGGCTGTCACATACCGCTCATTCCACTCGTCAAGAGTATCCCTTCTAATGATACGCTTGACGAATGAAATCGGGCAGTGACTGTAATCCAATTTTCTCTTGCTGCTCGCTCTGGCCGCTTCCTTGGCAAGCATATCCGCCCTTTCGTTGCCCTCCAATCCCACATGCGCTTTAATCCAGGATAAGGAGACTTCTTTGCCCTGGTGGAACGCTTCTTTCATGTTCCATCTTGTTTGTACTGCAAGGGGATGGAGGCAACTTGGATTGCTTACAGTTTTTATAGCAGCCATGGAGTCACTCATGATTCCAAAGGACCTTGCTCTACTCTTTGTAATTTCAACACTTGCCCTATGTATCGCTAGTAGCTCCGCCTGATACACCGTGCAGTAGCTGGAGAGAGTAAGTTTAACGGTTTTGGTTTCGGTTTCACCATTCCATATAGAAATGGCTGCACCAACCTTATCGTCAATCTTACTCCCGTCAGTAAATATTCGTACTTCAGGAGCGCCACTATAGCGCTGTTCTTGGTCTGTCAGGCTCGAGATGCTGATGTTTATTTGCTGAGCGGGGTGTGGGGCGTCGAGAGCTGAGGTCATTCGTTCGACCTCCCTGTCCTTCAGCGCCGCTAGAGGCACGCCCCTCTTGGCCTCGTACAACGAGGCCATCTCACGGACTCGGAGATCGAGAGGAAGAATGCCTGCCAATACCAGCGCTGAATTAAGGGAGACCGTCCGATAAGCCTTACAAATCTTTTGAGCGACTCCACGCTGAACTACATTAAAGAGCTTTCTTATTCCCAGTTTATTTGCGGCTGGGGCCCACACACTGGCAGCGTACAGAATGATTGGTTCTATTACGGCGGTATATAATGTTTTTATGATGTCGGGATTTAACCCCCAGCTTATTCTAGCTGCTCGTGATAATTGTTTGAAGATGTTGATCGCTTTTCTAGTAACGTTTGTAATGTGTGCGTTAAACGTCAACTTGCTGTCTATGGTGACACCTAACACTTTTATTTCAGCTACTTCTTTAACACTTGTCCCTCCCATGCTAAGGCGTGGTGTGTCGTACTTAAGTTTCCGTGTAATAGTTATTACATTAGTTTTGTGTGCAGCAAAACTTAACTTGTTTACGACACCCCACGCCTGAACATGTCGAAGTGCGGCATTGGCTTTTATTTCAATTTCTAGTGCGGTGTCACCATCAAACATCAAGATGACGTCATCGGCAAACGCCTGGCATTCGACACCCTTCCCGGTAAGTTCCTTTATTAATGGGTCCAGGAGGAGATTCCACAATATCGGGCCTCCAATTGATCCCTGGACACATCCTTTGTTTGTCATTCGGATGTGCTCCTCCCCGGCGTACCTAACCCGGACACGCCTATCACTCAGGTAGCTGTCAATGACCCGTCTCAGGTTCACTGGGCATTTTTCTTCAGCCAGTCGGGTTTTTATAACTGGCCACCAGGCGCTATCGAAGGCTCCCTCTATGTCTAATGATACCAAAGAAACTATTTTCTTCGCATTTAGTCTGCCTCGAATGTATTGCATCAGATTATAGAGGGAGTCTTCGGTGCTCCTTTGTGGCATAAATCCGTACTGCTGTTTGCTGATTCTAGGTAGTAAGTGAAACTTGAGGCGGGCCACTAACATTTTTTCATAAATTTTACCAAAAATTGGTAAGAGTCCGATGGGTCTGTACGCCTTGGGGGAAGCATAATCTGGCTTACCTGGTTTTTTGAGGACAATCACCACAGCTTCTTTCCATATTGTAGGGAAGTGGTAGCAGGTCAGACACTTATTCATTAGAGCGAGGAAGAGCTCAGGATCTTCTCTGACGACCGTTTCGCATATGTCAGCTGTGAAACCATCCAGCCCGGGGGCCTTCTTTGGGTTAAAGGATTTTGTTGCCGAAATGAGCTCCGCCATAGTGAATGGTGGGTCCCAATCATTACATTGCTCTTCATCATTCACGTTGCGCGCTTTGGCTCTTATTTCCCGATGTATAGGTTTATCATTATTCCCCAGGTCATCCGGGTAGAAGGTTTCAGCTAATAATTTTGCTGAGGCCTTTGCGTCGAGTGTGCTTCCATCGCTTTCCAGAGGCTGGTCTTCGCCTCTTTGTGTCGTTCTACCGATCACTCTGTATATACCTTCCCACATCCCTTCCCTATCTTGTTTACTGCAAAATTGTTTCCAGCTATCTGATTGGGCCTTCGCCACTTCTAGCTCGTAGTGCTCTTTTTGTTCGAGATACTCTCTAACTACCTTTGCTCTCCGTATTTCGGCCGGTTAGGTTAGGTTAGGTTAGGTTAGGTTAGGTTAGGTTAGGTTAGGTTAGGTTAGGTTAGGTTAGGTTAGGTTAGGTTAGGTTAGGTTAGGTTAGGTTAGGTTAGGTTAGGTTAGGTTAGGTTAGGTTAGGTTAGGTTAGGTTAGGTTAGGTTAGGTTAGGTTAGGTTAGGTTAGGTTAGGTTAGGTTAGGTTAGGTTAGGTAAGGTTAGGTAAGGTTAGGTTAGGTTAGGTTAGGTTAGGTTAGGTTAGGTTAGGTTAGGTTAGGTTAGGTTAGGTTAGGTTAGGTTAGGTTAGGTTAGGTTAGGTTAGGTTAGGTTAGGTTAGGTTAGGTTAGGTTAGGTTAGGTTAGGTTAGGTTAGGTTAGGTTAGGTTAGGTTAGGTTAGGTTAGGTTAGGTTAGGTTAGGTTAGGTTAGGTTAGGTTAGGTTAGGTTAGGTTAGGTTAGGTTAGGTTAGGTTAGGTTAGGTTAGGTTAGGTTAGGTTAGGTTAGGTTAGGTTAGGTTAGGTTAGGTTAGGTTAGGTTAGGTTAGGTTAGGTTAGGTTAGGTTAGGTTAGGTTAGGTTAGGTTAGGTTAGGTTAGGTTAGGTTAGGTTAGGTTAGGTTAGGTTAGGTTAGGTTAGGTTAGGTTAGGTTAGGTTAGGTTAGGTTAGGTTAGGTTAGGTTAGGTTAGGTTAGGTTAGGTTAGGTTAGGTTAGGTTAGGTTAGGTTAGGTTAGGTTAGGTTAGGTTAGGTTAGGTTAGGTTAGGTTAGGTTAGGTTAGGTTAGGTTAGGTTAGGTTAGGTTAGGTTAGGTTAGGTTAGGTTAGGTTAGGTTAGGTTAGGTTAGGTTAGGTTAGGTTAGGTTAGGTTAGGTTAGGTTAGGTTAGGTTAGGTTAGGTTAGGTTAGGTTAGGTTAGGTTAGGTTAGGTTAGGTTAGGTTAGGTTAGGTTAGGTTAGGTTAGGTTAGGTTAGGTTAGGTTAGGTTAGGTTAGGTTAGGTTAGGTTAGGTTAGGTTAGGTTAGGTTAGGTTAGGTTAGGTTAGGTTAGGTTAGGTTAGGTTAGGTTAGGTTAGGTTAGGTTAGGTTAGGTTAGGTTAGGTTAGGTTAGGTTAGGTTAGGTTAGGTTAGGTTAGGTTAGGTTAGGTTAGGTTAGGTTAGGTTAGGTTAGGTTAGGTTAGGTTAGGTTAGGTTGGGGTGCTTTAGCGGTTGGCCTCCTCGTGGCGCACCCTGGGCAGGCCTACGGAATAATGCAATATGTATTCCCTGGACCTGGCGAACGGACCGTGGGGTAGGGGGGGTAGGGTTGCTAATTCTGATTGTCCCTCTGTTAGCAGAGGGCAATTCTGATAGGCTGGGGGCTCTGGGGGGGAATGAGTCTTCAACTGGTTGGCGCGTTCGGTTTTGGCTAGTTTAGTCTTGCTGGACACGGCTTCGGCCTCCGTCAGCCAAACCCGTAAACCCAGCGATGGGAGCGGGGACCTTCGGGTCGCGAGGAAGAAAACCTCTCTAAAAAAATTACCCCTAATCCCAAGGTTTTGGGGCTCGCCGAGGGGATGATCCAGTCGCGAGGGCCTCACCCAATCTTAAGGTCATACCCGCCGACAAGATGAATGGCCGATGGGAGTTCGGTCGTTAGGGTAACCAACAAATAAAAAATGAAAAGCAATGGACAAACGTAAAGTAATAACTACCCAGGAGGGTCCCGGATCATCCGGGGAATCCCTCACCGAGACCAGTGTTTCATCGCATTCCGCGAATTTAATTTTGCGGGTGCCGTGCAATACTGGCCTCGGTCGCCCCATCGTATCTGGGGGGGCAACCAGTGCTTGCGGAGATGGAGGAGTAGAGATCTGCGAAATTGAGACCAGCTATGCCGGTGTTTGTGCGGATTCAGTAGAGGGGCGTGATACGACACGCAATAAAAAAGAGAGGACTATCAGCACTCGAAGTGCTAGTGCAGGATCGTACACCTCCCTGGACATGTCGAGGTGTGCATCAGAAGAAAACTTAGACGGCATCAAAAATCGTACCCGATCTAAGAAACGGCTGTGGGCTGAATGCGAGGGTTCCACCAAAACGCGTGACCTGGACGCCAAAAAGGCGGATACCAGGACCCATGTGTGGGGCTCTCAAATGGGTCTTCAGGAGGCCCGTGACACTGTTCGGCGTCACGAGTTTCTCAAGGACGATGTGGACATTGGTGAAGTTGAGCCGAGTGGCCGAAGAAACAGGTCGGCGCCGGCGGAGGACTCCCGGAATTCCGGTTCGACTAGGTCCAAAAGTGGGCCTGTCAATTCTGAGAGTCCGGAGTCACTGGACATGGCTGACACGTCACGCGTTTGTGATGTGCTTTCCCAGAATATGGAGAAGATGCGGCTGACTCTGGGCAAGTCAAAAAACCTAAATGGTAGGTGCCGAGGAGCTCTTAACTCGGTCGCTGAATGCGTGGAGGAGGCGGTCAAAGTCCTCTTAAAGCGGACATCGTCAGAAGAGGTCCGAATTTTGAGGGCTGAAAACGCCAGGTTGGCAGGGGTGATAAATAATCTCTCTGTGGAGATCACCACGTTAAAAGAGATGATCACCTCTGCCAATATGGGGTCTTCTGGGAACGTGGTGGTTCCGCCAGTCCGTCAGCCTGAGAAGAGCCTGACAGTCGAGGAGGAGATTGTCAGGCTCCGTAATATGTTCTCGGCTCGACTGGACAATATGGAAAGTCGGTTGCCTCCGGAGCCAAGACTCCGCCCTCCGCTAGCCGCGGATAAGAGAAATGCGGCGGCGGAAGCAAGGACAAGACAAGAGAAGAGTGCTGCTGAGGTTGTCGCAGCACGATCGCAGGGCCCTCCACGACCTGTGAAGAAAACGGCAATTCGGGTGGTTGACCCAGCTGCTGACAACAGCGGAAGGGCCAACCAGCCGAAAAAGAAGAAGGATAAAAAAAAGAAGAAGGAAAAGGTTGCGGAGAGCAAAAAGCGACCTGAGCCCCGCCCGTTGCCGCCAGCACCCGCCTCCATGAGTGAAGGGTGGAATGTGGTAGCGAGGAGGGGTACCAAAAACAAGGAGAAGGCGCCGCCTATACAGGCAGTGCCTGTTGTCGCTACGACCAAAGCGCAGCCGAAGCAAGGGAGGAGGAAACTCCAGACTCCACGCTCGGCTGCAGTCGTGGTGACCTTGGGGGATGAGGCAGCCGAAAAAGGATTAACATATGCCGACATATTGACCCGGGCCACTCGAGGTGTGAAAATTGATGACCTAGGTCTGGATGTCGGCATGCGCCTGAAGAAAGCGGCGACGGGGGCTCGGATGTACGAAATATTCGGGCCCCAAAAGGCAGAAAAGGCGAGTGCCCTGGCCGGCCGGCTCAGAGAGTTTTTCTCTGACATGCCGGCAGTACGTGTGTCCACGCCCACGAAAACTGAAGAAGTACGCATCGTGGGCTTGGACGATGCCGCCACCGAGGAGGACGTAGTCATCGCCGTCACCCGGGTCGGTGAGTGTTCCACTCACGACGTACAGACCGGGGTGATTCGAAGGACAGGGAAGGCATTGGGCTCTTTGTGGCTTAGGGTCCCTGTCGCGGTGGCTAAGAAGATGGTGGCGGCTGGCAGGCTGCTGGTGGGCTGGGTCTCGGTTCGGGTCCAGTTGCTCGAAGCCCGCCCGCAGCGCTGCTATAAGTGCCTTGAGAAGGGGCACTTAAGAGCCGAGTGCTCTTCGGCTATTGACCGCAGCGGCGAATGTTATCGCTGCGGTCAAGACGGCCACAAAGCTCGATCCTGCTCGGCAGCTCCACATTGTGGGAGTTGCGCACGGGCGGGACTGAAGGCCGACCATAGGGCGGGGAGCGGGCAGTGCAAGGCACCGTCCGCTCCAAAGAGGAGGAGTAGGGGGGGTGATGGCCCGAGGGTCCCCTCGCCACCTACCGCCGGCCCGGCTCAGCCCACAACGAGCCGGGTTAGGGAGGATCCAATGGAGGTCGCTAATTAATGGCCTCCATCAGATTCCTCCAGGCGAACATCATGCGCTCCGGCAGGGCCCAGGACCTAATCTTCCAGACCCTGGCGGAGCGTATGGTGCACGTGGCTGTGATCTCCGAGCCCCTTTTCGTCCCGTCGGGTCCCGTCGGGCGAGGAGTGGGTCGGAGACCGTGCGGGGGATGTAGCCATCGCGTCCAGAGCCGCAGTTGGTTCCCCGGCTCTGGGGCGCGTGGTGAGGGGGCGCGGGTACGTCTCCGCTAAGATTGGAGACGTATCCGTTATCGGGGCGTACTTTTCACCGAATAGACCGTTTTCCGACTTCGAGCTTTTTATGGCTGAAGTCGGAGACTTGGTGAATAGGTTACGCCCCGGCAAGGTGGTCCTGGCCGGTGACCTCAACGCCAAATCCGCCGCGTGGGGGTCTCCGGTCACGGACGTGAGAGGGAGGTTTCTGGACGGTTGGTTGGCCTCGACTGGGATGGCCGTCATGAACCGAGGGACGGCTGACACATGTGTGCGATGGAATGGCGGCTCCAAAGTCGACGTTACCTTTGTCGACGCCGCCATGTCACCATGTGTCAGAAATTGGGAGGTAATTGTGGGTGCGGAGTCACTCTCGGACCATCGATATATATGGTTCGAGGTGGCCGCACGCCATGCTCCCATTTCCCCTCGGTCGGGAAGAGATGATGGCCCTCGGTGGTCCGTCAGGAAAATGGATCCCGAGTTCCTCGTCGAGGCCGCAATCGTCCAGGCGTGGGCCGCTGGGTCCACGGGTGGGGAGGTTGCCGCGGAGGTCGAGGACCTCCAGCGGCGGATGTCGCTCATCTGTGACGCCAGCATGCCGAGGGTGCGAAGCACAGGGCCGGCACGCGGGGTGTACTGGTGGTCGGAGGAGCTGGCGCGGCTGCGCGATCAGTGCGTGGCCGTGCGCCGCCAGTACACTCGGTACAGGCGTCGTAGACGACGCGACGTCGAAGAGGAGAGGCGCCGTTACGAGGCTTATCGGGCTGTCCGCGCCTCCTTGCGGACGGCGATCGCCGAAGCTAAGGACAGGGCCCACAGGGAGATGGCCGAAGAGCTCAGTCGGGATCCGTGGGGGAGGCCGTACAAAGCGGCGCGGAGGAAACTTCGTGCCCGCGCCCCCCCCCTCACCGAGAGCCTTCGGCCGGATTTCCTTGAATCCGTGGTGGAAGCCCTGTTCCCGCAGAGAGCCGAGGTGGAGCCGCCTCGTATGGCGCCTCTCGAGGAGGAGAATGGCACTGGGTCAGGTGCGCCGGGGGTGTCGGAGTGGGAGTTGGCCGGGGCGGTGAGTCGCATGAAAGCGAAAAATACCGCCCCTGGCCCCGACGGCATCCCTGGGCACGCCTGGTCTCTTGCCCTGGGTCCGTTGGAGTCTGGACTCAGGGCGACCTTCAGTGCCTGCCTCGAGCAGGGCCTCTTTCCCCGTAGGTGGAAGACGGGGAGACTAGTCCTGCTCAGGAAGGAGGGAAGACCGGCCGATACACCCTCCGCGTATCGGCCCATTGTCTTGCTGGACGAAGCGGGGAAGCTGCTTGAACGCGTCATAGCTTCCCGCATAGTCCAGCACCTCCGGGAGGTGGGGCCTGACCTCAGTCGTCTCCAGTGCGGATTCCGCCAGGGCAAGTCCACCCTCGACTGTATCGAGGGTGTGAGACTTCTGGCGGAGGAGGCGACAACCCGGCGCGAGGTGGTGTTGGCGGTGTCGTTGGACATCGCTAACGCATTTAACACCTTGCCCTGGGGAGTGATAAAGGAGGCCCTACGGTTCCACCGCATCCCCATGTACCTGCAGCGTGTGGTCGGCGACTATCTGTCTGACCGCGCTGTCAGGTACCCGACGGCTGGGGGTGCGTGGAAGGAGCGGAGGATGTCGTGCGGTGTTCCACAGGGGTCGGTTCTTGGCCCCCTCCTGTGGAACATCGGTTACGACTGGGTGCTGCGTGGGCAAATGCTTCCGGGGGTGCGTCTGTTCTGTTACGCAGACGACACCCTCGTGACTGCCCGCGCGAGCACCCACCGGGAAGCCCGAGTGCTGGCGACCGCAGCCACGGCTCACGTTGTGGCCCGGATTCGCCGGTTGGGACTGGGGGTGGCCTTGGAGAAATCCGAGGCCATTTGCTTCCACAGGCCTCGGATGGCGCCCCCAGTGGGCTCCCGGTTGGTGGTGGGCGGGACGTCCATCGAAATCTCGGGTACACTACAGTACCTGGGATTGCTCCTCGACAGCCGATGGACGTTCGAGGCCCACTTCCGGCGGCTCGCCGCCAAGTTAACGGCGACCGCCGGAGCCCTGAGCAGGCTCCTCCCGAATTTGGGAGGGCCTAATGCAGGCTGCCGGCGCCTATACGCCGGGGTAGTTAAGTCGATGGCCCTGTACGGAGCTCCCGTATGGGCGGAGCGGCTGACCGCCAGATCCGTGCCCCTGCTGCGCAGGGCGCAGAGGGTCATGGCGGTCAGACTTGTGCGGGGCTACCGGACCATCTCCGGCGAGGCGGCCTGCGCCTTGGCCGGGTCCCCTCCGTGGGACCTAGAGGCCAAGGTGCTAGCTCAGGCCTACCGCCGCAGAGTTGAAGCCCGTTCACCGGGGGGAGACTCAGCGGCGGTAGAGGTGGACTGGCGGAGGGCAGCTCAGGAGGAGCTCCTTCGCCAGTGGAGGCGGCGGCTGGAATCGCCCAGTGCAGGAGCCTGGACGATTTCGGCCATCCAGCCCATTCTCCAGGGCTGGGTCGCCAGGAGGCATGGGGTCCTCACCTTCCGCCTGACACAGATGCTTTCCGGACATGGTTGCTTCGGGAGGTATTTGTGGCGGGTGGCCGGGCGCGAAGCATCCGGTGAGTGCCACGAGTGCGGCGCCGATTCTGACACGGCGCTGCACACGCTCGTGGACTGTCCAGCTTGGGCGGTTCAGCGGGCGGAACTCGTGGCACAGGTGGGGCACGACCTCTCCCTGCCCACTGTGGTTCGTGCCATGGTGGACAGGGAGCGATCGTGGGCAGCGATGGCCTCCTTCTGCGAGCACGTCATCTCGCGGAAGGAGGCGGCGGAGCGGATCCGGGAAGTCGAGTCCTTGGATCCGATCCGCCGCAGGCGAGCCGGGCGCAGGCGACTCGTCCAAGACCATCGCATGCCGCCCTAACGGGGACCTTCTGGGCGTTCCGAACGGGGTTAATCGGACGCCCTCCGTATAAGGTCCCCGAGGCGTTCGATGCATCTGGTGCTCCCGATGCATCGTCCAGCGGAGGGAGGGGCCACTTTTAGAGAGGCCCCGACCCAGAGGTGGCGCACTCTGGGGTACAAAGTTGCTGCTGGCGGGGATGGGGGGCATGTCTTCATGGGTACCCTATACCCGCCACCAGCAGCGTGGTGGAGCATACAGGTTGTTTTAGTCGGTGCGAGTCCGACATAACCACCGATCGTCCCCGTCGGTCGGTGGTACCCATAAGGGGTTTTTTCCTGTATAAAAAAAAAAAAAAAAAAAAAAAAAAAAAAAAAAGGTTAGGTTAGGTTAGGTTAGGTTAGGTTAGGTTAGGTTAGGTTAGGTTAGGTTAGGTTAGGTTAGGTTAGGTTAGGTTAGGTTAGGTTAGGTTAGGTTAGGTTAGGTTAGGTTAGGTTAGGTTAGGTTAGGTTAGGTTAGGTTAGGTTAGGTTAGGTTAGGTTAGGTTAGGTTAGGTTAGGTTAGGTTAGGTTAGGTTAGGTTAGGTTAGGTTAGGTTAGGTTAGGTTAGGTTAGGTTAGGTTAGGTTAGGTTAGGTTAGGTTAGGTTAGGTTAGGTTAGGTTAGGTTAGGTTAGGTTAGGTTAGGTTAGGTTAGGTTAGGTTAGGTTAGGTTAGGTTAGGTTAGGTTAGGTTAGGTTAGGTTAGGTTAGGTTAGGTTAGGTTAGGTTAGGTTAGGTTAGGTTAGGTTAGGTTAGGTTAGGTTAGGTTAGGTTAGGTTAGGTTAGGTTAGGTTAGGTTAGGTTAGGTTAGGTTAGGTTAGGTTAGGTTAGGTTAGGTTAGGTTAGGTTAGGTTAGGTTAGGTTAGGTTAGGTTAGGTTAGGTTAGGTTAGGTTAGGTTAGGTTAGGTTAGGTTAGGTTAGGTTAGGTTAGGTTAGGTTAGGTTAGGTTAGGTTAGGTTAGGTTAGGTTAGGTTAGGTTAGGTTAGGTTAGGTTAGGTTAGGTTAGGTTAGGTTAGGTTAGGTTAGGTTAGGTTAGGTTAGGTTAGGTTAGGTTAGGTTAGGTTAGGTTAGGTTAGGTTAGGTTAGGTTAGGTTAGGTTAGGTTAGGTTAGGTTAGGTTAGGTTAGGTTAGGTTAGGTTAGGTTAGGTTAGGTTAGGTTAGGTTAGGTTAGGTTAGGTTAGGTTAGGTTAGGTTAGGTTAGGTTAGGTTAGGTTAGGTTAGGTTAGGTTAGGTTAGGTTAGGTTAGGTTAGGTTAGGTTAGGTTAGGTTAGGTTAGGTTAGGTTAGGTTAGGTTAGGTTAGGTTAGGTTAGGTTAGGTTAGGTTAGGTTAGGTTAGGTTAGGTTAGGTTAGGTTAGGTTAGGTTAGGTTAGGTTAGGTTAGGTTAGGTTAGGTTAGGTTAGGTTAGGTTAGGTTAGGTTAGGTTAGGTTAGGTTAGGTTAGGTTAGGTTAGGTTAGGTTAGGTTAGGTTAGGTTAGGTTAGGTTAGGTTAGGTTAGGTTAGGTTAGGTTAGGTTAGGTTAGGTTAGGTTAGGTTAGGTTAGGTTAGGTTAGGTTAGGTTAGGTTAGGTTAGGTTAGGTTAGGTTAGGTTTTTTTTTTTTTTTTTTTTTTTTTTTTTTTTTTTTTTTTTTTTTTTTCCGCTTCCCCTGACTTAATCAAGGCTCTTTATTAGTCGAATCAAGTTTTATACATATTTATATGTTATTTTACTACCCCGGAAGGGTGTTACAATTTTTATTTTCTAACTATAGTATTGTTTACAATTTTGTGTTACTATTTATTTACAGCAATTTTTATTTCGATGACAGTATTTTCTTATATCTATTTTACTATTCTAATTACAACTTAGTACTACTTTTATATAATGTCTTACAATATTTATATTACTTACAGAAGAGTTTCTTATTAGGGTATCATTTATATTACATTTTGATTTTCTTATTTTCTAGTCATCTATTTATCTTAATTTAGGTAATGTTTGAATTAATGTATCTGTTTTATTTTGTAACTTCTTCTTTTACTTTCCTAAAAACTAGTTTACATTAAGTTACTGTGTGCGATGTATTCCTCAATAAGTATGCATTATACTTTGGGAGTACTCTTGTATTACCTACCTATTTTCTTAATTTCTATTTTGTTATTTGTCTAAATTTACTAGTAATTTTACAGGAAGTAACAATTTTTATTATTACTTGGCGACATTGTCCGCATCTTTTGTCAGTGTAAATAATCTCAGTATTTAGTACCCCTGGCAAACACGTTTGCCGGAATATCGCCATTTACTACTGCCATCTTGTTTACATCGTCTTTTGGGGCCAGGTCTCTCCATCCTCCTTTTTACAATTTCGACTTTATTCTTTAACGCGTTAAATTTTTTGTTTATTCCACACTTTTGTAATCTATATTTTTTGTTTATTTGTATTGACTCTAAGTTTAGTATTTTTATTTTTATTTTGTATTTATAATATAATTTTAAGTTTCGAATTTTGATTGTACTGCTGGTATTTATTTGAATTATATTTATTATATTTCCCAATTTTAATTGTTTCGACTTATTATTAAGTTTTCCGCAATTAGTACATTTTTTCTTGACTTTATCCTTTGAATTTATTGCCCAGCTTCTATCCTGATGGTTGAGACCTCGCCCCATCGCGATTTTTACTGCTAGGTGGTCTATATTGCCCAGGGCGCCCTTAGCAATACGCTATCGTTTCCCTGGCCAATTTATCCCACTTTTGTCGTATGACACAATCATTGCTGAAGGCATTATGATTTGTGTCCGATAATTTTGCTTTTTTGCAATTACAGCATATTGGTTGTATCCCTAGACTCATCTGTTCACATTCTGATTTCCGATGTGGTCCCCCGCAGTGACTACATGATTCCTGTTCCGCAGTGCAGTATTTTCTTGTGTGGCCGTAGCCTAGACAGTGAGAACACTGCACTAGCGGAGTCTGGTCTTCCACCCGTACCCTTTGGAAATCAATGTGAGCCACCCCGGTTCCCACAAGCCTATTGTATAAGATGGGTGATACCTTTAACACTATATGGTTGGCGTGGGGATTTCTAGCCCTACGCCTAAATTTAATTTCCATTCTGTCATCTTTTTCTGAGATATTCTTAAAGAATTCAGCGTTTTGACTTCTCATAGAGCTGATTATGTCCTTATCCTTATAGTAGGACATGACATCCCTCAGCACTATGAGAGGATCCTTGTTTTCTACGTTCTCTACTTTAAGATCTTCGCCTGCTGCTTTAATTTTATCTACTATTTTGGTTCTGTCTTCTTTTGAATAACATCCTACAATGATTTTTCTGTCTCTGGCTTTTCGAACCTTGCCCACTTTAATCCCCTCTTCCTTGGCTTTTACGATTTCTCTTACCTCCGTGAGGATCTCTTCACCAGTCTTCGTCTCATCTTTTGCAGAGATCGTGATAGAGTGGAGCGTCGGAGTTTTCTTTTCGGCGATGCCCTTTGCTGCGATGCTCGCGTATGTTACATCTTGTTTTGTTTCCTGGTTTTGTTCTGCATTGTGTATAACAACAGATGCTTGTCCAGTTTTAAGTTTATTTATGTCCTCTTTCAACTCGTGTACTTGTGTTATGTTTTTCCTTACTAGTTCTGTCTGTTCTACCATTTTTTCTTTCAACTCTGTGAGATCAGTTTTTTGGTCTTTCTGTTCAATGTGATCTTGCAGCTTTTTTAAGGTTGTCGCTATGTTATAAATCTCCTCCGGGGTTTCTGCGGAGGTTTGTCTCGTATTTTGTTGTAACAAATTTGTCTGTGTTTTCATTATCTCTTTCAGTTCAGTAATTTCAGCCAAGGCTGACGCTACTTTTTGGGAGTCTTCCGCCGCTGCTTTCATGCTCTTCAAGTTTTCGGCTACATCATAAAGATAATTATTGTCTTTCTCTAATTGTTCAACTTTTTCCTCCAGAAATTGGACTATCTTCCCAATCCCGCTTAGTTGAAACTCAATTTCGGTTTTAATCTCCTTTTTTAGATTTCTTGAAATATTGAGTTGTTTTCTTATGAGTTTTATTCCTTTCTTCATCGTCGCAAAAATTTCCTGGAGTTCCTTGTTCTTTTTCAAAAAGTCTAGAGGTTGGGGTGAGTTCGGGGTCAATAGGAGGGCTTGAAGAAGATCCAGCGGTATGTCCTGGCGTTGTCTCCTGCGCCGGTCTTCTTTCTTGAGTTGTGGGCTTTTTCATCGGAGTTCTAATTCCGAACATGTTGTTAGAGGAAGCTTCGTCTATATATGTAAAAGACAGTGTAGACTGCTGTAAATTTTTTGTCAATGCGTAATAAGGACAGTGTATAGTGCTGTCCTTGTCAATTTATAAATAGATAGTTAAATAGTTTATACAACTACGTAATTTGTCCAAAGACTTTATTGTCTATTGTCACACTGTTTTTGATTTAAAAGCGTTTATTTTCCTAATTTTACGATGTAAATGGTCGTATCAAAGTTCGTCACAAGCGCTTTTGTCCGTGTATTACACACCACAGAAGAAAAGGGGTCGTACGGCCCGTTTCAGGATGTCTTGAGTCTGTCTGTCTGTCATGTTTATTAACTTAGTAAAATTTAATTTAAGTTGGAGGAAAAATTAAATTTGGAAGACACGATTAGATATAATACTCACCTCATTAAGTGAGAGTGAGGCCGGAGTTGGGCAGGAAAACTCCGAAAAAAAGGGGGGTCGGTCGGTCGGGGGAGGGGAGGGGGAGGATACATGCCATGGATTTTTTGGAAATACGCGAGCCATGATAGTTAAATTTTGAAAATAAAATTTTGCACCATCCCAGTTCGCGCATTTACCGCCATCTATGAACTAGATGGCAAAGTACTACGCGTAACTGGGTGGCGGGACTCCGAACACTACGTCCACCCATTTTCCGTAGTGGTTCAGAGTCAGGCCGCACTTTAAAGCGGCGCTAAATCCGAATTTTTTACCATAGTTACTAACAGAAGTTTGGTAACTTGGTACTAAAGTAATTTAATAAAAAGTAAGTAATAGAGTAATTTAAAGTAAAAAATTTTTATGTATGCCTTTAGGAGGACTTTTTGGGATACTAACCCAATTTTTAAATTTTGAAAATATACTAGGATGCCAAAGATATGGGCGGATTAAAATTTGGAAAATTCTATTTTAACTTACTTAGGGCTATCATAGGTCGCGCATTTCCCGCCATTTCCCGGGGTCGGGAAAACTGAAACTAGGAAAATTTTTGTGGGGTTGTTTAGAGGGACTCTTTGGGCTATGGGATCCGTTTTTAAATTTTGAAAATATGGGGGGATGCAAGAGATGTGGGTGGATTAGTTTTTGGGAAATTCAGATTTAACTCTCTATGGGACTGGGTAGGGCATGTTTTGAGGAAGAGGGTGGGCGCGGAAGGTGGTTTTGGATATTGACATTGGGGAAGGGAAGGGGCGGGGTGTCACAAGTACATGTCGCGGATCTGTCGCGCGACATTGCGACATTTTTGTCGCACCCCCGGGGGATCATAGGGGGTGATGGGAGACCCGATGTCGGGTCCGACTGCTCGACTTGGTCGGAACGTCCGGACCCGGCGTCGGGTCGGAACTCAGGTACCGACCGCTACCGACTTTGAGAGAAGACGGGGCACGGGGTGGTCACGTGGTGTTCACGCGGCCGCCGCGTGATTCCATCTCCATACAAATAAGTTAAAACGTGACGTCATGGTCCTAATCCGACTCGCGCCTGACCAAGCCGATGACGATATCACGCTATGGGCCACGTGACCGCCTTGGGGCCGCGCC
>CAMTZB010000019.1:20065000-20073520 GCA_947086495.1 Morpho achilles
GTCAGGCCTGGTCGAGCGTGCCGCTGATTGCGCGCTGGCGTCCGCCTGGCTAATGGTGCGCGCGGTCACCGATGCGTAGGTGGGGCGCGCCGTTGCCACCTCGGTCGCGACGGCGCGTTTCACCCCGTCCATTTCTTTGCGAATGCTCTCACCGACACACTCGGTCAGAACCCGTTTCAGCTCGTCGAGCTGCTGTTGTGATAGGTTTGCACCCTCAATGTGTATCTGTGACTGTGCTGCGTGTGTGTGTGTCCCTGCCAGGAGGGTCTCTTTAATGGGGGAAGAGGAGGCAACCGCCAGTCCAGGCTGGTATACGGCTCCTCCCATGCCCATCACCCCGTGTGCCCCGGGTGGAGACTCGAGACTCGTAGAACGGTCTACAGGGCCTCGAGTCTCCCCCCGGACTCGCGATGTTATTTCCTCGTGAGGGGGTCCGCGTGGGTCAGAGTCAGTATTAGTTGCCGCATCGGCCTTCACGATCGGCATGTGCTGCGGTGCTACTTGTATCTGGCCCTCGCCGACCTCCTCTCGAACATCCCGCTCGCTAATCGAGGCTTGATCGTCGTACTCGGCAACAAGTTGCCGAGTATAATCCTCCGCGAGCCCCCGTATGTCGCGAGCTTTGTCTATAACGGCCTCCTTGGCGACGCGCGTTACAGACTTGCCGGATGTGATTTTCTCAATTATGGCGTCCGCTTTCTTCCCCATTACCCGGCAGAAGTCGCGTGCCCTCTCTTGCCTCTCCGCGATGACCCACTCCCGCATAGGCCTAGGTCCGCTGGCCTTGGGGCTACCACCAGCTTCTGCCTGTGCGCGAGGCGGAGGAGGCCCCGGTGTACAGCTGGCCAGGTGTGCGTTTAATTGCCGACGAACAGATGCGGCGTACTTTCTGAGGTTCAGGGCTGAATCCCGAACCCCAGCACGCCGGAAGTGGCCCAGTCTAGCGGGGTCGTCAATGGAGGCACACAAAATCTGGAGGTGACTATCAACCTCGGAGAAGAGATCCCGCAGGGTCTCCTCTCCGAGGCTGACGATGTCGCACGCAAACCCCTCCCGGGTATAAGAGGACAGCTGCGACGCTCTCTGCTGTTCTGGAGAGGGAGTACGGATAAAATCCCCCGAAGAGTCCCCTGTGCTTGACATGTTGTGTGTTTTGTGAATGTGTGTGTGTGTGTGTGTAAATGTGTGTGAGGAGCCGCGCGGTGAGTCCCGTAACCGCTAAATAGCAATACCGCGCCCTTATAAATCAAGGTAATAAATAGTGTATCAGACAATACGGTAAATTCCGTATCAAAGAAGGAAACACGCGCAATTAAGCTAGTCAAACACAATGAAAGTACTAATATTAATTATAAGTAAGATATTTGTAACTAATAATAATTATGATACAGAGGTAATAAGAATAATACAGCACACTAAATATTTTTAGTTTACCATATGAGTGCCACTTCAACAATAAATAGTCCTATGCAAAGTATTATATAATGTTTAATAGAATTTTGACCTGGATTTTATCTCTTTCAAGTTCAATGAATATTGGTATATGTACGCAGTTAGATATAAGTTAAAGGTTATTAAGTATTTACTATTACAGAGAGAAAAAAAATAAAATAAAATAAAATAAAATGATAATATAAATAAATAAATGAGTTTTTAAAAGAAAATTTCTAATAAAACAAGTGTAGTAACATAAGCTATAAATTTTTTCTCCAAATTGTAAGTTTTACTACTCATACTTAAATAGATTTTTATACTCGTTAGTTATTATGTTAGTCTTTAAATGTAAGTCCAAATGTAGAGATTACTTAACATCCCACGTAGTAAAATATATGCACAATGATATAAAGTTTAATACCCAATAGTGTTCTTATTTGTTTAAACAGCGTTTGTTGATCTCCGATGCCTTATCTCTTAGTTAAATATATGGTTGCACCTATATATTGATTAATATAACATCCTGTTGTAAATTTGTGTCACAGAGCAATAGTGTTGTAATGGTAAGGAGGTGGGTTTTTGCCAAGTAAGAAGAAGAAGAAGAAAACTTTCACTTTCACTTGTGTTATTAATAACTTTCCTTAGGCAGACTAATTATTGTTATTGTTATTAGACAGATTATAAAATCATATGTCGTGTGCGGCTCCAAGTATATTAAAGTTTGTAATTAGTGTTCAGTTTTAGTTTTTTAAGATTTAAAGTTTTATGATTTTATTTTAATTTTTGAAGGTATTCGGCTATATATGTAGAAGCGCACTGGCGGCGGGGGCCGTGCGGCCCGATCGGGATGTCTTGAA
Source organism: Morpho achilles (assembly GCA_947086495.1). Classification (NCBI taxonomy): domain Eukaryota; kingdom Metazoa; phylum Arthropoda; class Insecta; order Lepidoptera; family Nymphalidae; genus Morpho; species Morpho achilles. The sequence goes on from CAMTZB010000019.1 coordinate 20,067,292, forward strand.
GTCAGTTTGTCTGTTCATGTTAGTAGTGTCATAGCTATGTCTAAAAAAGAGAGAGGGAGGAAAATAATTTGGAAGAGGAGGGGAACATACAACTCGCCTCATTAGGTGAGTGCGAGCTCGGAGTTGGGCAGGAAAACTCCGAATAAGGGGAGATCGGTCGGTCGGGGGAGGGGGGGGAGTGCATGCCGTGGATTATTGGGAATGCGCGAGCCATGATAGATAAATTTTGAAAAATAACTTTTACACCATCTCAGTTCGCGCATTTACCGCCATCTATGAACTAGATGGCAAAGTACTACGCGTAACTGGGTGGCGAGACTCCGACTATTACGTCCACCCATCTTACGTAATAGTTCCGAGTCGTACCGCGCTTTAGAGTGGCGCTAAATCCGAGTTTTTACCATAGTTACTAACAGAAGGTTGGTAACTTGGTACTAAAGTAATTTAATAAAAAGTAAGTAATAGAGTAATTTAAAGTAAAAAATTTTTATGTATGCCTTTAGGAGGACTTTTTGGGATACTGACCCAATTTTTAAATTTTGAAAATATGCTAGGATGCCAAAGATATGGGCGGATTAAAATTTGGAAAATTCTATTTTAACTTACTTAGGGCTATCATAGGTCGCACATTTCCCGCCATTTCCCGGGGTAGGGAAAACTGAAACTAGGAAAATTTTTGTGGGGGTGTTGAGAGGGACTCTTTGGGCTATGGGATCCGTTTTTAAATTTTGAAAATATGGGGGGATGCAAGAGATGTGGGTGGATTAGTTTTTGGGAAATTCGGATTTAACTCTCTATGGGACTAGGTAGGGCATGTTTTGAGGAAGAGGGTGGGCGCGGGAGGTGGTTTTGGATATTGACATTGGGGAAAGGAGGGGGCGGGGTGTCACAAGTACATGTCGCGGATCTGTCGCGCGACATTGCGACATTTTTGTCGCACCCCCGGGGGGTAATAGGGGGTGACGGGAGACCCGATGTCGGGTCCGAATGCTCGACTTAGTCGGAACGTCCGGACCCGGCGTCGGGTCGGAACTCAGGTACCGACCGCTACCGACTTAGAGAGAAGACGGAGCACGGGGTGGTCACGTGGTGTTCACGCGGCCGCCGCGTGATTTCGTCTCCATACAAATAAATTAAAACGTGACGTCATGGTCCTAATCCGACTCGCGCCTGACCAAGCCGATGACGATATCACGCTATGGGCCACGTGACCGCCTTGGGGCCGCGCCCTATAAACACGTTAAATAACCCCATTTCGGCCACGAGGTTTTTTCCTGGACAGAATTGGACCGGAAAAAATTTATATCCAGGAAGAGGAGGCTTTAAAAATGAGCTATGCAAATTTTTGTCCCCCTAGGTCCCCGGGAACATGCAAAAACCCGGGTGGACAAAAAGTTCCCATTAAAAACACCTCCAAACAACGTTATATCGGAGTTCGTCGGAAGGACGACTCTCGACATTTTTTGAATTTAATAAAAAACTAAAGGACTCCCGGGACTGAAATTTTGCATAAGGCAACTAGGATAGATAAGAAATCTAATAATATATATATCACTGCCGCGAAATTATATTAAAAGGGGGGAAATTAAAATTAAAAATCAAGACATCCCTTCACGGGACCGCACTTACCCCTGTTCTTTAGTGGGCCATATTTTTAGATGGTTGGTTAGGTTAGGTTAGGTTAGGTTAGGTTAGGTTAGGTTAGGTTAGGTTAGGTTAGGTTAGGTTAGGTTAGGTTAGGTTAGGTTAGGTTAGGTTAGGTTAGGTTAGGTTAGGTTAGGTTAGGTTAGGTTAGGTTAGGTTAGGTTAGGTTAGGTTAGGTTAGGTTAGGTTAGGTTAGGTTAGGTTAGGTTAGGTTAGGTTAGGTTAGGTTAGGTTAGGTTAGGTTAGGTTAGGTTAGGTTAGGTTAGGTTAGGTTAGGTTAGGTTAGGTTAGGTTAGGTTAGGTTAGGTTAGGTTAGGTTAGGTTAGGTTAGGTTAGGTTAGGTTAGGTTAGGTTAGGTTAGGTTAGGTTAGGTTAGGTTAGGTTAGGTTAGGTTAGGTTAGGTTAGGTTAGGTTAGGTTAGGTTAGGTTAGGTTAGGTTAGGTTAGGTTAGGTTAGGTTAGGTTAGGTTAGGTTAGGTTAGGTTAGGTTAGGTTAGGTTAGGTTAGGTTAGGTTAGGTTAGGTTAGGTTAGGTTAGGTTAGGTTAGGTTAGGTTAGGTTAGGTTAGGTTAGGTTAGGTTAGGTTAGGTTAGGTTAGGTTAGGTTAGGTTAGGTTAGGTTAGGTTAGGTTAGGTTAGGTTAGGTTAGGTTAGGTTAGGTTAGGTTAGGTTAGGTTAGGTTAGGTTAGGTTAGGTTAGGTTAGGTTAGGTTAGGTTAGGTTAGGTTAGGTTAGGTTAGGTTAGGTTAGGTTAGGTTAGGTTAGGTTAGGTTAGGTTAGGTTAGGTTAGGTTAGGTTAGGTTAGGTTAGGTTAGGTTAGGTTAGGTTAGGTTAGGTTAGGTTAGGTTAGGTTAGGTTAGGTTAGGTTAGGTTAGGTTAGGTTAGGTTAGGTTAGGTTAGGTTAGGTTAGGTTAGGTTAGGTTAGGTTAGGTTAGGTTAGGTTAGGTTAGGTTAGGTTAGGTTAGGTTAGGTTAGGTTAGGTTAGGTTAGGTTAGGTTAGGTTAGGTTAGGTTAGGTTAGGTTAGGTTAGGTTAGGTTAGGTTAGGTTAGGTTAGGTTAGGTTAGGTTAGGTTAGGTTAGGTTAGGTTAGGTTAGGTTAGGTTAGGTTAGGTTAGGTTAGGTTAGGTTAGGTTAGGTTAGGTTAGGTTAGGTTAGGTTAGGTTAGGTTAGGTTAGGTTAGGTTAGGTTAGGTTAGGTTAGGTTAGGTTAGGTTAGGTTAGGTTAGGTTAGGTTAGGTTAGGTTAGGTTAGGTTAGGTTAGGTTAGGTTAGGTTAGGTTAGGTTAGGTTAGGTTAGGTTAGGTTAGGTTAGGTTAGGTTAGGTTAGGTTAGGTTAGGTTAGGTTAGGTTAGGTTAGGTTAGGTTAGGTTAGGTTAGGTTAGGTTAGGTTAGGTTAGGTTAGGTTAGGTTAGGTTAGGTTAGGTTAGGTTAGGTTAGGTTAGGTTAGGTTAGGTTAGGTTAGGTTAGGTTAGGTTAGGTTAGGTTAGGTTAGGTTAGGTTAGGTTAGGTTAGGTTAGGTTAGGTTAGGTTAGGTTAGGTTAGGTTAGGTTAGGTTAGGTTAGGTTAGGTTAGGTTAGGTTAGGTTAGGTTAGGTTAGGTTAGGTTAGGTTAGGTTAGGTTAGGTTAGGTTAGGTTAGGTTAGGTTAGGTTAGGTTAGGTTAGGTTAGGTTAGGTTAGGTTAGGTTAGGTTAGGTTAGGTTAGGTTAGGTTAGGTTAGGTTAGGTTAGGTTAGGTTAGGTTAGGTTAGGTTAGGTTAGGTTAGGTTAGGTTAGGTTAGGTTAGGTTAGGTTAGGTTAGGTTAGGTTAGGTTAGGTTAGGTTAGGTTAGGTTAGGTTAGGTTAGGTTAGGTTAGGTTAGGTTAGGTTAGGTTAGGTTAGGTTAGGTTAGGTTAGGTTAGGTTAGGTTAGGTTAGGTTAGGTTAGGTTAGGTTAGGTTAGGTTAGGTTAGGTTAGGTTAGGTTAGGTTAGGTTAGGTTAGGTTAGGTTAGGTTAGGTTAGGTTAGGTTAGGTTAGGTTAGGTTAGGTTAGGTTAGGTTAGGTTAGGTTAGGTTAGGTTAGGTTAGGTTAGGTTAGGTTAGGTTAGGTTAGGTTAGGTTAGGTTAGGTTAGGTTAGGTTAGGTTAGGTTAGGTTAGGTTAGGTTAGGTTAGGTTAGGTTAGGTTAGGTTAGGTTAGGTTAGGTTAGGTTAGGTTAGGTTAGGTTAGGTTAGGTTAGGTTAGGTTAGGTTAGGTTAGGTTAGGTTAGGTTAGGTTAGGTTAGGTTAGGTTAGGTTAGGTTAGGTTAGGTTAGGTTAGGTTAGGTTAGGTTAGGTTAGGTTAGGTTAGGTTAGGTTAGGTTAGGTTAGGTTAGGTTAGGTTAGGTTAGGTTAGGTTAGGTTAGGTTAGGTTAGGTTAGGTTAGGTTAGGTTAGGTTAGGTTAGGTTAGGTTAGGTTAGGTTAGGTTAGGTTAGGTTAGGTTAGGTTAGGTTAGGTTAGGTTAGGTTAGGTTAGGTTAGGTTAGGTTAGGTTAGGTTAGGTTAGGTTAGGTTAGGTTAGGTTAGGTTAGGTTAGGTTAGGTTAGGTTAGGTTAGGTTAGGTTAGGTTAGGTTAGGTTAGGTTAGGTTAGGTTAGGTTAGGTTAGGTTAGGTTAGGTTAGGTTAGGTTAGGTTAGGTTAGGTTAGGTTAGGTTAGGTTAGGTTAGGTTAGGTTAGGTTAGGTTAGGTTAGGTTAGGTTAGGTTAGGTTAGGTTAGGTTAGGTTAGGTTAGGTTAGGTTAGGTTAGGTTAGGTTAGGTTAGGTTAGGTTAGGTTAGGTTAGGTTAGGTTAGGTTAGGTTAGGTTAGGTTAGGTTAGGTTAGGTTAGGTTAGGTTAGGTTAGGTTAGGTTAGGTTAGGTTAGGTTAGGTTAGGTTAGGTTAGGTTAGGTTAGGTTAGGTTAGGTTAGGTTAGGTTAGGTTAGGTTAGGTTAGGTTAGGTTAGGTTAGGTTAGGTTAGGTTAGGTTAGGTTAGGTTAGGTTAGGTTAGGTTAGGTTAGGTTAGGTTAGGTTAGGTTAGGTTAGGTTAGGTTAGGTTAGGTTAGGTTAGGTTAGGTTAGGTTAGGTTAGGTTAGGTTAGGTTAGGTTAGGTTAGGTTAGGTTAGGTTAGGTTAGGTTAGGTTAGGTTAGGTTAGGTTAGGTTAGGTTAGGTTAGGTTAGGTTAGGTTAGGTTAGGTTAGGTTAGGTTAGGTTAGGTTAGGTTAGGTTAGGTTAGGTTAGGTTAGGTTAGGTTAGGTTAGGTTAGGTTAGGTTAGGTTAGGTTAGGTTAGGTTAGGTTAGGTTAGGTTAGGTTAGGTTAGGTTAGGTTAGGTTAGGTTAGGTTAGGTTAGGTTAGGTTAGGTTAGGTTAGGTTAGGTTAGGTTAGGTTAGGTTAGGTTAGGTTAGGTTAGGTTAGGTTAGGTTAGGTTAGGTTAGGTTAGGTTAGGTTAGGTTAGGTTAGGTTAGGTTAGGTTAGGTTAGGTTAGGTTAGGTTAGGTTAGGTTAGGTTAGGTTAGGTTAGGTTAGGTTAGGTTAGGTTAGGTTAGGTTAGGTTAGGTTAGGTTAGGTTAGGTTAGGTTAGGTTAGGTTAGGTTAGGTTAGGTTAGGTTAGGTTAGGTTAGGTTAGGTTAGGTTAGGTTAGGTTAGGTTAGGTTAGGTTAGGTTAGGTTAGGTTAGGTTAGGTTAGGTTAGGTTAGGTTAGGTTAGGTTAGGTTAGGTTAGGTTAGGTTAGGTTAGGTTAGGTTAGGTTAGGTTAGGTTAGGTTAGGTTAGGTTAGGTTAGGTTAGGTTAGGTTAGGTTAGGTTAGGTTAGGTTAGGTTAGGTTAGGTTAGGTTAGGTTAGGTTAGGTTAGGTTAGGTTAGGTTAGGTTAGGTTAGGTTAGGTTAGGTTAGGTTAGGTTAGGTTAGGTTAGGTTAGGTTAGGTTAGGTTAGGTTAGGTTAGGTTAGGTTAGGTTAGGTTAGGTTAGGTTAGGTTAGGTTAGGTTAGGTTAGGTTAGGTTAGGTTAGGTTAGGTTAGGTTAGGTTAGGTTAGGTTAGGTTAGGTTAGGTTAGGTTAGGTTAGGTTAGGTTAGGTTAGGTTAGGTTAGGTTAGGTTAGGTTAGGTTAGGTTAGGTTAGGTTAGGTTAGGTTAGGTTAGGTTAGGTTAGGTTAGGTTAGGTTAGGTTAGGTTAGGTTAGGTTAGGTTAGGTTAGGTTAGGTTAGGTTAGGTTAGGTTAGGTTAGGTTAGGTTAGGTTAGGTTAGGTTAGGTTAGGTTAGGTTAGGTTAGGTTAGGTTAGGTTAGGTTAGGTTAGGTTAGGTTAGGTTAGGTTAGGTTAGGTTAGGTTAGGTTAGGTTAGGTTAGGTTAGGTTAGGTTAGGTTAGGTTAGGTTAGGTTAGGTTAGGTTAGGTTAGGTTAGGTTAGGTTAGGTTAGGTTAGGTTAGGTTAGGTTAGGTTAGGTTAGGTTAGGTTAGGTTAGGTTAGGTTAGGTTAGGTTAGGTTAGGTTAGGTTAGGTTAGGTTAGGTTAGGTTAGGTTAGGTTAGGTTAGGTTAGGTTAGGTTAGGTTAGGTTAGGTTAGGTTAGGTTAGGTTAGGTTAGGTTAGGTTAGGTTAGGTTAGGTTAGGTTA